>OX578277.1:106147513-106747513 GCA_951217055.1 Gerris lacustris | reverse complement strand
CTAATACTGGAAAGTTTCATGTTTTTATCTCTTTTGATTCAAAAGTTATTGGAACCGTATAGAGTAACAGACGGACGGACAGACAGACAGACACAGGAACGAAACTATAAGGGTTTCTTTTTTGGTTTTACCAACGAAACCCTAATAAGGTGCGGGTTCACAGCTAACGGAGCTCAGCGAGTTATTCATCTATAGCCTTCTTATAGCTTATTGCGGATACATAAAAAGTTGGTTCTAAACCAACTTTTTTGTGGAGCAGCTATAAAACCTGAATGAAACCTTCACTTCATGCCCTCTTCTAATTTTCATGTTTTTGTTGTTATTTTCAATCCATTCTTTTAATTTAAATAGTACATTACGCGTCTAGTGCGGAAAGTAGCATTTTGCATGCGAGTGTGGAGTTTACACCCGAGCGACAGGTGGGTAGTAAAACCACACGAGCAAAGCAAAATGCCGTTTTCGCACGAGTTGCGTATCGTACTTTATCTACAATTGTTGGATTTTAATAATAAATACAGAAAAATAATTTAATAAACTTCCTGTATGTAAGTCCGTATTCCTCTTTTGATAAAGATGACTCTAATTCATTAGCATTAGTTGTATTTTGTGCCGAATTAATTATTTTGAGAGAAGTGTATTATTCTCCTCATTTTCGTCATAATCACTTAAATAACTCAATTTTTTTTCACTATAAAAATCGATATAAACAGTTACTTTAATTAAACAAACAGCAAATTAGTTTTGTTAAATGTAAACCACTGTAATGTGTACCACTGTATTATATCATAAATAAATAAATAAATAAATAAACAAACTCGCTTACCGTGAGTTAAGGTGAAGAATTCTTCTTTTTTACCGCACTAGGGCGGAAAAAAAGAGAAATTATGAAATGCACATGTGCAATGAATACAAGTACGTAAAGAATCACATTCTACGCATCTAAACAGAGATATACAATGTTTATATTTCGTATCAATCGTAGATAAACTACATTTTATTATTTATAAGGCATTTCCAGTGGCCCCGTTATCCAAAAGTACCCAACACAAAAATTTTAAACTTTGGAGTTATGTTATTTGTAATAAACCAAAACACAGGTAAAAATATAGGGAAGACCCAAAAAATAATTTCTCAAAAAACAAAGGGTGACATAAATTTTTCTAATCGGAAATGCCTCATGTGTGTGGGGGGGGGGGGGGGCGTTGTAAATGAATGAGGATGACGCCTTGAACATAAATAATTGCTTTTTTTTTATATCAATTTTTCTTTGAGCCATGTTCCCTTAAAAATTACGTTTTAAATGTCCCACCCATTCCATTATTTTACAAAAAACTTATTACGTTTTACGAAACATTGAAAAAAAATTAAATAATGGAAAAATCTGAAAATATCAAAGTTAAAGAATTTTTCATATGTCGCATATTGTGTAATAAAAAAATCCCTCCCTCCTCCAAATATTAAAAATGTAATATCTTAGGAACAGTTTTTGATAGAGACTTCAGAGTTATTTTATTGTTAAAATACATTATCAGGCGTATGTTGTCGTTATTATAAATAGTTAAAAAATTATAGCTTAAAACAAATTTTAAATGACCACAATCTTAAAATGGGCCGAGTATGGTGATAGTCCAAAGCGTTAAATTGCTTTCGGACCCTTTATGTGTACTGAAAGCATATCTTGGCTTGTTTTAAGAGAAAAGAAGACATAATTTTAAAGAAAAGAATATAAATTTTTAGAGAAAAGTAGACATACTTTTAGTGATAATAAGTCATATTTTTAGGGAAAAGAAGACATACTCTTAGAGAAAATAAAGTCATATTTTTAGGGAAAAGAAGACATACTCTTAGAGAAAATAAGTCATATATTTATAGGGAAAAGAAGACATACATTTTATATTTCGACTTATAAATGCAACAAAAATTCAATTTTTAAAAAATGTTTTTATATAATGTTTGATCTACTTATAAGCAGCTTATACTATTCGATGCCCATTTATAATTAAAAAATCGATCCGAGACAACTCAGACAAACTTTCTCATATAAGAGTTCATAATTACTTAGCCCAGTGTTTTCCGTTTATTAGTTTTCGTATATACATTTAATTATTATTGAACATTATATCAGAATATCTCATAAAAATAACTTCTCCTCGGTGGGGAATCGAACCCCTCTCTCCGTCCGCGTTTAAATCTATTTTCTCAGGAATTAGTTATTTCCCGAGAAAACGGCTTATATCGTTAGAATTGAAATTGACTATATTTTAGAATGTTTTAATTAAACTCATCGGAACCGTTTCTGAGGTTTTTTTCACGTTTTTTCAGAGTTTTTGGAGGGTAGCGCCCCCAAATTTGGAGCTAAAATTCATTTCCCGATTTCGCTTCAGGCTATGATTTTTCTAAACAAGTATGCCAAATTTACTCAAAATATGTCCTGTATAATTAAGGCCCCACGCGCCTTTACAGACGACAGACAGATTTTATTTAAAAAAAAAAAAAACACTTATTTGGACTCAGGGGACCTCAAAACGTGTAAATCTATCAAAATCTCAAAATCGAATTATCACGTCATCACAATACTTTCTCTTTATATGAGAAAGTAAAAAATGATTGATAAACAATTTGAAATGTGATTTTTATATAAATCTTATCAATCTTTTGATTGACATTGATTTATATTACAAAGACGCTAAAAAATCAAACTATAATTTCTATTTAGTCATCTTCCAGGTAAATCTTAATTTAGTTTTTCCTAATTAATGAATAAAGTAATATTATTAGAAAAGAATGAAGCAATATTGTGAAACATGTTACAACTAATTCTCAGTATGTGTAGACATTGTTTGTTAGTTTCTTTCCTTAAATAAATTTACATTTAATTTTGAGTGTAGGTGATTAAAAAATGAAGTTAAAAAAATACACAGCACCGGGTCATTAAATCATTAACTGTTTTTAGAAATCACGTAATAATAATCTTAAGGCAATAAACTTTCAGAGAATAACAGTCAACTTGCGTCACCAGACGCACAGTAGGAAATATGACTCTTAATGAAACAGTTTATGATCTAAATTATAGGTTTTCGAACAAGGCAAAGCAATTTTATTTTTAACTAAACTTTTATATTATTATAACTGTTAGATTTAAAAGGTTGTTTGGTGGTTTGTTATTCGTACTAATATTCAATATTAATAATAAAATGTTAATATTTAAATCTTACTTGTGACGGACGACATAATATAAAATTTGTTTATGGTCCTAACTTAATTATTTTCTTTACTGAAAAAGGATTTTTATCTGTTTAATTCATACTTGTGACAGTAAAGAAAATTAGAAGGTCAGATGTGGTTAGAGGATGTCAGAGGAGATTAGTGATGATTATAGGTGATTAGAAGAGGTCAGAGATGATTAGATGATATTATACGTGGAGGACAGAGTTGGTTAGTGAGGTTTTGAGGGGGTTAGAGAAGGTCAGAATGGTTTAGATGTTGTTATACGTGGTTAGAGCTCAGAGGTGATTAGTGATAATTAGAGGTGGTTAGATAAGGTCAGAAGAGATTAGATGTTGTTATACATGGTTAAAGGAGGTCAGAGGTGGTTAGGGATAATAAGAGGTGGCTAGAGAAGATCGGAATGGATTAGATGTTGTTATACATGGTTAGAGGAAGTCAGAGGTGGTTAGGGATGATAAGTGGTGGCTAGAGAAAATCGGAATGGATTAGATGTTGTTATATACATGGTTAGAGGTGGTTAGGGATAATAAGAGGTGGCTAGAGAAGATCGGAAGGGATTAGATGTTGTTATACATGGTTAGAGGAGGTCAGAGGTGGTTAGGGATGATAAGTGGTGGCTAGAGAAGATCGGAATGGATTAGATGTTGTTTTACATGGTTAGAGGAGGTCAGAGGTGGTTAGGGACGATAAGAGGTGGCTAGAGAAGATCGGAATGGATTAGATGTTGTTATACATGGTTAGAGGAGGTCAGAAGTGGTTAGGGATAATAAGAGGTGGCTAGAGAAGATCGGAATGGATTAGATGTTGTTATACATGGTTAGAGGAAGTCAGAGGTGGTTAGGGATAAGAGGTGGCTAGAGAAGATCGGAATGGATTAGATGTTGTTATATACATGGTTAGAGGTGGTTAGGGATAATAAGAGGTGGCTAGAGAAGATCGGAAGGGATAAGATGTTGTTATATACATGGTTAGAGGTGGTTAGGGATAATAAGAGGTGGCTAGAGAAGATCGGAAGGGATAAGATGTTGTTATACATGGTTAGAGGAGGTCAGAGGTGGTTAGGGATGATAAGTGGTGGCTAGAGAAAATCGGAATGGATTAGATGTTGTTATATACATGGTTAGAGGTGGTTAGGGATAATAAGAGGTGGCTAGAGAAGATCGGAAGGGATTAGATGTTGTTATACATGGTGTCAAGAAAGGAGGACAAGTTGAAGTAAAGTTGTTTGTTTTTATTGAATTTACCTTATTGTCATTTTATTGAAATATGTTCAGTTGTCTTTAAATCATTAAAAGGATTTGACATTGTGGCGACCGTGACATTTTCGTAAAGAAAAATTTTGAAGAAATTTCTTCAAGAATTAATTCGTGTCAATATTGGACGGCGAATATTAAGAAGTTAAAGATGGAACTTCAGAAGAAATCAAGAAAGGCAAATCGGGCCATTCTAACGAGAACAATGACGAAGATGGAGCAAGTAGCGGCCATCGTTCCTCCAGACGTCACAGCAATAAGGTGCTTGTCAACTGCATTGAATGAAAGGTACTTAGTGATTAAGGCGTTAGATTTAGCGATATTTGAGGGAATGTTGACTCAGGATGCTTCCGAAAATGATTTGGAAACAGAATTAAGTTCTGCGGAGGAGTACCTACTCAAGTATCTAAAGGTTAAAAGCTATTTAGAAAACATCATTCCACCAGCTCAAAATCCACAGTCAGAGGGACCGTCGGGATTAGAAACTGCTCGTTCGGGGGTATTTCCTGGGGGGCAAAGTAAGAGGTTGAAACTACCCAAAATTGAATTCATCCGATTTAATGGGGATGTTAAGGAATGGCTAATATTTTGGGGTCAATTTAAAAAAATTGATGACGACCATGATATGAGTGATGATGATAAGTTTCAGTATTTATTGTTAGCTACTGTCCCCAACTCTAGAGCTAGGGAGGTAGTTGAAAGTTTCCCACCTGGGGGAGGACATTATAAAAGCGCCATTTCGAGTCTGAAGGATATATTTGGGGGAGAGGATTTATTGAAATCCTCAAAAGATTATAGTAAAACGGAGGAAAAATATGAAAGTAAGTCAATCGAATTGTATGTAAAAAAGTATCTGGGAGAGCAAAGCGCAGAATATCCAGATAGGGTTGTAAATAAACATTTAAATTTGTTAGGAATTAAGGATCCATGGGAACAGAAGTCTAAAAAGGAAGTGGAAATTGCCACTAAAGAAGAATTTTTGAGGACAATCGTGCGAAAAGAGGATGGTAGTTTTGAAATTAGTTTTCCTTTGAGCCTTGATAGTCCAGCATTACCATCTAATAGGTTGTTAGCTGGAAGACGGCTAAGAGGGGCAACAGCTAAGTTGTTAAAGGAAAATACAGACAAAACATCGGTCTTAAGAGTTGGATGGCACAAAGAATTAGATAAATTAAGTGTTAATTTAGATTGGGTTAAGAAAACAAGTTTAAATTTAGTCGTTATTACAAAAAAGGTTATTTTGTCTTTTGGATGTACATTTTTTGACCCAATATGTGTACTGTCTCCGTTTGTTATAAAAGCAAAAGGATTAAAGGGTGTACCAGCTGCACTGCCACTAGATAGGGTACAAGGGATCCTTGTGTTTGAGGTAGCGTGGCTAGCGTTATTCAGATGTGCTAAGTTTGGGGCAGTTCATTTAGAACTAGTACCATTAGGACTTTTAACTAAAGTATTTTTATTAGCGTTACAATGGTTTATCGCAAGGCGAGGGAGACCTAGAACTATGTATGGCCATGTATATAATGGGACAAATTCTATCGGGGCTAACAATACCTTTAAAGCGATAGAGTGGGGGACAGTAGCTAATGAAAGTAATGATAGGAGGATTCAGTGGGTTTTCAATCCTCCCACCGATTCGTGGTGGGGAGGTTGGTTGGAAAGTTTGGTTGGGTTAGTAAAAAATCTCTTGCGGCGCTCACCAGGAAAAGCGTCCACAACAGCAGGGGAAATGTCGACGGTCCTCTGTGAATGCGAAGCAGTATTTAACAACCAACCACTTACATATATACCATCTAATCTTAATGATGAAGAGCCTATTCCACCTCGAAGAGCCTATCATCAAATTCAATTCGAAATATTCGGGGTAGTGAAGTTGAAGACTAAAAATGGGGAATACCTGCGCCCCATACAACGTCTTTACCCGCTTGAGATTCCTGAACAGGAAGAGGACGTCGCAAGTGGTGCTCCTACTTTTCTGGGCCGGGAGTGTCAAGAAAGGAGGACAAGTTGAAGTAAAGTTGTTTGTTTTTATTGAATTTACCTTATTGTCATTTTATTGAAATATGTTCAGTTGTCTTTAAATCATTAAAAGGATTTGACACATGGTTAGAGGAGGTCAGAGGTGGTTAGTGATAATTAGAGGTGGTTAGATAAGGTCAGAAGAGATTAGATGTTGTTATACATGGTTAAAGGAGGTCAGAGGTGGTTAGGGATAATAAGAGGTGGCTAGAGAAGATCGGAATGGATTAGATGTTGTTATACATGGTTAGAGGAAGTCAGAGGTGGTTAGGGATGATAAGTGGTGGCTAGAGAAAATCGGAATGGATTAGATGTTGTTATATACATGGTTAGAGGTGGTTAGGGATAATAAGAGGTGGCTAGAGAAGATCGGAAGGGATTAGATGTTGTTATACATGGTTAGAGGAGGTCAGAGGTGGTTAGGGATGATAAGTGGTGGCTAGAGAAGATCGGAATGGATTAGATGTTGTTTTACATGGTTAGAGGAGGTCAGAGGTGGTTAGGGACGATAAGAGGTGGCTAGAGAAGATCGGAATGGATTAGATGTTGTTATACATGGTTAGAGGAGGTCAGAAGTGGTTAGGGATAATAAGAGGTGGCTAGAGAAGATCGGAATGGATTAGATGTTGTTATACATGGTTAGAGGAAGTCAGAGGTGGTTAGGGATAAGAGGTGGCTAGAGAAGATCGGAATGGATTAGATGTTGTTATATACATGGTTAGAGGTGGTTAGGGATAATAAGAGGTGGCTAGAGAAGATCGGAAGGGATAAGATGTTGTTATATACATGGTTAGAGGTGGTTAGGGATAATAAGAGGTGGCTAGAGAAGATCGGAAGGGATAAGATGTTGTTATACATGGTTAGAGGAGGTCAGAGGTGGTTAGGGATGATAAGTGGTGGCTAGAGAAGATCGGAATGGATTAGATGTTGTTATACATGGTTAGAGGAGGTCAGAAGTGGTTGGGGATAATAAGAGGTGGCTAGAGAACATCGAAATGGATTAGATGTTGTTATACATGGTTAGAGGAGGTCAGAAGTGGTTAGGGATAATAAGAGGTGGCTAGAGAAGATCGAAATGGATTAGATGTTGTTATACATGGTTAGAGGAGGTCAGAAGTGGTTGGGGATAATAAGAGGTGGCTAGAGAAGATCGAAATGGATTAGATGTTGTTATACATGGTTAGAGGAGGTCAGAAGTGGTTAGGGATAATAAGAGGTGGCTAGAGAAGATCGAAAGGGATTAGATGTTGTTATACATCGTTAGAGGAAGTCAGAGGTGGTTAGGGATAAGAGCACTTTTAATAACTTGTAAATAAAATGTAATAATTCGCGAACATATTTGGTAACAAGAAAGAAGGTTTTACTCGTGACGTCACCGTTACGAGATCTCGAAAATAAATATTTCGATCACCTGTATTTTTTGTTGTGTGAACGGGAATCGTTTTGAAAACGAATTGGATCCGAAACGCTTTCAAAACGATGTGAGAATGTAGTAATAATAATTGTTAGAGAGAGTTAGATGGATGTGAGCAATTAATATTCACGTATTTGATTTCAAATCTATAAAAGTAGCAAGTTTTTGGTTTTTATTAAAGAATTTTTTGTAATTGTTTTTCAAAAAATTTTATCGTTAATAATTTTAAACTTCACAAAAAAAAGAAAAGAAAAAAAAAGGTTTTTTCTAATACAAATACAAATAGATAACAAAAGCAGTTTCAATTTATTAAAAATGTAAACTATTGTGACGATATATAAAAATAGTTATCTTGAACAATGACATTTTAATAAAAATGATTGATTTGAACGGACGTCACTTTAAAGCAATTTATTGTGCAGTACTTGAGTCAATATTGTCACGTTGATTGAAACAAATATTTATTAACTAGAGACGTCATAATAAACTTGAATATACTGAGCAACAGGAAAACTGTTAAGTTGTAACGTATATTTACAGATCCTCAAATCTAAATTAAATGTTATTGTGTATCTTACATGCTAATTGGCGCAGAGTATTTTTATTTCATGTTTTGAAGAACAAACATTCTTTAAGTCTATCCAAATTTAAAAATTCAAAGACAGATATCCGCTTCAGATATCAGGGAACATTTTCTGTCCAGTGTCTGTCAGTTATATTTGCAAAACAACATATTTTTAAATACTATTCATCTGATTTTGATAAAATTTTGTCGATAGGGCACAATTAGCCCCAATTTTGGTCCTTTACTAATTTCAATCTTTTTATGCCCGCTGGTATCTCTTCCACATGCACTCTTTATTTTATTAATACATTTATATCTTTAAAAATATTTTTTAAAAATTGGATTGTTTTTCAAAGGAAGCCCGCAGATAAGGTTACTTTAATTTCTAAAGGTTACTTTTAAGGTTGCTAAATGGATACTTCAATTTATGTAAAAATATTCTGCCAATTAGTGTGGCACATAGCTTCCCCACGTCCTATTTCGTAAAGTTTAATGATTTTATGCTTCTACAACCTATTGTCCAATTTATTCAATTTCCCACTACTTATTTAAAACTTTCAAAATTGTTTTTATTTTTTACATGAATTATAGTATCAATTTAGTAAAATTTAAAGAGCCTGTAGACGGTGAAATTAATCTGGGGCTATCTTCAGGCTACTTTCAACAAACCATCAAAATTTCATTAAAATCATATAAGTACTTTTGAAGATATAGCTGTAAATAATTGTATGTTTGTGCGCATGTGAAAAAGAATCAAATGGGTGCATAAGGTTGCAACTTATATGGGACCAACAATGAGCTAATTATGACCTACAATCCACATTTTATTCAAATCGGACGAGTGATTTTTAAGATATATGTAAGTTCGCTAAAATTTACCGACAGACGCGGAACCAAAAATGTTCCCTGATGTCTAAAACAGATTTCTATACATATTGGAATTTTTGAAATCGGAGACCTAAAATTTTGTCGCTCTTCAGAAGGATCACATAGCTTCCGTTACCTTCGGTAAGCTCGAAAGCAAAATTTCAAGATAAAATTAACTTTTTACATACTACGTTGTTACATGTTCAGTTGAATCGTATGTAATGTTGATAATATAATTGTTATTGTTATATAATGTTAGTGAAAAAAAAAAAAAAAAAAAATAGTTCCGAATTTATTTACTTCACATAAATGACAACCATCTAGAGAGCTGATCTTAAATCTATAAAAGGACAAATCATTGTACAACGGATCTCCCTAGCACCAAATCTAAAGCGTGCCATCAATATATTTGAAATAATATAATCGATATTTCCTGTTTTGCTGTGATTCAATGTTTATCTATCACAAATTTGAGACCCGTCAAAATGAAGATTGCAAATATGGGATATGGCAAAACAAATTAAATAACTTGCGGATTTTTTCCGAACTAACTTCCCATACAGCAAAATTTGCTGAAAACCAATTAAATTCTGCTGAAAGATGGCTAAAAGTATTAAAATAATGCATTGTCATCGTGTTCTGAGCTATGCTAAAAGTTTCAAATGTCTAGCTATTCGGGAAGTTAGTTAGAAATCGATTGCCAGATTTGTACCGGACAAACAAACAAACAAACAAACAAGAAAGCAAGCTAATAAAAACGTAGTAAAAAATATAAACAAATTTAGGCGGAAGGCCCCAAAAACCAACAAAAATTAAAGGGAAATTTAAGGGAGGTATGAACCAAAGAGCGACGGACGTACAGACACATCACCCTCGGCAAAAGGGTTTCGTAAGGATCTACGAAACCCTTAAAAATTCTCTGTCTTAAGGTTTTATTTTAAGTTTATAGGCGTATGGCAATCAACGGTATAAAGTAATTATTTCGAATTTCAAAACGCTAGAACTTTTAAAATATTAATTTCTGTATATAGGCTTCATTGCACCTTTATTATTAGGGTTTTGTAGATTCTTCTCAAAACCCTTATGCCGAGGGTGATGTGTCCGTCTGTCCGTCGCTCTTTGGTTCATAGGGCCCGAACCGTTTAAGCTAAAGAGCTGAAATTTGAAATACTGGTGTAACTTTTTGACCCAACCACAGGAAAAATATACAGAAGTTCAAAATTAAATATACGCATGCGCAATTCGCAAAAATGTTGTAAACTCAAAAATTTATATTTTTTTTAATTTTCGAGTGGGGTATCAAATGAAAGCTGCTGAAGAGTAGGACGCAAATATATATAAGCTTTTGTAAATTTTGCATTCCTTATTGGGTAAAAAAATCAAAATATACCCAAAAAAAATTTTCCCCCCCCCAACCACTATACTTCGGCTGGTCCTAAAATTTTGAAATAATTCATGCTAATGCCTTATTGTGGAGCGATGAAAATTCCGGGAGTTTATCCCAAATTTTAAAAAATTGCCAATTTTGGGCGCGAACATTTGAAGTGCGCCAAAAATTTTATTTTTTTAAAATTTTGAGTTGGGTATCAAATGAAAGCTGCTGAAGAGTAGGACGCAAAGATATATATACATTTTCAAATTTTGCATTCCTTATTGGGTAAAAAAATCAAAATATACCCAAAAAAAATTTTCCCCCCCCCAACCACTATACTTCGGCTGGTGCTAAAATTTCGAAATAATTCATGCTAATGCCTTATTGTGGGGCGATGAAAATTCCGGGAGTTCATCCCAAATTTTAAAAAATTGCCAATTTTGGGCGCGAAAATTTGAAGTGCGCCAAAAATTTTATTTTTTTAAAATTTTGAGTTGGGTATCATATGAAAGCTGGTGAGGAGTAGGATTCAAATATATATTTGCTTTTTTAAATTTTTCATTCTTTATAAATTTTATAAGTCAAAATATACCCCAAAAATTTCCCCCCTCCCCAACCACTATATAACGGGTGGTCCTAAAATTTCGAAATAATTCATGGTTATACCTTATGGTGAAGCGATGGAAATGGTTTGAAAAAATGAATTTTTCTAGTCGTTATTACCGATGAAAAACATTGTGACCCCCCGGGGGATCGAACCCGGACCCTTGAGATCGAAGAATAAAATCATAATTACATAACGAGCATGCTTAATCTTCTACAAAACCCTAAAAAGTACTTGGTCGCAAGTACTTCCCTGTGATTTTCTTGCTTAATTGCGTTTGGTTAGGCAACACTCAAAACATTTGATTCCATAACAAGAAAACTTATCCATTGATTCTAAAGTTGTATTACAATGTTTGAAAGCTTATATTTAATGTAGTTGTGTAATTTAAGTTTTACCTCATTACGAAATATTCAGCGAGTCGCGCAATAATAAGGAATACCGTATTGAAACAAATTTCCAACGTGTTCTCGATTTTACAATGCCTTTTAGAGGTGAGTAATTTTAAACAAAATCATTGATTCGAAGGCAAGTTAAATGCTCTTTCGAACACAGCAAACAACATAATAGGTATATCTATTATTTTTTTTATTTATTTTTTTTTTTTTTGCATCCGAGCTTGTTTGAGCATTTTTGGTTCTGTGTCTGTCTGTCCATCGCTCAATTATTTTTACCCATCATATCTTAAAAACTACTTGTCCGATTTTAATGAAATTTAGTTGGTAGATCAAAATTAACTCATTGTTAACTCCGTATAATAAAAGGTTCTGTGCCCATTTGTTTCACCTTCCACATGCGCACAAACATACGTTTATTTAAACCTGTATCTTCAAAAGATTCCTTATTATACTCATCTGATTTTTATGAAATTTGGATGATTTGTCAAAAGTCGCCTAAAATTTGGATGATTTGTTAAAAGTCACCTGAAATTTGGATGATTTGTCAAAAGTCGCCTGAAATTTGGATGATTTGTTGAAAGTCGCCTGAAATTTGGATGATTTGTTGAAAGTCGCCTGAAATTTGGATGATTTGTTAAAAGTCGCCTGAAATTTGGATGATTTGTTGAAAGTCGCCTGAAATTTGGATGATTTGTTGAAAGTCACCTGCAGATAGCCTCAGATTAATTTCAGCTGTCTGAGCTCTTTACATTTTGCTTAATTGAACTTTAATTCAGGTAAAAATAAATGTTGATGGATTGGAGGGAAAATTAAATAAATTTGGCAAAAATAGGATGTAAACATAAAGTCCTCAAAGTATACGAAATAGGACGCGGTAATGCTCTGTGTCACAGTAAATTTTGTAACCAACATCATAAAAGAAACCGGGTCATAAATACCCTTATGGACTTTTTCGTTCCTTATTGGTTATAGAAAACGCCAACTTATGCTTACCGATTTAGCGTTATAAACGTTAATCTATGACGTCTATATCTATAGTGTTGAACCAAAATTTTAACCTTAGAATAGACGAGAGCAATTGGTCAAAGAAACCTGCATCATATTGGGCTGCCAGGAGACATACGCCAGAAGTTGTCAACGTATACATACTGGCGTAAAAAAATAGTCAGCCAATTGGTGTGGCACATAGCTTCGTCGCATTCTATCACGTATTGATGTTATACTATTACAACTCATTACTTTATCATTTATTTAACTGATTCCCTCGTTTTGAAATCTGTCAAAATTGTTTTAATTATTTACATGAATTAAAGAATCAATTTAGCAAAAGTTAAAGAGAGCAGATGGTTCAAATTATTCTGGGGCTATCCACAGGGGCTACTTTCGACAAACTTTCTAAATTTAATATTAATCAGATATAAGTACTTTTGAAGATATAGGTGTAAATAAATGTTTGAGCGCATGCGGAAGAAGAACAAATGGGCGCTGAAGGTTGGAACTTATATGGGACCAACAATTTGCTAATTATGACCTACCATTCAAATTTCAATAAAATCAGATGAGTATTATTTAAGATATTTTGGATCGCAAAAATTGAATGACAGACCAGATAATTATAATATAACCAGATAATTATAATATGCGCATAAGCGTTGACGTAATACTTTAAATTAAAATATTTTACTTCTCGAAATAAATTAATTAACTTTACATACAAACTAATAAGGAGAAAGGATTGGTAATCTTTTACTTTATAACCAGACATTCGCATAAAATTTTTTCATTCTGTCCCATTCCTTTCTGCCTAGAGCTACTCTTGGCCAGGTCTCTCCACCACAGCTTCTTCTCATTTCTTCATCCCACCTGATCTTGGGTCGTCCTCTTCTTCTCTTTCTATCTCTAGGATACCACTGGAGTATTCTGTATGTCCACCTCTCGTCCTTAACTCTGGCCATGTGTCCTGCCCATTTTCTTTCTAGCATAGCTTTACCTATGTCCAATAATCCAGTCTCTTTTCTTAGCCACTCATTGCTTTTCTTGTCCTTCCAGGTAATCCCCAACATGCAGCGTTCCATTCTTCTTTGTTTGGTTCTCATTTTGTTAATTATACCTTTAGGTAAGGACCATGTTTCTACTCCGTATATGAGAACTGGTAACACGCATTTTTGCCACAGCTTGATTTTTAATTCAATTGGGGCTTTTGATTTGAATGAAGTTCTGAACTAATTGTACGACGGTAAGGTTGGAAGCAAGAAATAAACTTTTGGAGTGAGTTAAAGATGTTGCGCCAGAATGTTTAATGCTAACTTACAACGACAATAGACCTTTCGTGACCTAAACTATAAATTAAAGTATGAATCAAAATAAGTTATATTGGCGTGTTTAATTCAAACTTTTGACGTCGTACTGCAGGAGTTTAACATATAATCAAATGAATCTTCTCAAACAAATATCTCGTCATGCATATAGTTATGAAATAATATTTTTAAAAACAAAGTATTTGTCACTGGTGCAATCATATCTCTATTAACTTGTATTTATATTCGCTATAATAGATTTGTAAGCAAACCAATGATATTATTACTGTAGGAAAACAAAATGGATTCATTGTTCGTTTATTTGAGTTATTTTCTATTTCAACAACTCTTCTATTTAAAATCTTCTATCGATTGTGTAATGATTGTTCATTCTATTAGCTAAGTTCAATGATTGTTACACGCAGTTAAAATCATTCAGGCGTGGTCAGAGATAGCTGGAGTCTGTTAGAGGTGGCTAGAATAGGTTAGAAGTGGCTAGAGTCGGTTGAACATACATAAAAGTATTCAGAGTTGGTCAGAGATAACTAGAGCATGTTAGAGGTGGCTAGAATAGGTTAGAAGTGGCTAGAGTCGGCTAAAGATACATAAAAGTATTCAGAGGTGGTCAGAGATAACTATAGTCTGTAAGATGTGGCTAAAGTCGGTTAAAGATACATAAAAGTATTCAAAGGTGGTAAGAGATAACTAGAGTATGTTAGAGGTGGCCAGAATAGGTTAGAAGTGGCTAGAGTCGGTTAAAGATACATAAAAGTATTCAGAGGTGGTCAGAGATAACTATAGTCTGTAAGATGTGGCTAGAATAGGTTAGAAGTGGCTAAAGTCGGTTAAAGTTACTAAAGTATTCAGAGGTGGTCAGAGATAACTAGAGTCTGTTAGAGGTGACTAGAATAGGTTAGAGGTGGCTAGAGTTGGTTAAAGATACATAAAAGTATTTAAAGGTGGTAAGAGATAACTAGAGTATGTTAGAGGTGGCCAGAATAGGTTAGAAGTGGCTAGAGTCGGTTAAAGTTACTAAAGTATTCAGAGGTGGTCAGAGATAACTAGAGTCTGTTAGAGGTGACTAGAATAGGTTAGAGGTGGCTAGAGTCGGTTAAAGATACATAAAAGTATTCAGAGGTGGTCAGAGATAACTAGAGTCTGTAGAGGTGGCTAGAATAGGTTAGAGGTGGCTAGAGTCGGCTAAAGATACATAAAAGTATTTAGAGGTGGTCAGAGATAACTAGAGTCTGTAGAGGTGGCTAGAATAGGTTAGAGGTGGCTAGAGGCGGTTAAAGTCAGTGGAAGTGTGATGGAGATATTTAAAGGTGGCTAGAATCAGTTAGAGGTGGCTCCATTTGGTTAAATGAGATTAAATGTGGTTAGAGGTATGTCAGAGGCGATTTAAGAAAGATGAATCATAAATATATAGTATATACAACTATACTTATATTATTTTAGTAAGTTTTCTACAGTTTATACGAATCTAAACCAAAGCCACGTGGAGAGTTTTTCTCTTATAATTGAAACTTTAAAAAACAATAATTCCCTCAATCAATAAATAAAAATAATTGAATCAATGTTGACGCAAAGTGTAAATGTTATTTTTTCAATCAATACTACGTTTGGCAAAATCAGTTAAAGATAATTATATTTACTATTCTTTTTTTGATAGTCGAGGAAAAAAATAACACATCAATATAACTATTGTTGTTGTTATCACGGTTTTTTTATTATAGATAATTTTATTAATTAGTATTTATAATAGAATAGTAACTTGGTAGGTTATTAATTGTTTTTTTCTCATTACGTACATAATTTAGAAATTCAGAGTAACGCTAATTATAAAAATATGCGTTAATTAGAAAACAAAGGATAATTGTTTTATTATATAGAGGTACTTCCTGTACATGTCATTAAAATACAATTTCAAATACATTTCAAATTATTTATTGGTTTTTAACATTTCATTCTGATATCACCGAAGGTAATGAAAGAACAATAGTTATTTATGCACCCAAGGAGTAAAGTAAGCCATTATTCCCTAAGTTGGTTCTTGAGGCGAAGCCGAATCCCGAGGCGAAGCCTCGGGAAATAATTATCGTGAGGGGAATTATAGCTCTTTACTCCCGAGCTACATACAATATTTTATCTCCAGTAGGCAGGAAACGCGGAAACGCATCTTCATTCATTGCACAGTTTTTATTTATTATTTTAATAAATAACAAGAATTGTTAGCACTTTTAATAGGAGATATTATAAGAAATTCAATATTAAAAACAAATAAGAAATGCAATTAAACTCAAATAGAAGGTTATTTAGATGCAGGTTTTAACAATGATAAGCGCAAATTATAAATAAGGTGGAAAAGCAGTGTCGCCAACCTGATTTCAACAATTTCACTACATTAGCCATTCATTATCTCTACTATTTATAAAATAATTAAGTTGGCAATCCTTCATTTTATCCCTGTTTTTACTTTTTCTCCCAACTTTTTGAGTTCAGGGAAAAAAGGCTTACTTTAGTCCTCTAAACTAATCCAAAATCATAACTTTTTCTCCCTACTGGAGATAAACTTTTTTTCCAAATTCAAAATTTCAGAATGAATTTGTTAAATTGGGAGGAATGGATCTCAGACATCAAGAGACATCTATTTTGGTCGCATATATTTGTCTATTAGTCTACCTGTCAGTCTGTCTATCAAAACTAGTTGTCCAATTTTAAATTAAATTTAAAACACAATTTGTACGCACTCACAAATTTTCCTGTACCTGAAAGCATGCGATCTGATGGGGACCCAAGCATGTGTGTGGTACGGAAAATGTTGGAAAACATAGCCTCAAAAAACGTATTTTTATGTATTCAGGAGGTAAAATTTACCATAGGGTCCCAAGACATGATTAGTGATGAGTTAACAAAACTAAATCTACAGTAGGGGAAAAATCCTGTTTTTCCCTGTCCTGTCAGAACGATCAAATAGCTTCTATTACCTTCAATAAGCGTGGAAATAAAAATAGAGGGAGACACGAAAAACCCAATTTTAATCGACACATTGCGCAAAGATGAATTAGTACAATAAACAGGTCAAGTGTGTGCTAGTCAGCACACAGTGAGGGTCCGTAGGCCACACTGTATAGTTTAAGTATTTCCCTATTGATGGTGTTTTTTAAAATGCTAAAAAGCTTCTTTGAACTATCCTGTGGGTCTGATATTCTCAAAACACATAAACAAACTTCCGATAAAGTATTTGTTTGCCACTGAACCAGACTACAACGATACAAATGAATGAATACAAATAGAAAAGACCATAATTATAAAAAAAAAAAACGTATTTTGTCAATAAAAAATAAAATAATATTTTTTTCGAAATTTCAAAAAAGTGGTATCTTTACTTTTGGTCGAAGAATGTTCAGGAATTATTTCAGATTTTTTGCACTTCACATAAGCGAGATAGAGGGGGGGACACGTTTCACAGCCGCTTCAAACTCGCCTACGCTCGCCCTATCAAAGTTATTACCAAAGAATTATATATTTTTGTAATCAGCTCGACGTACCCTTTCATATGATACCCCTCACGATGTCGAAAAAAAAAAAATTTAACCCTTAAGTTTTTTTACCCTAATGTTTTAGAAACATTTTTTTTTAATTCGCTATATTTTTAAAATATGTGGGTAGGTGCAAGACACATACATGCCAAATTTCAAAGTGATCGGACGAAAGGTGTAGCCGTGAGAGCACGCGAGAGGACGGACGGACAGACACACGCAGGAAAATATAAGGGTCCTTAGTTTTGCCTACGGACCCTAAAAACGAAACTAAATTTAATGTATCATCCCCCAGTTTTTAAGAAAGATTTTTTTGGCTTCCCTATAATAATTGTCCTGTGATTAGGTTTTGAAACATAACATCATGTGCGTTACAGACAGACAATCTGACATACAGACAGACACAGACAATGTGGCATACAGACAAGCGCAGGAATATATAAGGGACTAATTTTTGGTCTACGGACTCAATTAATAATAAACGTGGCCCAGCCGGGCTCCTTAAGATATCCTAGATAAGAGAAGGTTGAAAAAATTTTGGTCTTCTTCGATATCCCAAGGTTGATCAAGATAAAACTAAATAACTAATCAAGTAACATTGTTAGAAGTGTACTAAAAACTCTCTTATTAAAAATCTCTCACGCTAAAATGAACTTTGTGCAATCCATTGTAACTTCATTCAGGAGAATTTATTAATAAATGTTGTAGGAGAAGTTGATGCAAACTTGGCACAACTAGAATTGACAGATGTAACTGTACTGTACACGTGACACATGTCAGGTCATTCATTTCATGTATCCAGGAATCGTGCCAGGAATTATTTTAAATCTTGTTTTTGTATCTTAAAAATGTTAAATGTCGTTATTGATGATCTAATTAATAGTTTTCATTACGCGTCGACTGCGGAGAGTATCATTTTGCATGCGAGTGTGGAGTTTGCACCCGAGCGACAGCGAGGGTAGTAAAACCACACGAGCAATGCAAAATGCCGTTTTCGCACGAGTTGCGTACCGTACTTTATCTACGATTGTTAGATTTAAACAATAAATACAGAAAAAAATAAACTTGCTGTATGTAAGTTCGTATCTCTCTCTTGATAAAGATGGCATTAATTCTTGAGTTGTATTTTTTGCCGAAAATTATTTCTGGAGGAGTATTATTCTTCACATTTTCGTCAAAGTCACTTGATTCACTCACTGTTTTTCACTAAAAACTCGATATAAACAGTTACTTGAATAAAAAAATAGAAAATTAGTTTTGTTAAATGTAAACAAACTCGCTAATCGTGCGTAAAGCTGAAGAATTCCTCTTCTTTACCTCCCTAGGGTGGTAAAGAAGAGGAATTCTTCAGAATTATGAGACGCGCATGCGCAATGAATACAAGTACGTAAAGAATCACTTTCTACTCATCTAAACAGAGATACAATGTTTATATTTCGTATCAATCGTAGATAAAAGTAATTTAACAGTAATTTAATCCAATTTACATCTTTTAATTGTCCAATGTTTACTAAATTTATACAGTCTAAGATATATTTTATTATTCTATATTAATTAAACTCTCTGCGCAGGATTCTATTTTCTCACGCATGCGCACAGTTTTATGTTGTCGTTTCATAATTAATTTTCTTAGTTCGTCTGAACTAAGAAAATGTCCTTCTTGAATTGGAGAAAATCAAATGATTATGATATTTTTATGAACACCTTGTTGTATTTGGAACATTTGAAATACTTTTCTTATTTGTAAACTACCAAATATATTAATTAACTTTAAATCAAATTATAATTATCATTAACTACATAGAGCGCCTGTAACGGATGTATAGGAGGCCCGTGGTTCAAGTCCCGGTGCTAGTGTCTTTTTTTCTCTGTATGTCTCCCGTAGTTAATGATAATTATAATTTGATTTAAAGTAAAATTTAATCTTTCAGTAGTATGAATACTACCTAAAACTTAAAAATTTGAATTTCATAATAATTAACGTTTTTATTAGATAAT
The DNA here is from genome assembly GCA_951217055.1 of Gerris lacustris. NCBI lineage: Eukaryota > Metazoa > Arthropoda > Insecta > Hemiptera > Gerridae > Gerris > Gerris lacustris. The sequence goes on along the minus strand of OX578277.1, from coordinate 106,727,956 downwards.
TCAGATGGAATCCAGTTGGATATATTGATTATTATGGCTTTTGAGTAATGAATAGAAATTTTTTGATCAAATTGGATCAAGTATGCCCAGTTTCACTATATTATTAACCAGGTACGTGAGTTTCGACACACCTGGACACGTGTATAGACTTTCACATCTTCGTTTTATATTAACTTTTTCTTTTTCCGAGAATTCTTTTTTACTTTTATAGTAAAAAAGACCTACCTAGTCTTTTTTGAATTCTTCCGAACTCTTTTCAGGTGATTGTTATATCCTATTATGTATTATTAATGTCCAAACCCTCACAATATTTTCATTATACTTTGTATATTGCTTTCGAAATGTCCGCATTCCCGAAAAATTCTAAAATTGTTCAAAAGCAATTTGTCTTTCCCTTTAATACGAAAGCATCTAGACGTGCAATTAGCAAGAAAGGCGTTGTTGAGAAATTGAACCACCTTATCAAGCAAACCGGACAGGCTTAAATCTAATGAATTTTGGAACGAGGACGAAGGAAACAGAGAATATAATTAATGAACAGAGAAGCTACAACTTGAAGTGTATAAATCACTTTGGAGTAACTGAAAGACAAGAATAAACCAAAACCACAGCTGTTTTATTCACCAGATTGATAAAAAATGCAGCGGATGTCTGCTGTTGTTAAATTCACCAAGTTTTTAATCTTAATGCAGTGTTGAGATTGATGGACTTTAGCGGCTTTCATTAATCTTCTAAGCTCTTTTTTTAAAAAAACATCAGGTTCAACTTTTATCAAGAAAAGTCAATACTTTTATCTAAATATAAACGACTAATTTCTAAACAATGTTTGCATTAAATAATTGTAAAAGTATAATAATTAAAAAATAGACTGCCAATTAGTGTGGCACATAGCTTTCTCGCATCCTATCACGTACTTTATTGATTTTAAGCTTTTATACAATCCAATATTGTCTAAGGGTGCGTTCGGAAACACTAACCAGGTCGACCGAGAAGTAACCGGTGTGTCCGGAAACACCAACCTAAACAACCGACCGCGTTCGTAAAGCTCCGGTTGTTTTAGCGGTCGACCGCTTCGGTCGCGACCCCTTCGACCGAAATCGAAATACGGTGAGTCCGGTTAGTAACCATCATGTTACCTTTTTAGCGAAATGTCATTGTTATTTTGTAAAAATTTGAATACGTTTTTATTAAACATTGAATACATTGTCGTCTTTTTTTGCTAATTTTTAAAATTCTTTAAATATTTAGTTTTTGTGAAACATGGACCTTTTTCGGCACTCTTTTACTTTGTTATTCACCTTTTTTATTTTAAAATTAAAATGAATTTGGTGGGTAATTTTTTTGACTAATAATAACAATATATCAAAACTGAAAGATGAAAAGTGTGATATTCCTTTGTACCACAGGTCATTATAGACCTACTTTTGTCCTAATAATTATTTACTTTGTTACCAATCCTAGTTTTCAACATTTTATGGATACCGATATAGTTGTTATTTTATTAGACAATCTAAAATAGAACCCCTGCCTGAGTTGAAGGAGACTGTGCGGTCGAGGATCGCTTAGTGGCATAATTTTGCTTGATTCATTCATGAGAGATTATATACATTTGTTAAACTGTCCGTTTGCATATTTTATACATTTAAGAGATTATAAATGTATCATTTGTACCCAGAAGAGTTGATATTATCGATGTAAACAGTGAAGTACAAGGTTTCAGGAGGAAGATGCTGCTGAACGTCGTGTAATCTGAGAATGTAGTAGAAGGAAAAAGGAAAGGGATGATTGCTATATACAGATTAAACCTAAAGGGGTGCCGCTGCAATAGTTTATTCACTTGAGGAATCGTCACAGCTTTACTTCTATCTCACACCAAAGAAAAACTATTTATATTTGTAACCTCTCTTTGTTTAAATCCTTTTCGGTCGACCGCTGCCCGTTCGGAAACAAAAATGATTTCATGCCGCCATGACACTAACCACAACAAACCGCCGGTCGACCGAGAGGTTGACCGGTTAGTGTTTCCGAACGCACCCTAATTTATTTAATTGTTTCCCCCGTTTATTTTTTAATATATCAAAATAGTTTTGATTTTTTACTATTAAAGTACCTACCCCTTAAGTAAAAGTTAAAGAGCGTAGATGGTTGAAATTAATCTGGTGCTATCTGCAGTCTACTTTCGACAAACCATCCAAATTTTATATAATTACAAGATAGAAAGAACTTTTTATTTACTAACTTTTTTAAATTTGCTGTCATAAATCATAAATTTAAAACCCGTCAAAATGAAGATTGTAAATATGGGATATGTCAAAGCAAATAAAATAACTTGCGGATTTTTTTCCGAACTAACTTTCTATACAGCAAAATTTGCTGAAAACGAATTAGGTACATTCTGCTGAAAGATGGCTAAAAGTATTAAAATAATGCATTGTCATCGTGTTCTGAGCTATTCTAAAAGTTTCAAATGTCTAGCTACTCGGGAAGTTAGTTAAAAATCGATTGCAAGATTTGTACTAGACAAACAAACCAACAAGAAAGCAAGTTAATAAAAACGTAGTAAAAAATAGATGAGTACTTTTGAACATATATAGGTGTAAATAAATGTATTTTTGCGTGCATGTTGAAGAGAAACAATAGGTTGAAACATATATAATATGGGATCAACCGATCAACAATGTCCTAATAATCACCTACCATAAAATTTTCATTTAAATCACACGTGTAAAAACGTTAATAGTCAAACTTTATTTACACACGATAACTATATTGATAATTTAATTAATTTATGATTATCCATATTTAAAAGGTTTTCAACTAATAATACGGTTTCGTTTTTTAGCTAAATCGGATATATAATTTAAAACATTGCTAAATTTGTGATCCTACTTACGACTCAAAGAAAATCTTCTAGATGCTTTAAAGCCACTGTCTGGCGAAAGCACAGAAGAAAGAAAGGGCCATAGATAAGAAAGTCGAGAGACTGATAACAACTCAATTTCACAAGAAGGTCAGATTGACGTAGATAAGAATTCTAGGGGTAAGTATCTTATATCGAACTAGTCTGAAAGTCTAAGATCAAAATCTTATATTTTAGTAATTCAAACTTTAACTTTGCCTTTTCAGTCAAGACACAGCAATTGGATTCGATTAAACCTTGTTCAACATAATTGCTTATCTCAAAACAACACTTGTTATCAATGCTGTTATATTTATTGTTTTAGTGTTGTTTTAAAAATGAGCTTTCTTCATGGAAATTGTTCAGGGTATTAAACATGTTTTTTCCTTGTTAACGTTTATGCTTTTAACTTTTTATGATTAAATGCATTCTGATTATTTACATTTTACAGTTACTGTTTGAGTAATTACGTGAGTAGATTAACTATAATCATGTTTTTGACGTTAACTTTATTTAACTGACTAACACTACATTGCTTCGTTGTATGGAGTAATTATAGTTATAGTAGTAATTATAGTTAATTATATAGTTGTGACTAAATAATAAACGGAAAAAAACAAAAAACATTAATGAATGTCGCATATAAATGTAATGATCATTGTAAATAAATAAACAGAAATCATAAGTCGTTTACATAAGTAGTCACACGGTTTGTTACTTGTTACACGGTTAAGTTAGTTACAAAGTAAGGTACAAAGTTAGTTACACGGTTGGTTACACAGTTATTTACACAGTTAGTAACACAGTTAGTTATACACAGACACGGTTGGTTACTCAGTTATTTACACGGTTTGTTACACGGTTAGTTATGCAGTTAGTTACACGGTTAGTTACAAAGTAAGTTACAGTTACACGGTTAGTTACACAGTTATTTACACGGTTAGTTACACAGTTATTTAGACAGTTTGTATAACGCTGTTAGTTACATGGTTAGTTACAAAGTTAGTTACACGGTTGGTTACACAGTTATTTACACAATTATTTACACAGTTTGTTACACAATTTGCAACACAGTTAGTTATACACAGACACCGTTGGTTACTCAGTTATTTACACGGTTAGTTACGCAGTTAGTTACAAAGTAAGTTACAAAATTAGTTACACGGTTGGTTACACAGTTATTTACACGGTTAGTTACAGAGTTATTTACACTATATGTAACACAGTTAGTTACATAGTTATTTACACAGTTAGTTACATAGTTATTTACACAGTTAGTTACATAGTTATTTACTCAGTTTGTAACGCAGTTGGTTACACGGTTAGATACAAAGTTATTTACTATAGGTTAGGTACACGGTTTGTTACACAGTTATTTACACGGTTTGTTACACAGTTAGTTACACAGTTAGTTACTAAGTAAGTAACAAACTTAGTTACACAATTAGTAACAAAGTTAGTTACACAATTAGTTACACAGTTGTTTACACGGTTAATTGCACAGATAGTTACACAGTATTCGAATTATACGGGTCACATATCAAGTGAAAACTAACATCAACATGATTTTTAGTCTACTGACTAATTTTGTACTCAGGATCATGAAAATTACATTGTCCGCTAAAATGGGTGGGACATGGCCGCTCTTCACCGGTCTGTTTTCTTTTACCAGGTTGTACCCAACCTATATCTCGCAGACGAACTTTGCCGACCGCATATTCTTGGACACTATTAAATTAACTCGTATATACAAAATTTTAGATTGATGTTACTCTGTCACTTTTTTACACGCCGCTATCTCTCCTGGGGTGTAACTCATATTAAGTATAAAAAAAGTTTAAATTAATTGAAAATAATCGTGCCTATTTAATTCCCAGTTTTAAGGTGGTTAGAGGTGGTTAGAGGTGGTTAGAGGTGGTTAGAGGTGGTTAGAGGTGGTTAGGGGTGGTTAGAGGTGGTTAGAGTTTAACCCAAAATTATTTCTTTTGTTTTACTTTTCTTTGAGAATTAAAGAGTCTATAAAGTATTTAACAGCAAAAGCAATAAAACTTTATTTCTTGTTTCTTGCCCCCAAAAAAACTTCCGTTCTAAACTAAAAACTAATCTAACCAATAGATAAAAATAATGACATAAAAGGTAGGATAAAGAAGTTTGGTTCAGATAACTGGGTGTGAACTTACTTAAGTCTAAGTTTTATATGGATACAACACGACAACTTATTTCTACTTGGGATTGCCAAACAGACTTATCCTTATCACTATAGATATCCTGCAACAAAGTTGTCTCCTTTAGAAAAATAACTTTTATTTGAAACAACCAAACAAAACTATTAATAAAGAAAGACAACTTTTGTAGAATTACGTCCGCAAAGTTTTATAAAACAAAGATAATAATAAATACTATCAAAGTACGACTTTATATAAGACCATTTAGGATTTTGTGGACACATAAAAAAGTAGCTCAAACATTAGTAGCAGTGGGTGGTGCAAAAAGAGGGTAGTGAAAGAGAACTAATTTTATGAGTTATCAATTTCATCAAATTAAAAAGATGTAGATCTAGATTTTTTAGTGTTACTAAATTTTTTAGTGTTACTAAATGTTTTAGTGTTACTAAATTTTTTAGTGTTACTAAATGTTTTAGTGTTACTAATTTTTTTAGTGTTACTAAATATTTTAGTGTTACTCGTAATTGCCTTGCGCATGCGCAAAAGGAATCATTGTGTGCAGAAGGTTGAAATTAATATTAGACTACCTAAGTGGTAGCTTTGACTAGCCAGAGATTTTTTTTATCAAATTCAAATAATTAGTTATCAAAATATGAGCGTTCATAAAAATATAGAAGGACAGACGGACAGACAGAGATCAGAACAATATTGACGGATATACCGAAGTTTAGAGAGTAGAAAAATATGGTTTACGGACAGCGATCAGAACAATAATGTTGACGGACAAACATACAGACGAAGATCGCAAAATATTATAAAATATATCACTTTACTACATATAAACTTCAGCTTGTATCAGGTTGAAATTTTACATGCCTGTTCCAAAAATAATGTACTTTAGACGACGTGTATAAAGTTTTATAAAAATCGTTAAGTTAGAACGTAAGATATCGTTAAAAACGTTGTTTTCTCTATTTTAAACGTTTAGGTCCGCTTTATGTTTTTAGCAATGTTTAACACTTCATAGCGGTGTCGGTGTTGGTTTTACTATAATTAATAAACTTGTTTATCTCATCAAATAGATGAAGTTAGAATTTTTTCCCATCCTAAAATTCAAATTTTACATTTGAAGCTTACGTTTACGCGAGTGTAGTGCTCAAACGCTTGGGCGGATAACGTTGTTGAATGAACTCGTCCTTGGCATTGATAAAATGCACACGTGTACCAAATTTCAACTAAATCAGTCAACTTTTACTCAAGTTATCGTCATCATTGGTTGATTTCGTGACGGTTGCTTTGTTTCGGATTCACTCCCGGGCTCAGACGCTGTAATGTTCCATAAGGAACTTCGTTCCAAAACAATTATTTTCAAACATACCGACAGACAGAGATCAAAACAATATTGTTGACAATTTAAAACGTATTTCAGTCTGGGAAATTATGGATTTTGAGCGCTCTTCAGAATGCTTCTGATGTCTTCATTAAGCTCTAAAACTAAATATGCTAATATATCGAGGATTTGTTCAACATAATGTTTTAGAAAGCTTCCAATTCACTTTAAAATCCATTTCACGAAACTTACATAAATCTATAAACAGACAAAGAACAGGAGAGGGGATATTAAGAGAACAGTGTTGCCAATAACCATTCCGACAAAAACCCTGCATTATTCAAAATCACCACTTAGCAATGAATTTATTGCAGATCGGATACGGGGGTTATCACCCATTAATGTAAAACTAGTCTAACCGAATTACATTGTAAGGATTTCACTGTTATTAGAATAGGAAATTATCTACTTTTATACGACCTTCAGTAATTTACGTAGACAGTTGAAGTTAATTGGTAGATTTAAAAGGTCATATTTGAGATAGCTAAACCAGTTAAAATCTAATTTTGATTAATAACTCATAAAATCCAATTTACTGGATATAATTTGGGGGGGGGGGGGGGGGAAATAGATAAACCAATAAATTTAAAAAAAGAAGCATTTTGACGCCACTCTTTTATAGATTCTTGATTCAATAATTTCAATCAAAATGTTATAGTCCAGGAGATAGCGTGCAAAAAAGTGTCTGACTAACATCAAGCTAAAATGTTGTATGTAGGTTAATCTTTTAGCGACATTTAAGAATATGTAGTCAGCTAGATTCGTCTGTGGGACATAGCTTGGCCATAGGCATTTGAAAAAACCAAACCGGTGGAGAGCGGCCATGTCTCACCAATTATGGTGGACAATGTGATTTTCATGATCCTGAGTACAGAATTAGTTAGTGGACCGAAAATCAAGTTGGTGTTAGTTTTCTTCACCTTAAAATTAAAAAAAGAAAAATTACGCAAGACATGAATTATCCGCCATTTTGGATTTGAACACCTGATCATTTTGAGTTCACTATATTTTTAATATGTGCGCGTCAAAACGATCTTTAATACTGGAAAGATTCATGTTTCTGTCTCTTTTGATTCAAAATTTATTGCAACCGTAGAGTGACAGACAGGCAGACACAAAAACGAAACTATAAGAATTTATATTTTTGGTTTTACCCCCAAAACTCTAAATAAAAGATAATACATACATTATTACAGATTATACGAGCTGAACCAAATTTAATGTACCGGGTATAAATTTAAATGCCGAATTTAATGGAAATTAGGCTCAACGAGACTGCACAAACTACAGATAACGGACGATAGATAGGCATTTTATAAACATTTTTTTTTTTTTTTTTTTTTGAACTTCAAAACGTTTAGTCCCCAGGCCACCATAAGAAGTGAGTCGCTGATTGATAAAGTTTTCTTACCTTATGGTATCGCTTATTTATGCCGTGTCCACCGATGAATTGGGTATATGGCAACTGGGCGCTGGGCCATTTCTTTTTTGTTGACATGCCAAACTTGCCCTTGTGCGGGAACGTTGAAAAGAGATAGATAAAATTTTGATTTTCACAGGATCGTTTAATTAAATTATTTAAAAAATAGTGGTACAGGTGGCCACCGATACGAGTGGGCCGTTTTCTTTTCAACGTCCCCGCAGAGCGATATGTTTGGGGCGGTGGACACCCCAAACGGCCCACTCTTATCGGTGGCCACCTTTACCACTATTTTTTAAATAATTTAATTAAACGATCCTGTGAAAATCAAAATTTTATCTCTCTTTTCAATGTTCCCGCACAAGGGCAAGTTTGGCATGTCAACAACAAAGAAATAGCCCAGTGCCCAGTTGCCATATACCCAATTCATCGGTGGACACGGCATAATAAGCGATTCCATAAGGTAAGAAAACTTTATCAATCAGCGACTTACTTCTTATGGTGGCCTGTGGACTAGTTTTAATCCATAAAAATCACAAAATCAAATCATGCCACGAAAATACTTACTCCTAATATAAGGGTGGCCACTATAAACTGGCTCACCCAGTTATCTCTTTTATTTTTGAAGATGGAGAAAAAATGTAAATGGTAACTCACCTTGGATTTTTGCGTAGTGTTATAATATGATTTCCAAAAATATTTTTATCTTATAGTTTCGGCGCTATCTCTCTCAACTTTGGAATTTTAAATGTTAACCTATATTTTTTTCTTAAATTAGATTGCTTTAGAAGAAAAATGAGCCTTGAACCAACAAAATCGGTTGAGAATTGACAGAGATATTCAGTTGTCAGTGTAACAAAAATGCTATCTAAGTATGTAAAATACTAAATCTAAAAAAAAAAATCTTAATTTAGTTTATTTCACTTTGTTTTTCTCTTATTTAGGTTAGATGAATGCATTTACTGATCAAAAGTAAAACCTTCATTCCATTCCATTCAGGAACATCGTTAGTATGACCTCTTTTGATTAGTGTGTCGACAATCTTCCTTTTCTCTAAAGTTTCGGAATGGAATGGAAAAAAGGTTTGACTTTTGATCAGTAAATGCATTCAACTAACATAAATAAGTGAAATAAACAGAATTAAGATCATTTCGTTTAATTTGAGTTTTTTTTATTACAGTATTTTACATACTTAGATGGCATTTTTGTTACATTGAAACCTGAATATCTCTGTCAATTCTCAACTGATTTTGTTGGTGTAAGGTTCATTTTTCTTCTAATGCAATCTATTTTAAGAAAAAAATATAAAAAATATAGGTTACAACTTAAAATTACAAAGTTGAGAGAGATACCGCCGAAACTATAAGATAAAAATATTTTTGGAAATCATATTATAAAACTACGCGAAAATCCAAGGTGAGTTACCATTTATATTTTTTCTCTATCTTCAAAAATAAAAGAGATAACAGGGTGAGCCAGTTTATCGTGGCCACCCTGTATATACAACGTATATGAAAAAGAAAAATATAGGTACTGTCTTTTTTATTTTTGCATTTGTTTTAGTGTCACTTCAGATAGTCGGGTTTTTTAATTAAAAAGTTTTTCCATCCTTGATGTGAAATCGTTGGATGACTCTTTTATATTCACTGGAGTAGTGCGCCTCTATACAGAGCTAACAAATGCAAATCACTGGGCCGAGTAATTATGCACTTCGTATATGAGGAAATTTAGTACGAGCTTTATTGAACAGATTTTTTTTTTCTTCTTACTCTTATTTTTTAATTATTATTAAAACTAACAACAGAGATGGAACCGTATCATCAAGATAAAAAAAACATTGTTGCACATTTGAATATAAAATAAGACAGAGATAGAATGAATGAATGACTTAGTTTGGCATGCAAAGTTAGTGTAACATGGTCTTCTCTTTCACTTATTATGGGTAACTCTTACAGAGAGAGACATAGAAGAAGAGAAACGTACAGAGATGAAGAAAGAAGGAGAGAAACTTAAACAGGGAGAGAAAAGGAGAAAAACATGCAGAGGGAGAAAAACTTAGAGAGGAAAAGAGAAGAAGAGAAACTTAAAGAAAGGGAAATAGAAGGAGAGAAACTTAGAGAGAGGGAGATAGAAGGAGAGAAACTTACAGAGAGGGAGATAGAAGGAGAGAAACTTACAGAGAGGGAGATTGGAGAGAAACTTAGAGAGAGGGAGATAGAAGGAGAGAAACTTACAGAGAGGGAGATAGAAGGAGAGAAACTTAGAGAGAGGGAGATAGGAGAGAAACTTAGAGAGAGGGAGATAGAAGGAGAGAAACTTACTTGATTGGTGTGATTGGATAAGGATTGGTGAAATTTATGGTATCGGGATATGGATAGGGTCTCTAACAAAAGGAACATTGAGGTCGTTATGGAGAGTGAGGTTGGACACGTAGTAAGGAGCATCTGTGATTTTTCTGAGGATCTTGGATTGGAGAGTTTGAATTCATCGGGAGTTGGAAGGCTTGGTGCTACCCCATACTTCTAGACTGTAGGTCCAAGCTGGTTTTAAGACTACATTGTAAATGCGAAGTTTATTATTTAAAGTAAGTTTAGACCAACGATCCAGAAGACGCAGCAGCAACTTGTATCGTCTTGAGAAGTCCTTTCGTTTAGTTTTTGTGTGATGTTTCCAGATGAGTCGTCGATCAAGGTGAAGGCCAAGGTAATGGACAGTGCTGGATTAAGGAAGGAGAACTTGGTTAAGAATGACTGGAGGACAGGTGCTATGACGAAGAGTAAAGGTGATATGTAAACTTTTCTGCTCGTTAATCCGGATCCTCCATTTTCTTACCAAGGTTCGAGAAGGAGAAGGTGACATTGGGTGTTACTGGATGCAATTTGTGGGTCATGGTGGACAGATAGGATTGCCTTGTCATCTGCAAAGGTGGCTAGGACTGAGGAAGGGTGTAGATGGAATATAGGAGAGGTCCAAGAATATTGCTCTGAGGTACTCCAGCACTTACAGAGCAGATGGATGAGGAAGAGGTTCCTTAACTTGCACAAAAGGATCATCGGTGAGGAAGGACTTCAGCATGTGGTAGTTAGTGAAGGGAAGGATGCTCTTGAGTTTCCAAAGTAGCCCAGCGTTCCAAACTCTGTCAAAGGCTTGCGCCTCGTCCTGGAAGACAGCTGAGCAAAACTTTTTCTTCTCTAGGGTGGAGGCAATGACATCGACAATGCGATGACACTGATGGATGGTGGAGTGGTGAGCACGGAAGCCAAACTGATGGTCAGGTAGAAATGGTTCAAGTATGGGAAGGATTCTACGGAGAAGGAGCTTTTCTAGGATTTTCCCCATTACAGGGAGAAGGCTTATAGGTCAATAGGATGATGGAAGATGAGGAAGCTTGGATGGTTTAGAATTCATTATAATTGTGGCGAATTTCCATTGGGTAGGAAAGTGGGTTGTTTTAAGGACAGAGTTAAATATGCATGTAAGGAAAAGGATACCTTTTTTAAGAAGGTGTTTAAGGATTTCAGAGGTAAATAAGGTCATAACCGGGAGCTTTTCGTGGTTGAAGGTGTTTAATACAGTAAAGTATGTCCGAGAGATTAAAGTATTTGGGAGGCGGAGACAGTTGGAGGGGAGCTAGGAGATCTTTGTTAATAAGGTTTACATGGTTATGATCAATTATATCTGGATGTGGAGAGAAAAGGTTTGTAAGGTGTTGAGCAAAGACTTCAACCTTTTCAGTAGAGAGAGATAGAAGAAGAAACACTTGCAGAGAGGGAGATGGAAGGAGAGAAACTTACAAAGAGAGAGATAGAAGAAGAAAAACTTGCAGAGAGGGAGATGGAAGGAGAGAAACTTACAGAGAGAGAGATAGAAGAAGAAAAACTTGCAGAGAGGGAGATGGAAGGAGAGAAACTTACAGAGAGAGAGATAGAAAAAGAAAAACTTGCAGAGAGGAGATAAAAGGAGAGAAACTTACAAAGAGGGAGATAGAAGAGAGGAACTTACTGAGAGGGAGATAGAAGAAGAGTAACTTACTGAGAGGGAGATAGATGGAGAGGAACTTGCAGAGAGGTAGATAAACATAAACTTATAGAGAAGGAGATAGGAGAGATATTTTAAATGTAGAAGCTATGATAATGCATCTGGAGATAACATAGACCATTATTTCCTTTTCTATTACAAAAAATCCAACCTAAACAAAAATATTCCTCAAAATTAAAATGAAGCTTCTTCAAGGAATACTAAAAGGAAAGAGAAAATATGGAAAAATACAATAGAACTACGTCTATAAAAAGAAACTGAATAAAAAATATAAAAGAATGATTTAAAGTATGATGGGTGGAGGAAATGTCATAGAACAGATGGATTTTTGTAGACAGGTTTCTAGTGGTAAGGAATATTTTCATACTGAATGCTTCACTCTTACTGTGTATTCTACTTCTGGAATAAACATAGAAATGGGGCATTATGGAAAATAGACAATGGTTGTGGTGGGTTAGACTTGACTTGGCAGTGTAGATCAGAAACACTAAGCCACTTCTAGAACACAAAATAACACTAAAACCTTTCTCGTGTTTGTCATTTCTCCTTTTTGTTTTTGTGGGGATTTTCAGTTTTTCATAAATAGAAATTATTGTTATGGCGTGAAAAAAGTCAATTTCGAGTTTTAGGGTTTAATAAAATTTTCCCTGTCTGTCATCTGCACAGACATGAAAAGCCTAAACTATACTAGACAGATATAGATTAAATTTGACATTCATGTTGAGGAAAAATACGGAGGCAAATCTAAAAATTAATTTTATCGCTAAGATTGGAGGAACTATGACAACTTTGACAACTTGAAAATACGGTTTCGACGATTTTGATTTAAAAATTCTACTTAGTCTGTTTAAATTTATCATTAATCATTTTATTCATTTCACGATAAAAAAAAAAAATTAAAAAATTAAAAAAATATAAATAAATAAATATATATATATATATATATATATATATATATATATATATATATATATATATATATATATATATATATATATTATTCGAGCAAGATATTGATTAAAAAAAAAAAAAAAAAAAAAAAAAAAAAAAAACCCGCAGTCAAGATAACTTCCCAGAGAAACATAATTTAAATTAATATAATATTTTCATAACATTTTAGCGAATATTGAAGAAAAAACATGAAAACAACATTAATATAATATATTATATTATTACAATGTATATAATATCACGATTATATACCAATTTTATGTATTTTAAAAGCATCTACTTCCGTGGTGCTTTTCAAAATTTTAGTTTTGAGGTTTTGAAAAATTAATTTTCCTATATCTATGTCAATAACTTTCTTTATACCCATGACTTATGTAAGTAAGGCTCCAGGGTCGGAATTACCAACTTACAACTTATGTATTTTCTTAATACTTTGTAAATATCTGTGGACACATAAAACTCTTATAGACTTTGACATTGTCCGTGGTGCAACTAAAATCACCAAAAAATTAACCAAGTACTAATATGAATAAAATGATGAATAAATGATGCATGAGTGAGAACATCGAACAAAAAAAAATTGTTTTTTAAATATTCGTTGAATAAAAATTGTGCTCTTGAATAAAAGGTGCTCTTAACAGGAAAAACACTCGACTTTAAATGAGCCGAATGGATTTTTCATTTCAAATTTATCCGTGTTATTTTTCGATCTTCATGATTTTAGAAGACTGCTAAACCAAAGCCGAATAAATTTTCCCCGAGTGTTCGAGGGATCGATCGATTAATTAGACTTAATATAGACTAAATTCGGCTTACGTATATGTCGTATCCTAATTAAAGTAAGAATTGCGTAGAACGACTCTTTTTTTAATTATTGTTTATTTATTTATTTTTTGTTTTTGCAATTCTGAACTTATATGTCTTAAAATAATATTTTTCGAGACGGTCAAAAATAATGGATTATTATTGGTATTTTAAAAATTTAAACGTTAAAAATTTAAAATAATAGAATTATTTTTGGTTTAGAAGAAGCAGTATCTTTGATAAAAAAAAACCTTTTTCTCAAAAACCATCAAATTCTCAAATAATTGGGCTCTTCAAGAACACTTTGATATACTTTATTTTACCCAAGCCGGTATTCGAACCAGTAACTATTTTTCATGATGTTTATAGATGGTGTGAATTAACATAAGATTATTGATTTGGTATCCTGTATTTAGATTTGATTTTGATCACAATTTAGTTATTTATTCATAATGTTGTTCTGAATCCTGAGCAATGCACCTAAGTTACAGGCAACCTATTTTTACATTGATTACTAGCTGGATACCTGTGCTTCGCTACGGAGTGTTTTTAAATTTGATAAGTTTATAAGCTACCAGGAAAGCATACAAATTATTTTACTATGCGAGAATATCTAGATTCTATCCCTCCTAGTTATATCCCCCACCTCTTTGATAAGATCATTTGCAAATATCCTAAATTTACCCCCCCCCCCCCCCCCAAATGAAAATATGACAAAACTGTACGCATAACAACAATTACTGTACTCTTAAAGAGCATTTCAACGATATGCATCATGAAGATAAAGGGTATTCATTATTTGTACCCCGTACCCCTTTGAACCAAAAGTTATAGTTCGAAAATTCATGTTAACAGTTACCTTCCCCTTTCTTTGAAGGTCAAGTGTGCAAATTTTCATCGAGATCGGAATAAAACGGTAGATCTGTATAAAAGAACATGCATATGTACACACATATGTTGACTTTTATATACATATATAGATATAGATATAAATTTCCATTTTACCTCTCCCCCTTCTAAATGAAAATAAGACAAAACTGTACTTAAGAACAATTACTTTTCTCTTAAACAGCTTTTCAACGATTTGTATCATGAAGGGTATCCATTACTTTGTCATTTGTACCCCGTACACATAACAACAATCACTGTACTCTTAAAGAGCATTTCAACGATATGCATCATGAAGATGTAGGGTATTCATCACTTGTACCCCGTACCCCTGTGTACCAAAATGTTAATTTCGTAATCTCATGTAGGCAGTGACCTTCACCTTGTTTTGAAGAAAAAGTGTGTAAATATTCATCAAATTAGGATAAAAGACATACCCTCATATAGATACACTTCTTTTTATATAAGATATATAGCTATATTTTTTTAATTATACCCCCCTTCTAAGTGAAAATATGATAAAACTGTGCATAACCACAATTACTGTCCTCTTAAAGAGCTTTTCAACGATATGCATCATGAAGGATGTTCATTACTTTAACATTTGTACCCCGTACCCCTGTGTACCAAAATTAAAATGTTGAATATTCATGTAGACAGTGATTTGAACATGCACACATGTTGACTTTTATATATATATGGCCGCCATCTTGAATCAATATGCCCGATTGGTAAACTACTTATCAAAAGTTACTAATTTCATAAAAGAAAGCCAACTTCTGAATTTCAAGGTTCTATCACAATTGGTTCCCGAGATATCGTCTTGTCGAAGTTTGTATATAAATGGCCGCCATCTTGAATCAAGATGGCGGATTTTTAAAATATTTCTTAGCGAGCACCTAGAAGGTAAGAGGAACACACCTACAAAATTTCATGGTCGTAGGTCTAGTGGTTTCAGAGATATCGTGATGTGTCAGTCAGTCAGTGAGTGGTATTTGGATTTTATATATATAGATTAATAAGTATGATATCAAATTAATATTTTATAATTTAAATATGAAAATATCATGTATGTATGAAATAAATATTAAATGAATTAATGCAAAGAAAAGGTTATTGTATAAATTATTTAAAACACAATAAATATTTATAATATGGATACTATAAAGAAATATTTCTACCGTATTTAGTTGTAAAAATAAATAAAAACTTTAATGATAAATTACAGTTACATTTAGTACGAGAAGAAAGGAAATATTTAAGGTATTAGAGAGAACTTGACCAGTAGACCTTGAAACAAAGCAGATCTTGTGTTTAATCAGCTGTAAAAAAAAACAGAACAGAAATACCAACATGAGCACGAAAAAAGAATGAAATAAAAAGGTAAAAAATGTTCTTTGTACCAAGAAAGTTAATACTCTGGTAGTTTATAACAAAGGCAAAGAACCGAGAGAGATAAAAACAAGAAAAGAAAAACGCCAACAACAAAAGAATTCAAGAAATATCGTCTGAGTGCGGGAACTGACAATTGAGATAAAGTACCGGTTGAAAGCGGGGTTTTTTACCGCTGTAAAGCCTTGAATAGTTTCCTCATCTGACTTTTAAGAGATGGGTGAGCAACTGTTGAGTTTTAAAACAGTCTTCAGACTAATCGATTACTTCTAAGTCGAAATACACTGTTCTACATAATGCCTTACTTAGATGTATAAGTAATGCTTTACTTATAGATGTGTATGTAATGCTTTACGTTTTTCTTTTTTCACTTGCTGGATGAAATTTTTGTTTCAATCTGAAACCTTTCATACAGGTTTCAGATTTTGTTTACTGACATTTTAAATGCTTTGCATTACTTTTTGAAACGGTGAAAATAAGTAATTTAAAGGTGGCTTAATTCGATTGGGAAATCGATTAACTTTATAAAGACTTTATAAAGACTTCAAAGTCCACCGCATTCAGTATTCACAACCACTGCAATACGGTGACTTGACTGTGAGTTCAGTGGATCTTAGAAAGTTGGTACCTGTTGTTTGTGCAGACAGAGAAGCCTTAGCTTAACGATTAAATTTAGATGAATTTTGGAATACTGGAATATATTTTGGAATATAAGAATATTCAGAAACACCAAACCACACCTAGCGGCTAATTTAGAAGATAGGATGTATTAAAGGTCGACCAAGAAGTCATGATCACGGGAAAAACTGAAAGCTTAGCTTCGTTTAAAGTCGGAACTTCCGAGTATTTCCGAAGTCAGTACAGTCGGGTGCTAAGACAAAAACCATTTTTTTCTATGACATGCGTAGTTATGATAAATCTCACAAATTACAACAGGAAGGTTTCCAATCTGTTAGGTTTCCTGTTTTGTTTGTTTTTATACAGTACGAATTATAATCACAACTATCCAAAACTATTTATGTACGATCCACAAATCCACGGGATGATGCAAATGCAAACGACGCAACAAATAACAGGGTTGGAACAAACCTGATATGTATTTGTTATTATAAAAATGATTGCTCTCCATGACAATTAATCAAAATAATATTAGCCAATTTCTTGTTTGTTTTCCCCCCATTATTTTTTTTATAAGTAAAATAACCAGTGAAACTTATCTTAGAATCTCATTATTTTTATAATTTCTTCCTAATTTCGAATTCATGTTATTATCCATGTTTTTATTAATACCAGAAAATTTAATTTACCAAAGAGAAAATTGCCAAAAAAAAATCCGAGAGAAGTAATAGTACAAAAATAATTCACAGAAAAGTAACAACTAAAATCCAGAAATAAAAAAGAAAAAAAAAATAACAAATCAAACTCAGAAATAAAGAGGAAGAAAAAATAGATTAAGAAAGAAGAAAATAAATTTAGATTTAAAGAATATTATTATGAATAATCAATGTATAATAATATAAAGATATTTATCGTATATTATTGGTGATTTCTTATCAGGTACAGTGTTGCCTGTTGCAAAAAATATTTTTAAAAAAATATAGAAGTTATCAAAAATAAAATTATTAATAAAAAAAGAACAACACTGTGTTTTTTGACTGGTCTATTTTATTAAAAACTGACTGTACATAATGCCAAAACAACGACACTAGCGCACTCCTCAGATTTCCATGAGGTTCTTGGTCGACCTTTAGTTTGATGTATCACTGCTAAATATTCTGTCAATTTGTGTGGCACATAGCTTCCTCGCTTCGTGAATTACAAAAGAATCTTTAGTCTTATCTATTACAAAATGTATAAACGAAGATATCTATTATGTTTAAACTTATGACCTCTTGAGAACTAAACGAAATTATTATTATTTTTTAATCAGTAAATATGCGGTTGTGTTGTATGAGGAAGGTTAGTTACACTATATCTGTAATGTACAGTTAAAGAGGTAACGGTCAAGGTTATCTAGGGGCTGGTCTCTGACGTCATCAGTAGTTAGTTAAGAGTGTTGTCCACAGCGAGGCGCCACTATACACTCAGTACAAGTTAGTTTAATCCATATCGTAATATTGCCTAACATGGGAATTGTACGACTCGACAATCTACCAAGAGCTTCTATTTCTTTACAAAATGGAGACTTAAGCATTTTATAATTAAGTTTTTTTAAATTTCTTTATCATAAACAAATTAACTAAATAATAAAACTAAATGTGACTTTTACTTGGATTTTTACACCAAAGAGACATACTCATATCTTCCCACTTAAGAGATAGGAAAAGAAGAGACATGAGACATGTCTCTTCACTGAACCAATCTATTATATTATTATTAAATACGTGTGGTGTCACGGGACACCCTGTAGGAACAAAGTTCCTTACATTTTTCATTAAATATAAATTATAAAATCACACTGCTAAGTACGTATACATTGCTAACTACTTATACATGGCGAAGTTAGAAAAAAGACAAAATTAAAAGTAAGTAACTGTTTGTATCTAGCAGAGTTAAGGCAAAATTAAAAGAAAATCATTATTTGTATCATTAAAGCAAGCGTCTTACTATAAATATATATTGAATATAAGAAAAAAGTTGATCATGATGAGTTTAAAGTTAAAGAGTATGTTTGTTAAAGGATGTTGGATTGAAATAAGACTGTTTTCTACCCACCCGGCCTATTAATTTAAAATATTATAAAATATATCTCTTCCCAACTCTAAAGCTTCTGCTTGAATCCGGTTGAAATTTTACATGCCTGTTTCAATCTGCATTTTGTATTTGAATTCTAAAACTTGAAAAGCTATAATGAAAAATTGATACTTGAATGCCTTATTTAAATTTTTATTTATTTAAAATATACTTGGATACCTAATTAATAAGTCAAAATAACTAAATTTATTTTATTATTATAAATAAAAAACAAACGTGATATTAGTTTCAGATTGGCCCTTGTGGATTTTTTTCAGATTAGCCCTTTTGGCGCAACACCATCGAATTGTACTTCAGACAATGTGTAAGAAGTTATATTAAAATCGTTATACGTTAGAACGGAAGATATCGGTAAAAACGTTGTCTTCTTTATTTTAAACGTTTGGGTCTAAATTTAGCGATCTTTATCACTTCATAACAGTGTCGGTGTTCGTTTTACTAAAAAAAAAAAAAAATTTAAAAAAGTTGTTTGCCTCATTAAATAGATGAAGTTAGAATTTTTTCTTGGACTAAATACGCAGTATTATAATAATATACCCAATATATTAAAATAAGAGTCAGCACAGATCAATTTTACTTTTAACAAGACCGTGATTATATTTTCGATATTTACAAAAACCAAGTGACATTTTGACGTATAACAAAAATAAACAAGTCAAGTAACAGGCTTTCATAATAACATTTTTTCCCGTCTTTTTGAAGCTTACGTTTACGCGAGCGTTGCGCGTGAACGCTTGGGCGGATAACGTTTTCCAACGAACTCAGCCTGGGCATTGGTAAAATGAACATGTGTACAAATTTCATAAAAATCAGTGATCTTTTACTCAAGTTATCGTTATCGGTAGATTTCGTGACGGTGTTTGCGTGACGGTGATTTTGGTCGCTTTTTTTGGATTCACTCCCGGGCTCCAGAACGTGTCATAAGGAACTTCTTTCCAAAACTAATATTGTTTTAACACCAAAAAGAAAAAGACACTGACCCATGCCTTCCCAGTAGGAAAGGTCATGTCTCCTGTCATTTGCCCCTCTATTGTTGTAACACATTTTTAATAATATGTCTTCCTCTTTACTTAATAAATAAATTAACGGGGTCAACAAATTAAACATTTTACCTTTACGTCTGAGGCTACCTCATCCAATAAAAATAAAATCATAATTCTAAATAATGGAACTAAAAGGTAGAGAATTATTTCTTCCTCTATCTTTATTTTTGAAATACCACAAACAAATAATTCAATGGAGTGCTAGCAAATGGAGACGATCAAAAGAAAAATATATATAAGAGAACATTTGATTGAGTTGTCCTGCGAGACACTTTTCCAATTTGATTTTGTATTTTTTTCGAAAATGAAGAAATCGAGATGAAAATGAGTTTTTCCATGTACTCAATGACGATGGGAACAAGTTGATTTGAATCTGGAAAAAATTCCACTTCCAGTTAATTAAATTTTCCGGATTTCAATGTCCTCAATTGCTGTAGTGTATGTTTCTGTAGGGATTGAAATTTCTGGGTTCTTTAGTGTGGTCTCCATTCTCTCTTCGAATAATTTCAAACTGGTTTGTATTCATGATAAAGGATTAATTAAATCCCCGCAAAGGGCATCTATAAGCATTCTGCAGTGTCTATCTTATCAGAGCGGAGCAGACGCAATATATATCAATAATAAAACAACGAGTCACCTTTAAAATAATTCCTATAATTACTAAAATTTAAACTTATTATTAAATAGCAAATATAAGTATAACTTTATCAAAGGTCGCTATGCAATATAAACAATTATTTCACAATTTAGTCACTTGAAAAGAGATTGTTTACATGTCAGTGAAGGTTATGTTACAACTTTAAAATCAATGCACATGCGCAGTCCATCTTCACAATGAATTTTTTACTGTTGTTATGCAATATATACATTTTAATAAGCCGTGTCCAGAGTGTGAACCGAAGATAGGAATCGAGGCAAGCATTGATCTCTGCGCATGCTCAGTCTGAGATGCGCATGCGCACTTTAGACTGGGCATGCGCAGAGACCAATGTTCGGCTCGTTTCCTCTGTTCGGATTGGCAGTCTGGACACGGCTTTACTATTTAGTTGCTTGTATTGTAGAGTGATTGTTTATTGTTTATATGCAAGTAAAGGTTATTTTACGAATTTAAAAGCAATGCACATGCGCAGTCCATCTTCGCAATGCATTTTTAAAATAAAAATACGGTTGCTATATCCAATACAAGCATTTTCACTACTCAGCAGATACGAGCCATGTCCCGTTTCTTTTGTGGGTTAGTTTGTTTCCCGTAATTTTAGTGTTATAAACATAAACAACAAATAAAATATAACATCAGCTTGATGATAGTTAATCAATAATAGAGCAAATTGTTACCAGTATAATTGAATATAGGCCAGCTGGCAGGCGAATTTTAGTAACTTAACTTTAAATTAGCACATTCACAAAATTCTAGCTTGATTTCAGTAAGTTACGCTCATGAACGACAGCTCCTATAGGCTTGTATGAGGATCTGTCTTGAAAGATCCCACTCTTTTCTAATATATAAATATATTTTAATATTGATGTTTAATATATGATATATATAATATATGATGTTTAATATATAATATTGATGTTTAATATATAATATATGTTTAGATAGTAGGCTATTATATAAGGCTATGTACTAGGCAGTTATACTGTTATATTACTAAAGCCATAAATAAAATAATATTATTTATACAAAACCCATAAAATTTATATTAAAAATTATATTCCATCACAGTCTAAGGTAAGGCAGGTCATAAAATGTTATGACTGACAATAAAAATAACTTATCACATTATTATTTTTTGTCATTATAGGTTATAACTTTTATCTTCAAAAACATATTTTATAAATTTAAAACCATTTTAGTAACAAAATATTCGCATAAATATTTATAATTAAAATTGATTTGCATTCTACTATAAAAAATCAATAAAACTTACAATGTACATTAAAAGTTTAAAAATATTTTTAAAAAACCGGTCCGAGACAACTCAGACAAACTTTCTCATATACGAGTTCATAAATATTTAGCTCAGTGTTTTCCATTTATTATATTTCGTATGTAAATTTAATTATTATTGAGCATTTCATTAAAATTTATCATAAAAATAACTTCTCCCGGGCGGGGAATCGAACCCGGGCTCTCTCGGTCCGTGTTTTAAGCTTTTTTCTCAGGAACTAGATTTTTCCCGGGAAAACGGCTTACATCGTTGGATTCGTATTTAAATGGACTACATTTTAGAATTTTTTAATCAAAATCGTCTCTTCGTTTTCGAGAAATAATTTTTTTTCACGTTTTTTCAGAGTTTTTGAGGGGTAGCGCCCTTAAATTTGGAGCTAAATTTCGCCTCGGGGTATGATTTTTTGAACATGTATGCCAAATTTCTTCAAAATCGGCCTAGTAGATTAGGGTCCAGGCGTCTGCACAGACGACAGACAGACAGCTATTTTTTAAAAACCACTTTTTTGGACTCAGGGGACCTCAAAACGTGTAAATCCATCAAAATCACAAAATCGAATTTTCGCGCCATCACAATACTTTCTCTTTATATGAGAAAGTAAAAACATAATATTAAAGTAAAAGCATTATCACCCAAGACTAATAAGTAGTTTATCTAATTTCAAATATTTTAAATATATATCAATCACATCCGTAATACATTTTGTTTTAATTTTAAAATTTTAATTTTACAACCTATTATTGTCATATTTATTTAATCCCCCCCCCCCTTCTGTTTTTTTAAATCTGTCAAAATAGTTTTAATTTTTTACATGAGCGTATAAAGAGCGCAGAAATTAATCTGGAGCTATCTGCAGGCTCTACATTCGACAAACCATTGATATTTCATAGAAATCAGATGAGGGCTTTTGAAGATATAGGTGTAAAGCGCAATTGCGCAGAAGGTTGAAACTTATATGGGACCGAAAATGGGCTGATTATGACCTTTATCTAAATTTCATTAAAATCGGACAATAGTTTTTAATATAATATGTTTGTTCGCCAAAATTGAGTGAAAGACCGACAGACAGACCCGGAACCAAAAAAATGTTCTCTGATGTCTGAAACGGATTTCTGTCTTGGAATTTTTGATATCGGAGACGTAAAATATTTTCGTTCTTCAGAATGATCAGATAACCTCCGTCACCTTTGGTAAGTTTGGAAGCCAAAATATATAAATTAAAGAAACATTCTTTGAACACCTAAAAATCCGCAATACATTTTTTATCATTTGTTTTAATTTTAAAATTGATTTACATTTAGTTATTTAAATATATGGAAATATTCCGCATTTTATAACTTTTTATTTAAATTAGTATTTACCTGAATATATTATTACTCTGTGATTATGTATTCAGGATAGAAATGTATGTTAATCCCACCTAGTAAAACGTTAAATGTATTGGAATAATGAGTGTAACGCATTCTAGTGAGAAAGCCAGTAACCGCAAATCTCTTTAACGTTTATTTTATTTTTATTTTTTTAATGAACAAAATAAATACTGATAACAGGTGAAAATATACTATTTATGTTAATATTCAAGCTATTTTTTACTTTTTTTATAGGTAGCAAATATAGAGAGAAAGTATGGTAATGGCGCAAAAATTTCTTCCAAGTCCAAATAAATTCTTTCTGTAGCCTGTGTTATCGTGTGGAACATACACTACAGAGCCGATTTTGATGAAATTTGGCATGCAAGTTCGGAAAAATCATACCCCAAGGCGAAAATCCTGAAATTAATTGTTGCTCTAAATTTGGGTCACTAACCCCCAAAAAATTCTGAGAATTGTTTAAACGATTTTGATTCGGTTCCTCTGTTCGGTTCGACAGTCTGGACGAGGCTTAATATGATAATTCCATGTCAAGTTTTTGTTTAGAAACAATCCCAATAATATTATTTCATACTTTAACAGATAAACTTTCCCGCCTAAATTGATACGGTTACCCAATAGAAACCTCCTTTCTTTTAGAAATCCTACTACTATTGATTTTTCTTCAGTTATTTCCCCACATTTTCCAATGTCCATAAGTAAGTATGTTATGCTATTGCAGTTTTATTGAGTTTCATTATGAGTAGTGTTAATACAGTAACAACTCCCCTCGAAATGATTTGTTATTGCTGAGCTAAGACAACCACATTTATTCCAATAAAAATAAATGTTTGTTTTGATTTGTTATTCTTCAAATAGATAAAATGACTTATCTAAATAGATATCTACTTTATTTTCTAAATTTGAAATTAACACGAGCTTAACTGCAGGTATGTAAATCGCTTTTTATAATACAGCTTTAGCTGTAACATATTACACAAAATTTCGACTGTATATATATATATATATATATATATATATATATATATATATATATATATATATATATATATATATATATATATATATATATATATTCAGAAACAAACAAAACTCAGGTTTCGGTCACAAAACCCACCCGGTTTGTGACCGAAACCTGAGTTTTGTTTGTTTCTGTTTATATTTACATATATGTATATATATATTTTATATATATGTTATTCATTTTTATATATATATATATATATATATATATATATATATATATATATATATATATACATATGGAAAATAAAAAACATTTATTAAATATTATATATATATTTTAAATGTGTCAGAAATTATTACCGTCAAAATGAAAATTGTTATAAAAACTTAAATATTATTATAAATTGTTTTATTAAATTTATCATTAATAATTATAATTAAATAATAACATATGTATTTAATAAATACCTCGTAGTAGGTTGTTCCTCAGTTGTTCCTTTCTTATCATTACTGTCCTGAACT
Organism: Gerris lacustris; assembly: GCA_951217055.1. Lineage (NCBI taxonomy): Eukaryota > Metazoa > Arthropoda > Insecta > Hemiptera > Gerridae > Gerris > Gerris lacustris. The sequence continues at coordinate 106,703,402 of OX578277.1, read as the reverse complement.
TTAATAGTATTTTCATTCATCATTTTTTTTTTTTTTTCACGAAAAGTTTATTTAATACAAATTTAAAAAAATAGTCGATCAAATTTCGTTTAATTTTGTTTTTGTCTTTTTATGAATGAAGCACGAGTTAGAGCAACACTGACTAAAAAAAGTGAATGAATTAAACAGTGGTGTGAATTTATGAATGGGAAACGAAAAGTAAATTAATTGAGGATTAATTAAATAAAAAACTGATATAATAAAATTCAGATATTGATTGATAAATTACCGTTATCAATGAGAGAAAAAATATTAGAATCAATTTTTGATTCTACATCAGTATTTATTGAGATAGGATAAATCAATTAATATTATTAATTAGTAACAGATAATAAAAACACGTCAGACAAAATGTAAGTTATTATATAACCACTTTTTTTTTCTTAATTAAAGATAATAAATAGTTTAAATAAAAACATAAACAAAGATGAGAAACGCTGAGTACATAATAAATAAATACAGAAAGTCTCTCTACAGAAATAATTATCCCACTTATTTTTAGCTTATTAATAGGTACTTCTTCAGATGGTTACTCCCCTATGATTTTTAAAATATAAATGACTTTGACTAAATAACTATTAAGACAAAGGGATGTTTAGTCCAATGTACTTTTGGGACAAAGGAATATCCCACTTCTGTTTTTATAAGGGGAGTAACAGTCTAAAGAAGAACATTCCGTACAACTTCTTTAGATTGTTATTCCCCTCTGTTTCTTTTATAAGGGGAGTAACAATCTAAAGAAGTGCCATTGATAGATCATCAGAATCAAAACAATGTTTATTGGAAATCAAAAACAAAAATTAGATGACAGGAAGCATAAACCTGGTTTTCTATGAAAATTTATAAATGATAGTTTTGCTATTAAAAAATTAGAAAATTCTGTCAAGCTTTTAATTGATGAAAATTCAGACTAGAACTACTAAAAGATCATCAGTGCTGCCAAAATTATGATTATGACTGAAATAGTAATTCAGATAAAGGCAACTTAAATCTGCCTTTTTAACAGCTTTACTAGATAATGATTGCCTGTTTATAGAGTTAAAGCTCTTTTAAGCTGTTATGAGTCATAATCAGTGCTAAAACGACGAATAAAAGAAGCTTAAAAAAAAGTATGATGAATAGATACTAATAACTAACTTTTCAAATAACAGTTTCTTCTACAAGAATGGAGGTAAGAAGAGATAATTAATGATGAAGGCAGGAAAATTAATATAATTTTATATTAATTTTGTTAAAATTTAAATGTCAGAATACATTTAAATTAAAATATTGGTCAAAATAAATTTAAAAAAGTCCTATCTTTACATTTTTTGCACTAATGATGATCTATTATAGGTCATCATCAGTATTACAGGTAATACAACGGATATTAGAAGCACATCTTTGATGAAGATGGAGAACTATCACTATCTTTACAGCTTTTGCATCTAAGGTTATTGATAAATAAATTAATAATGATTAATAGCTCTTTAAGTATTTAGATGAGAATCATCGGTGCCAACAAAAAAGTTATTAGAAGCGTGTAACATAGAAGAAGAGAATGAAATGTCGCATATCTCTCCTCATCAGGCTCTAATGATTATACTTATTAATAGATTAAATACTTTTTTTAAAATATTAGTAAGGCATCATCAGTACCAAAACATGGCCATCACAGACATAACTTAAATGAAGATGAATTTAATCTGTTCTTTTCTACAACTTTAGCACTGTTGATATTATCTAATACTTAGCAGATTTAATGCCATTTTTAAATTTTTTAATAGGTTTATCATCAGTACTGTAAGATAATAAACAAAACGGTGATTTGATGAGGGAGATTTCATGATCTCATTAACATTTTAGCACTAATGCTTGATTCTCTATATAGCTATTACAATTTTTTAAACCACTTTGTGTGAAAAAAAAAAAAAAAAAAAAGTTGCGTAAAGTGACTTCCTGTATTTATAATTTAAAAAATAAAAAGTTTATTATTAACTCATATATTTTGGTTCAAAAGCGGGTAAAATCATGAAAATAAGTTGGCTTACATTGCTTTTGGTCGACGTAACGGACCATTTTGAAATCTGAAAAAATATAATAGTTTTGGGTGAAAATTAAAAAAAAAAATTGCTTGCTTATCTTTTTTTTTCAAAACCATTTTTTTTTTAAATTACTTTTAAAAAATCAAAAAAGCAATAAAAATAATAATGATCATTAACTAATAATAACACAAACGATATATAATACATTATACATCAACTAAAGCTACGACAACAATAATATCATACAACAAATAAAGCATACGATAATAATAATACCAAAGAACATAAAAATAACAATATAACTTAACAACAATATAACAAAAACGATGGCAACAACATCAAAATATAGCATAAAAACAAAAATAACATCAAACATCATATATAGCATAAAACAAAAATAACATTAAACATCAAATATAGCATAATACAACGATAATATCATCAAACATCAAATATAGCATAAAACAAAAATAACATCAAATAAAAATAATTAACATAGAACAACAATTTACACAATCTAAAACGTCGTCTCCTGTACAAGGTGCAAAACTATTAAATAACACTTAACAACAATAATTGTTAATTGTACAAGTGAACTATGTAATTTAATTTAATGGTTTTAAAATGATAGGCAAATATTTTTTATAGTTTACGAGTAGGTATATTTATTTAATTTTTCCCCCTTCCCGATCAACAGAATAAGGTTATTTTTTTTTTTAGGTAATTAATTCACTTTACTCCTTTTAGGTCACTTTACTCACCTATTCGATGAGATCATCAGTATAGCTTATTAATACTACATTAATTAGTTATTAATTTTGTAGTTATAAAGAAAATGTTTTAATTTCTAAAGATTGGTGAATAAATTGATGTAAGTTATTTTTCCCCATTTTTGAACCAAATTTAAGTCAAACATTCGAGCAATTCATGATCAAATTTGTGTCTTTTTTATCCAAGAAAAAAGAGAATTTATAATAGTCCAGTCATTTTAGGTTTTCTGTTCCAAAAGAATCGGAGCTAATTTTTATTTATTTATTTATTTTTCACGAGATCGTGGTCGTGTTAATAGTTGGTTAAGGTCAAAGGCCAACAAATTCGGTTTTTTTTGCAAATATCTTGCTTCCAATGGCTCGGACACCAATCAAGGTAGTTATAAAATTAAAGATATCAAAATTTCCCACAAAAAAAAGGCTCATTCATTTTATACGTACAATGGACGGTTTACCAAAAATAGGGCGAAGAATATCTATGAATATTTAGTATCCGTCACCGCACCACTTTTTACGTATTTTTACGAATATCTCGCTTCCTATTGCTCGGAGACAAATTAAGGTAATAACCAAAAAGAAAGATTATTAAATTTCCCACCAAAAAAGTCTCATTCATTTTTTACGTACAACGAACGGTATAGCAAAAAACCTAGCTTAAGTTGCGTAGTCTTTGTTTTGCACGACTTTCTACGTATTTTTGTGAATGTCTCCCTTCCTCTGGCTCGGAGATCAATTGAGAATCAGATCAAAATTAAAGATTATAAAATTTCACACCGGAAAAATGATGTTTATTTTTGACGTACAATAAACCATTTGGATAAAGAATCACTTTATTATCCAAACGGTTTGATGTAAAAAAATGAATGAGACTTTTTTGTGGGAAATTTTGTTATCTTAAATTATGAAATTAACCTTGATTGGTGTCCGAGCCATGGGAAGCGAGATATTCGCAAAAAAACGAATTTGTTGACAGTTGCCCTTGAATATCTATTAAAGCGACCACGATCTCGTTGCCGATTTTCAATATATTTTTCAGAACGTCAAAATGAAACGGTCAAAAAAAAAATTGAAGCTCCTATTTGTTTGGAACAGAAACCATATTTATGACTAACATAACTGGAACTGGACTATAATTTGGTGAAAAAACTAAATCTCTGACTATATTTTTGCTTAGATAAAATAAAAATAATATTAAGATCAGCAAATCTTTGTTTAGAAATTATTAAACATTTAATGTCTAAATCAAGGAATTTCATTTCTAAGCTTATCTCACTGTTATCATATCGACTCAATTACTAACCCTCAACTAATCTAAATTTAATTACGTCAGGATAAGACCAATTTTATTTGTTTGACTTTCAAATTGTAAATTAAGCCTCATTTACATGTTGATAGATACTATCACGACACCACTATCAAGTCTGATGAGATAGACTACTATCACTATCGCTGCAAATTCTAGATCAACAGTTTTCGATATCGTGTTTCATATCTCATTAATTGTTTACATAATACCTTGAGTTTGGACATATGTCAACACTGTGTAGACTGTACACATTCGCGACAGTTCTATCGCGGTTACTAACATGATATTACTAACGTGAGAGTACTATCACCATGTAAATAAAGGCATTAAACACGTATAAATTGAAAGCAAAAATTGCAATTCTGTCAAACGATGCTTAGATAGAATAAAATAATAATATTAAGATCAGTAAATCTTTGTTTAGAAATTATTAATGTTGCATAATGTTTTGTTAGGTTTATGTGTTGGTTACTCGAAATAAAGAAAAAAAATGTATAAAGAGATGAAAGTAAGTATAGATTATACGTTATTAAGGTGGCCGTAACGCGTAAGCTTATGTTACGTAACTGGATTTGAAATAATTCGCGAATATAGATACTAAGATAGCGCTGTTGAGGTATACTGAGTTGAAACACGGAACTAACCCGGAGTAATACTGACTCTAACGTCAGCACTTGAACTGCGGGATAATTTAGACGAGACAGACACTCTGTTTGCAATGCCATAATCATTGAGAATTATTTTCAATGTCAACAACTCACTGTACAAATACAAACACACCCTGATATCAAACTACATTGTATCTACATCATGACTTAATAAGTTCAATGAATCCATTTTTTTGTTTTCCTTTTTTGTTGTCTTTTTATTTCATTCTTCTTTTTGCATGTATTTTTATTTTTTTTTTCTAAGTGATTACTTTTGTTATCTCCCTTGAAATTATTTTGCTTTTTTTCCTATTAGGAATTATTGTAAGTTTAACAGCTCAATAAAAGTTCGTTAGAAGTGTTTAGAAATTGCTAGAGACGGTTAGACGTCGTTGGAAGTGGCAAGAGCTGATTAGAAGTGGTTAATAGTGGCAAGAGCTGGTTAGAAGTGACTAGAGCTAGTGAGACTAATCATTTCTTCGCTTCTCACTAGCTCTAGTCACTTCTAACCAGCTCTTGCCACTTCTAACCACTTCTCACTAGCTCTAGTCACTTCTAACCAGCTATTGCCACTTCTAACCAGCTCTTGCTACTGTTAACCACTTCTATCTACTTCTCCCAAGCTCTACTCACTTCTTACAAGCTCTTGCCACTTTTAACCACTTCTCACTAGCTCTTGTCACTTCTTACAAGCTCTTGCCACTTCTAACCACTTCTCACTAGCTCTAGTCACTTCTAACTAGCTCTTGCCACTGTTAACCACTTCTCACAAGCTCTAGTCACTTCTAACTAGCTCTTGCCACTGTTAACCACTTCTCACAAGCTCTTGCCACTTCTATCCACTTTTCACTAGCTCTAGTCACTTCTTACTAGCTCTTGCCACTTCTAACCACTTCTCACTAGCTCTAGTCACTTCTAACTAGCTCTTGCCACTGTTAACCACTTCTCACAAGCTCTTGCCACTTCTATCCACTTTTCACTAGCTCTAGTCACTTCTAACAAGCTCTTGGCACTTCTATCCACTTCTCACTAGCTCTAGTCACTTCTAACAAGCTCTTGCCACTTCTATCCACTTCTCACTAGCTCTAGTCACTTCTAACAAGCTCTTGCCACTTCTATCCACTTCTCACTAGCTCTAGTCACTTCTAACAAGCTCTTGCCACTTCTAACCACTTCTCACCAGCTCTAGTCACTTCTAACAAGCTCTTGGCACTTCTATCCACTTCTCACTAGCTCTAGTCACTTCTAACAAGCTCTTGCCACTTCTATCCACTTCTCACTAGCTCTAGTCACTTCTAACAAGCTCTTGCCACTTCTAACCACTTCTCACCAGCTCTAGTCACTTCTAACAAGCTCTTGGCACTTCTATCCACTTCTCACTAGCTCTAGTCACTTCTAACCAGCTCTTGCCACTGTTAACCACTTCTATCTACTTCTCACAAGCTCTAGTCACTTCTTACAAGCTCTTGCCACTTTTAACCACTTCTCACTAGCTCTAGTAACTTCTAACCGAAAGAGCTGGTTAGAAGTGGCAAGAGCTGGTAAAAAGTGTTTTAAGGTAGATAGAGCTTCTTAGAAGTTGGTTAAGATAGTTAGAAGAAGGACATTAACGTTTTCGTTTCCGATGATTACTTCACTAAATGTGTTGACCGATATAGTTGAAATATAGTATACATGTTCGTTTTACTAATGCTCAGTCTAAGTTCGTTGGACAGCGTTATCTATCTAAGAGTTTGCGCGTAACGCTCGAGTAAAAGTATGCTTCAAATGTAAAATTGGAATTTCAGGACGAGAATAGTACATTACGCGTCGAGTGCGGAAAGTAGCATTTTGCAATCGAGCGTGGAGTTTGCACCCGAGCGACAGCGAGGGTGGTAAAACCACACGAGCAATGCAAAATGCCGTTTTCGCACGAGTTGCGTACCGTACTTTATCTACGATTGTTAGATTTAAATAATGAATACAGAAAAAATTAACTTGCCGTATGTAAGTTCGTATCTCTCTCTTGATAAAGATGGCACTAATTCATTAGTTGTATTTTTTTCCGAATTAATTATTTCTGGAGGAGTATTATCCTCCACATTTTCGTCAAAGTCACTTGATTCACTCATTGTTTTTCACTAAAAACTCGATATAAACAGTTACTTTAATAAAAGAACAGCAAATTAGTTTTGTTAAATGTAAACAAACTTGCTAATCGTGCGTAAAGCTGAAGAATTCCTCTTCTTTACCGCACTAGTGTGGTAAAGAAGAGAACTATGAGACTCGCATGCGCAATAAATACAAGTACGTAAGGAATCACTTTCTACGCATCTAAACAGAGATACAATGTTTATATTTCGTATCAATCGTAGATAAAATATGTTAATATTATTATAAATGTTTGTACATTGTTGTAATTTTTATCTTTAGTGAAGAGTGGAACTATTAAAATATAAACGGAATTTATTGACGAACGAACCTGGATATAGGAAAACGTAAAGTATAAAGAGAAACTGTTTCTTTGAAACATAAACTAAACTGTTCCAAAAGTCCCTGTAACTAGTTATTGGTTTAGAACGAAACGTTGTAACTCGTTCCGCCCATCCCTATAATGTGTAGAGGATTTACCTCGTTATTTCATACGGTTAGCTTAACCCGTAATACACGAGTGGTTTGTGGCCTAGTTAATCCTTACACTCTTACGGTTGGCCCCAAGTGCTTTACTTCGACCCAATTGTGAGTGCTTTAAATTTACCTCTAGACTACAGACAAAATGAAAATTATTTCGCTTAGAATAGGGGCTAGCCTAATGATTCGTACAGAGATAAAATAAGAAAATGTTTCTCCGCCTTCACACCTTATATTTTAAGGGCTCATGCTAAGAATTAGTCGCTATTCTCATGTAGGCCTAGCAATTAAATGAAATGCCTAAATTTGTTCTTAGAATATGATCAGGACTGTAATATTATACATTATTCATTCCACTACTAAGAATAAAATACTTTCCAAATATCCACGTATTTGAGTACGTATTCACGTATATGAGGAAGTAAAAATAATTGTTATTCACAAAAGAGCATTAGTGTCTTTTTTAAACTAGCATTTCTCCCCAAATGCCAAATTTCATCGAAATCGGTCTGGTAGTTTAGGCTCCATATCGTCTGCACAGATGACCACATTTTTTTTAAAAAAAACCCACTTTTTTGGACGTAGGGAACCACAAAATGTGTAAATCCAGCAAAATCTTTAAATTTAATTTTCACATCACAATACTTTCTCTATAAATATACACGTACAATATGAGGAATTAAAAATAATTGGTATGCTTCCCCCCCCCCCCCACCACTTTTACGTCTATGTGAATTAAAATTAATGTTATTATTGTGACTTGCATCTATTCAAAAAAGATTCCAGCTAACTAATGCAATAACCACACAATAATGCGATAAGTTTTTTTAGTATTGTTTGGTTTGTTATGATCTATTGATCTTTATTTAGTTATGATTTATTTATCTTTATTTAGTATTGTTTGGTTTGTTAAGATCAATTGATCTGTATTTAGTTATGATTTATTTATCTTTATTTAGTATTGTTTGGTTTGTTAAGATCAATTGATCAGTATTTAGTTATGATTTATTTATCTTTATTTAGTATTGTTTGGTTTGTTATGACCAATTGATCTTTATTTAGTTATGATTTATTAATCTTTATTTAGTTATATCTTGTATGATATGGTCGTAATTTAAGTTCTGATGAATTGCAATTCAGTAAGGATGACATCAACGATCCTGTACTATTCCGATATTGAAATGTTAAACAATTAAGTCCAAATTACTACAATGACACAACAATTTTCAACAAGATTGTTATATGCCCCCATTTGAATTGGAAATTTCCAAATGAATATTATAATATAAATGATAATTGATTATTGGTTAGGTTAATTTAGCTGTTAAAAGTTTCAATTTTGGTAATAAAGACCGATTAAAGTTATTATTTTACAGGTTATTACGTCTGCGTCACAGGAATGAGATTGTCATTCGAGGAAATTCTTCTAGATTTCCCCTTGTAAGGATTAAATTAACCCTTTACCAGGAATTCCAGGATTGGAAAATTGGAAATACAGAATGAAATTGGACGAAGATAGAGGACTGAACCCTGTAGGACCCAAATAGATAGAGACTCGCGAAGAGAAATACCCCTGAGAAACAGAGCACAAGGAAATAAGGAAAATTCAATTAACTGGAAATGGACTTTTCTATTGGTACGAGCTACTTTTTGTTTTTTCCTCTTCCAAATAGACAATAAAACTCATTTTCATTTCAATTTATTTTATTGTTTTCATTAATAAACAATATAATATACATATGAATCAACTATTAATTGAAGAAGGGAGGCAGACAAAGAAAATGTGGACTTCGGCGCCGGGATTTGAACCACGAGCCTTCATATTCTCGATATATATATATATTATATACTAGCCGGATCGGCGCGCCTTATTGTTAAAGTGATAATTAATATTTATTAATTAGGAATAGAAACTAACAACAGCAGCATCTTAGGTAACACAATATAATGTAAAATGTAATAAATGAATAATATATAGTAAACCAGATTACATCAATAATAAAATTAATGTATTGCGGGTCAGCGTACAATAATTTTATTGAACTTAACACTTATCCGTCTAGAAGTTGGCGCCATGTGTGAAAAATGATTAAAACAGTATAATTAATTTATCTTTATTGTTACATAATTTCGTATTTTAGTTCAAGTAGGTATATAATTTTTTAAACATTTTATCTAAAATAAATATATGAACAGCTGTTTTTATTTTTATGACTTTCGTATAATATTTTTTTCATTATAAATGAATTTAACCATTAATTTTTATAGTTATGTATCTACTTTGTAGTTATTATTTAGATAATGCATTTTCATTTTGTTTAACAGTATAATATATTTTTAATTAAAAATATAGCACATTAAACATTTAATATTAAATTATTGCACCAGAAATGTGGAATAAGAATGTGCTAGGACATAGAGTGCTGTATGTCCTAGTTTGTTAGTTCACCGCTAGAATGCGTTTATAGTTTTGTTCCTAAATGAATTCGCTTAGAACAGTGTTTCCCAAAGTGTGGTACGCGTACCCCTGGGGGTACGGGAAGAGTTTGGTGGGGGTACGCGGTGCACCGGGCTTTGACTGCGCAGTCAATTTAATCCTGAGAAGGATAAAATTGTTCATGTTGAGGCAGCAGTTCATCATAATTAATTTCCTTGTTAATTTTTTCTTAAATTAGATTTTTGGAACGAAGTTCCTTATGGCTCGTTCTGAAGCCCGGGAGTGAATCCGAAAAAAACGACCAAAATCACCGTCACAAAATCACTGTCACGCTAAATCCGACACGAAATCTACAGATGACGATAACTTGAGTAACATATCACCGAGTTAGATGATATTTGGTACACATGTTCATTTTACCAATGCCCAGGCTGAGTTCGTCAGAAAACGTTATCCGCCCAAGCGTTCACCCGCAACGCTCGCGTAAACGTAAGCTTTAAAAGACGGGAAAAAGTGTTATTAAGGAAGCCTGTTACTTGACTTGTTTTGATTATTTTTGTTATATATGTCAAAAATGTCACTTTGTTTTGTAAATAAATAAAATATAATCATGTAAAATTTCACCCTGACACAAACAGAAACTGTAGAGCAGGGAAGAGATATATTTTATAATATTTTAAATTAATTTACCGGGTAGGTAGAAAACAGTCCTATTTCAATCCAAACTCCTTTAACAAACATACTCTTTCACTATAAACTCATCATGATCAACTTTTTTCTTATATTCAATATATATTTATAGTAAGACGCTTGCTTTAATTATACAAATAATGATTTTCTTTTAATTTTGCCTTAACTCTGCCAGGTACAAACAGTTAGTTATTTTTAATTTTGTCTCTTTTCTAACTCCGCCATGTATAAGTAGTTAGCAATGTATACGTACTTAGCAGTGTGATTTTATAACTTATATTTAATGAAAAATGTAAGGAACTTCGTTCTTTATTGATGTATACGCATGTTTATTATATATATTTTTTTTTTTTATTCATCCTATGTCTAGTTAGATTTGTTCCATGACGACTAGAGTCGTGGAACAAATCCCAATGAGTGAAGTGACTCACATTCATTATTAGACCAAAATCCTTGGTTTTAGGTGCTTTAGTTTTGGACAAATTACTTTTTAAGAGTAATAAATTGTAAATATTTGACAAATAGAAAGTTTTTAATTTCCATTTTTAAAAAGGATAAACCTGGAGGGTTGAAAATGTTCCAATATAAGCGGGAACGAATTATAACCGTTTTATAGAAAGAAAGAAGTTTATATTATTTCATTTTTAAAAAAAACAATACCCGATTTGATATGTCTCCGTAGTTATTGATAATTATAATTTGATTTAAAGTAAAATTCAATCTTTGTAGTGTGAATACTACCAAACATTGAAAAAACCCCGATTGACACAATTAGAAAAAATAGAATTAAATAATTAAAGACAACCAAAATAGATACGCATTTTTTTTTTAACGAGGGGTACTTAGTGTTACGAAAATTATAGAAAGGGTACACAGATGTTAAAAGTTTGGGAAACACTGGCTTAGAACATGGTACAAACAACAAAACTTCACACTGCTCTCCTGAAGAATGAACAAATATGGCGGCCATATGTTGAAGTGGTAGTAGCTTTAATTTTCTTCTTTTGCTACCATTAGTCTATGTACCAAATTTCAGATCTGTATGTGCACTGGAAGCTAAGGTAATAGTGTGTGATTAAATCAAAGATGGTGGCTATAATTCAATATGGTGGCCATATATCGAAATAAAATGGCCGCACTTTTCTATTTATGGTACACTCTATCTATGTACCTAATTTCAAATCTATATGTCAATGGGAAGTAGGAGAGTTTTCGTCACCTTTTCTTTTTTCGCACTGATTAAAAATTAGAAAGTTTACAGGAAAGTTTACAATTTGAGAAAATAAATTATATTTATTTTTCAATTCTTATTCATTTATGTTGAATGTGTTTTTCTTGAAAATGTTTTAAGGATCCTCTTTTAATATTAAATAAAAAATAAAATGCTGAATCAACACTGGAAAGCGTGGAAATGTTGAAATACATTTTCTATACCTATGTATATTGAATTAGAAAGATTAAAGAGAAAATTTAACAAGAAGGAAATAAATTTTCAAGTATTTACTTAAGTGAAAATTTAATCTGAGATGTTATTTACTAAGGTTATTTCATGATATAAATTAATTTTCCTATGAATAATAATGAATTTACTAATGGAATATCAAATGGAATTTTCTCTTTAAATGTAGATCTAATAAAAACTTGTAAACTTTAGTTTACATTTAAAAGCAATTACATTACAGTATTGTACATAAAAAAGATCAGATAAGTAAAAGCCCCACATATAAATTGAATTTTGGTTTATTAAGTTTACATACTAATAATTTGAAGATAAAAAGAACTTTTTATATACTACGTTTTTAAATTTTCTGTTGAATCGTATGTATAATGTTGATAATATAATTGTTATTGTTAAATAATATATAATGTTATTGAAAAATAAAAAATAGTTCCAAATTTATTTACTTCACATAAATGACAACCATCTAGAGAGCTAATCTTAAACTTATAAAAGGACAAATCTTTGTACAACGGATCTCACCAACACCAAATCTAAACCGTGCCATCGATATATTTGAAATAATATAAATAATATAATCGATATATTTCCTGTTTTACTGTCATTCAAAGTTTATCTCTTAAGGCCCGTTTACACGGTGATAGTTCTTCCACGATAGAACTATCATGTGAGTCTACGTCATACAACTATCGCCGAGGTGTGCAGTCTACACGGTGAGAGTTAAAATACGTCAAAACTTGTTGTCCTGCACTCAATGTTACATCCACATCCTACATTTTTTGACTTGGATACGGAAATAAAGCATTAAATATATTATAATGTGAAATTATAACACACACACAGCAAAAGAAATATTCATATTGTCTAAAAAATATTTGTTGCCTTTAAATCTGTTATCACCTGATAAAAAAGTATAAGCCAATCAGCATCTAGTATCTAGCGTAGTAGTTCATTATATCTGCCGCGTGAGTACTCTGACTGCTGTGATAGAACACTCAACTATCTCGTCAGACGAGATAGTGTGATGGCAGATAGTTCTATCGCGACAAAATCTATCACGTAGTCTACACGGTGATTGTCGATGCGATAGTTGCTATCGTGACCGCAACTATCGCCGTGTAAACGGGCCTTTATTTATAAAAATCACAAATTTGAAACCCGTTAAAATGAAGATTGCGTAAATATGGGACATGGCAAAACAAATAAAATAACTTGCGGATTTTTTCCGAACTAACTTTCCATACAGCAAAATTTGCTGAAAAACAATTAAATTCTGCTGAAAGATGGCTAAAAGTATTAAAATATTGCATTGTCGTCGTATTCTGAGCTATGCTAAAAGTTTCAAATGTCTAGCTATTCGAGAAGTTAGTTAGAAATCGATTGCCAGATTTGTACCGGTCAGTGGCGTATCCAGGGGGGCACAGGGGGCACGTGCGTCATATTTTCAACATTTTCCGGGGGAGGGCCCACCGCCATAGACCCCCCCCCCCTAATTATTAACTGCAGACGACGCCCATGACTTACAGTAAGATATTATACTGCAATAAGCATCAGCATTACATTTTCTAACGAATACATTCTAAAACAGTTAGGTATCGTTACTTGGGCGTGGAGATTTTTTTTTGGGGGGGGGGGGGCAGCTGCAATGTTGAATAAGTAGTTCCCTTTTCTTGTTTCCACTACGAATTCCCCCCCCCCCCCCAATATAAACTGACGTAGAATGTGCCCCTCCAGACCTAGCCGCTGGATACGCCACTGGTACCGGACAAACAAACGAAGAAGAAAGCATGCTAATAAAAACGTAGTAAAAAATTCAATCTTAATCCAGTTAACAAAGGAAACATAGCGGAACTAAATCAGAGAGTTTTGAAATAGATCAATGTTTGATACTGAACATAAAGTTCTGAGGGGAAGCTATGGCCTTAATCTTGGAAAGTAGTTTCTTTTTTCTTTTCACAAATATCTATAAAAAGATTAACTTTACCTAAAATTTCATTTAGGTAACTTAATTAAAGTGTCTACAAATAATGTCCAAATGATTTTCTTGATACCTCAGAAGCTCAAAAACATTTCCTTTTTTAAGTAAAAATTAAAATATAATTGCTTATATTATTAAGTTTAATAAACTTTTTTGTAAATTATTTACAACTTCGATTTTTCTTTTTATTAGAACCAGCTAAGGTAAACCCCAAAATAATAAACATAGTTTTATAATAAATTTTCCAAGAATTTTAATGGTTTGACTTTCTAAGGTTAATCTTCTGTATTCGACGTCACTTGTTAGCCCAAAATGTTTCTAAATATTTGAAATAAACAAAAAAAATTGGACCTATTTTCTAAAATAGTGGTCATACTTCCCACTCAGGAATTTCACGACCATTGATATATTCATTTACAAAAATCAATGAACAACTTATGCCAAAATATCCAAACTTTTTGATTTAGATCCACAATATGCCCAAATCATAGCTTTGTATACTCGACTGTTTTATAATGTGGCATAAGGCTCTACCGCTCTTTAAGGTTAGAAAAATCATTAAATTGGAAATGTTATTGGTTCTAAGCAAGAAATCAAAAATCTAATCACAGGCTTCATTCCTAATTTTAATTCTGCACAATTTGAGCCCTATTTCAACTTCCTATGATAAATAGTACAGGCACCATTTCAATACAACAATGTATTAAAATGGCGCCTGTACTATTTATCATTGGAAGTTGAAATTGGGCTCAAATTGTGCAGAATTAAAATTAGGAATGAAGCCTGTGATTAGATTTTTGATATCTTGCTTAGAACCAGTATAATTTTAATTTTACTGTTTTTCCTAACCTCAAAGGGCGGTAGAGCCTTAATATCTGTTTGTTTTGACGAGTATCAGGGAGCCAGGGGAGGAAAAATATTGATCATATTTTTTTTTTATAAATAAAATATTTGTAAGGTCTAATTTCTTAAAATTACCACAAGCATGGGAAGAGGGTCCTTCATCACATCATCCGCCTAGGGGCCTACATACTCTAAATCCGGCCCTAGGTGTATGTGTGGGAATGTCTGTGTATATGAGTGTATGTGTGTATGTATTTGTGCTTGTGTGTTAATGTAAATTAATATTGCTGGTTAAGGAAGAGAGATGTATTCAATTCATATTAGATTTCAAATTTCTAATGAACCAGAAATCTGTTTGCAACAGGAAATTGGATGGAACAGAAAGTTTTCGTCTCCACGAGTTTCATTAATGAAATGTTTTATCATTTACCCAGATTCATTTGATTAAATTTTCACTGATTAAATATTTGGATATTACTAAACTTCTGCGCTCTGTTTTGGTTTAATCAGATTGTTTTTCTTTTAATCTCTTTGATCTTTTCCTCTTAATTTAATCAAATTCTGGTGCACATATTTAATCAGGTTGTCATGCTGTAATGCTGCTATATTTTGGGGGATTTCTAATTATAAAATTCACAAAAGAAAAAATAATTTGGAAAGTTCGATACACGGATTTAATTAAAGCTAGGTAATCTGTTATTCACACTCGTCCTAAACCAAGGTTTAAACAACCAAGTTGTATAAATAGACTGCCAATTGGTGTGGCACATAGCTTCCTCGCATCCTATCACGTACTTTATTGATTTTATGCTTTTACAAGCCATTATTGTCTAATTTGTTTGCTTCCACCGTTTTTTTAATCTGTCAAAATTGTTTTGACTTTTTACATGAATTAAAGTATCAATTTA
Organism: Gerris lacustris; assembly: GCA_951217055.1. Classification (NCBI taxonomy): domain Eukaryota; kingdom Metazoa; phylum Arthropoda; class Insecta; order Hemiptera; family Gerridae; genus Gerris; species Gerris lacustris. The sequence continues at coordinate 106,687,691 of OX578277.1, read as the reverse complement.
GCAAACTTTAAAGAGCGCAGAGGGTTCAAATTAATCTGGGGTTATCTGCTTCGATAAACTATAAAAGTTTCGAACAAATCAGACAAGTAATTATGAAGCTATAGGTGTAAATAAATGTATGTTTGTGCGCATGTGGAAGAGAAACATATTAGCGCAGAAGGATGAAACTTATATGGGACCAACAATGGGCTAATTATGACCTACCATCCAATTTGCAATAAAATCCGACGATTAGTTTTTTAGATATGTCGGTTCGCAAAAATTGAGCGACAGACAGACCGACAGAATCTGTCAAAATTGTTTTAATTTTTTACTCGAATTAAAGTATTAATTTAGCAAAAGTTTAAGAGCGCAGATTGTTCAAATTAATCTGGGGCTATCTGCGGCTTACTTTCGACATACTATAAAAGTTTTATTCAAATCAGATAAGTACTTTTGAAGCTATAGGTGTAAATAAATGTATGTTTGTAAGGAAGAGAAACAAATATGCGCAGAAGGTTGAAACTTATATATGGGACCAACAATGGGCTAATTATGGCCTACCACCCAAATTTCATTAAAATTGGACGTGTAGTTTTTAAGATATGTTGGTTCGCAAAAATTGAACGACCGACCGACCGACAGACTGACAGACAGACACGGAACCAAAAATGTTCCTGATGTCTGAAACGGATTTCTGTCTTGGAGTTTTTGAAATCGGAGACCTAAAATTGTTTCGTTCTTCAGAACGATCACATAGCTTCCGTTACCTTCAGTAAGCTCGGAAGGAAAAGTTTGAAAAAAATGGTTGTATCATTGAAAAGATGAAGTTAAACTTTTTTCTCGTTTAAAAAAATAAATTTAAAATGTTTGCCCAAGCATTGTGCGCGAACGCTTGAGTGGATAACGTTGTTCATCAAAATCTTCCTGGGCATTGGTAAAATGAACATGTGTATCAAATTTCACCAAAATCGGTCAACTTTTACTCAAGTTATCGTCCCACGTTATTGACACACACACACACATAGATAGGATGCCTAGTTTGTTGAATGTAAGAAGCTCGCTTGCTTGTTTGAGTTGCCACTTCTTTTGAACCCGCTTTACTCTCCAGTTTTGCGGAAAACAAACCGGGTTTATTTTCGATCACTCATAATATTATTATGTGTATATTGAAGCGGTAGTATAGTGTGCTTAATGTTATATGTAGTTTAAAAAAATAATCCGTTTTTGCTTCCGAGCTTACCGAAGGTAACGGAAGCTATGTGATCGTTCTGAAGAACGAAAAAATATTAGGTCTCCGATTTCAAAAATTCCAAGACAGAAATCCGTTTCAGACATCAGGGAACAATTTTGGTTCCGTGTCTGTCTGTCGGTCTGTCGGTCTGTCGGTCTGTCGGTCTGTCGGTCTGTCGGTCTGTCGGTCTGTCGTTCAATTTTTGCGAACCACCATATCTTAAAAACTACACGTCCAATTTTAATGAAATTTGGATGGTAGGTCATAATTAGCCCATTGTTGGTCCCATATAAGTTTCAACCTTCTGCGCTTATTTGTTTGTCATCCACATGCTCACAAACATACATTTATCTACAGCCATATCTTTAAGAGTAATCATCTGATTTTGATGAAATTTTTATGGTTTGTCGAAAGTAGCCTGCAGATAACACCTGCTTAATTTCAACCTTCTGCGCACTTTAAATCGTGCTAAATTAATATGTCTTATATTATAAAGCCGCAAGGCTAACTGACTCACTGACTGACATTAATGTTTACCCACTTCCAGAAGAGCTAGAGACTTGTGGTTTGCGCCATTCGACGCGCAACGTCCATATTGTGAACCAAAATAATTATAAAAAGTTCACTTTTCCCCCTCCTTCCCCCCTTAAAAAAATAAAAATGGGTGACTTGATTTTTAAGCTGGTTTGGGGGCTTATTGCGGCTAAACGGTAAGTCGTATTAGAAAATGGATAGCACAAGGGGTGACTGATTTTAAAAGATCTACAACTTTAGTCCTATGAGTTTTTGTCGTATCATCATCGGTTGTACCCTAGATGGTGATAATTTTGTTATTATTTGGTTTTATTTTTTTCCATTTTTGTCTTTGAATGGCCATAGTTTCTATAATAGTTGGCCAATTTTATTTCTGATTGCGGCGATTGAATCTCACACTAATGCTCTTTAAATTGAGTGTATTTTATTTCATTAGTTCATCCTACTTGCTGAGAACAAGAGAGTAAACTTTTTCCCGTGCGCCGTGTCACGTGACCACTTTTGTTTGTTTTTAATATTGTGTCATATATCATTTTAAAGGCCTTGATATGTAGATTAAAGCTATTTTATTTGTTGATTTTTTAAAAATTTTGTACATGTACTTTTGTACCGATTTATAATTTTGTTGTTGGTTAAAGGGTTTAAATACTTCTTTGATATAAGGTTTTTTATTTATATGTATTTATTAGTTAAATGAATGCCCTTTTGTATTATTTGTTTTTTAAAAATATAACTTTGGTACCTCAGAGTACAGGGGGTACAAATGTTAAAGTTAATCTTTTATAATATGATGTATATCGTTGAAAAGCTCTTGCATAGTAGATTAATTTTTGTTATATTCTATTTTGTGTTATTTTTAGTTTTGAGGGTAAAATAAAAAAAACCTGTTTATACAGCGGTTTCTACGATTTGGTTGCAGTCTTATATTTGTTTATTAAATTAATTATATATGCGCCAACGTTTGGTGCTTGTTGGAGGCTTTGTTTCTCCAACAAATGTTTAAGTTTCTTCAACTTTATTAAATATTTACTGGAACAGTGCCAACTTTTTGATTATGTTTATCGAGGTATTTTTCTTAATTTGGTCTTTTCTTTGCGAGGAAGCTATGTGCCACATTAATTGGCAGAGTATTTTTATTGTTATGCGTATTTAATAAGATTATCAAATCTTTATTTAGATTTAAATTTAATTTTCTCAATAACCTTCTTTTTAAAAATCTGTATAAAATCATCTGTCATTAAATAATATATAATAAATATTTACTTTAAATCCATCTTTATATATTGAAGTGAAACTTCTTTGGCGGCGGTAGAGTGAATTTTTTCTTACAGTGACATCGTGTAACGAAGTTTGCGATTCGAGACTCGTCCAAGTTTCCAACATTTTTACAGATTAATTGTAATGGAATTTGTGTGACGGAAGTAATGAAACGGAAATTGTATTTTGAGACTAATCCTGGTGAAAGATTTATCTGTAAAAAATCTCTCGCCCAGGTGAGTTGCGAACTATCGCCCTTTTGAACAAGAAGCGAACATGCTATCCATTACACCAAATACATTGACAAGTGGAGAGAATACAAATTTGGTATATAAGCGTAATACTAGATGGATTGTAATTAGACTAGGTTCATAGCAACGGGCTTAATTGTATACTTACAAGAAAAAAGTAAAAACTAATTAAATTAATTTAAATAAGTTATTATATCTATTTAAAGACCAGCAAATCAAAACAAATATTTATTTTATTGGAATAAATGTGGTTGCCTTAGCGTAGTTTTTGTTGGAATAAATGTGGTTGCCATAGCGAAGCAATATTTTTTTTTTCAATTAAATTTCTCATAACCATTTCTTAATCCTGAAATATGTAATAAATTCGTCAAAAAATAAAGGAGAGCAATGCATTCTAAAACTTAAGTTTCACTTCTAATGCGTAAGAGCCTCACACATATTTTTTTTTTATGTATCATACTTATATAATTAATTTATTTTCATGTTCATCTTAGTTATAATTCTTAACAATATCCAAGATCGCTCTTACTAAGGAATATGTATATTTCTATTCTTTATATGACAGAAATAGGTATGTGGTAGAGTCTTCAATGTTGCATTATACATGTTGCCTCAGTGGAATTGCGCCTTAATAAAAGTGATATTGTAGAAAATTGAATTTCAAATGCTAATTGAAGGTGGTGGAAGATGTCCATGGTCATAATACGTCGCGTCAGTGAGGTTACGTAAAGTGACGAAGGTTGCTGTATTGCTGTGACGTCATGCACCCTCCACGATTTTTCGTCAGGTTATCTTTTACTGGCTCATAACAAAAATTGTTTACTTGTGTTCTGCAAGCATTTCATAGTTTTTTCCTCTTTTTATTCTATTAAAAGCTTTTTTAACTGTGTTTAACCTAATAATATATCAGTAACATCATTAATAAGCCAATAAATGTATACATTATGGATGATAAAACAAATAATTCTCACAAATAACTCAAATTAGATACAATAGTTATTTACGCACCAAGGGAGGAAAGTAAGTGATTGCACCCTGAGCGATGAAAACGTAACGTGAACCATAACGTTCACTCCCGAGGCGGAGCCGAGGGAGTTAATTATCGCGAGGGTGCAAGTGATTTTGACTCCCAAGGTACGTACAAGATTTTACCTCCAGAAGGGAGAAAAAAATATGGAAAGATGTTAATTTTAAATTACGTTATTCAACAAAAAATACATAGGTGTATATTTATTTTTAAAAAAATATAGTTAGATAATATAATATTAACAATTCTCAAAATAAGTTTAATCACGTTAAAATTAAATTATAGATAATCATTATTTGTATTTCAATGCTAAAATTAAATGGGAGAATCAGTGTTGACAACTGATGTATTTAAATATGGATTAGTTAATCTACATTTTGAAATTATGTTTCCACTTTTTACTTGTTTGTTATCTCACTTCGCCAACTTATCACGGAGAGGCGCCACGCAAGAGGTTTATGGCAGAGATCTCGACTTCCATCGGATAAACAAACTTACAACCGACTGACAAGACAACTAAAAAAAGCATTTAGAGACCACAGATGTAAGACATTTGAAGAATACACCAACCAACTAACGACAAAGGACAAATCTCTCTGGACAGCGACTAAACGGATCCTATCCTACAAAAATATTTCCTCTCCTCTCCTTAAAAGCGATAACTCCTGGTCCAAATCCCACGAAGAAAGAGCCCATCATTTTTCCCTTCACCTTTCAGATCTTTTCACACCACATCCTGAAATAGTCGAACCAGAACATGTAAATTCCATCCTTAAAGATCTTGATACCCCTTTACAACTCTCACCTCCACCTAAATCATTTACCCCATCCGACGTTAAATATATAATTCAACATTTGTCAAGTAATAAAAGTCCCGGCTATGACCTTATCACCTCCACCATAATTAAACAACTTCCTAAAAAATCCATTATATTCCTAACCTACATCTACAATGCTGTGCTCCGCACCACGTACTTTCCTTACCTGTGGAAGTACAGTACTATAAAGATGTTCCCTAAACCCAATAAACCTCAACACCTTGTCACATCCTATCGTCCTATTAGCCTACTTCCTATCTTTGGTAAAATCCTAGAAAAACTACTCCTAAAACGAATCTCCAAAATATTCCATACATTCAATATCCTACCTAATCACCAGTTTGGCTTTCGATCCCAACATTCCACCATCCAACAGTGCCACCGGATTGTCGACTCCATCTCATCCTCCCTTGAGCGAAAACAGTATTGCACTGGTGTCTTCTTAGATGAGGCCCAGGCCTTTGATAGGATTTGGCACCAGGGTCTACTGTGGAAACTAAAGGGCGTCCTCCCCTTTACCTACTACCTTATCCTTAAATCCTACCTTCATGATAGACACTTCCATGTAAGCTGTGGTGGTGCCCGTTCGCCTACATGTCCTATTCTTGCGGGTGTACCGCAAGGAAGTATTCTTGGTCCTTTATTATACTCCTTTTATACATCCGATATCCCTCAACTTCCGACTACCCTATTAGCTACCTTCGCTGATGATAAGTGTATATTCTCCATATCCTCTGATCCCAATACAGCATCCACCAACATCCAAAACCACCTTAATCTCCTTGAACCTTGGTTAAGGAAATGGAGAATAAAAATTAATGAGCAGAAAAGTGTCCATGTCACTTTTACTCTCAGACATTCAACTTGTCCTCCAGTCATCCTCAACCAAGGAGTCATCCCTCAATCCTCTTCCGTAAGATACCTAGGTCTCCATCTTGACCGACGATTGACTTGGGCTCTGCACACCAAAACTAAACGTACGGACACTAACAGACGGTACAAACTCTTACTGCGACTCCTCGACCAAAGATCCCACCTATCCCTTTCTAATAAACTCCTTATCTACAATTCAATACTCAAACCTATTTGGACCTATGGAATTGAGCTATGGGGTTGCACCAAACGCTCCAATTCTTATAGGATCCAATCCCTTCAGTCTAAGATCCTTCGAAAAATCACTAACTCTCCCGCATATGTTTCCAATCTCACAATCCACAACGACCTCAAAGTTCCTTATGTACAAGACCTCGCTTCTTCCCGCTACATAAAATTCCATGAAAACCTAAACCATCATCCTAATCCTTTAGTTGAATCCATGGCTTCCATCCATATCCCCGACCGCCCTCCCCGTCGGCTGAAGAGGTGTTGGCCAAGAGATTTATTACAATAATAAAATAATGTACAATACCTGTTAGGAGTGCTGCCACTGGGTAGCCTCTCCTCTCACGACACAACACGCTAATTAATCTTTGTAATAGCTATGTTACTAATAGCAATCTTTTGCAAGTAACTTAAAATAAAAAATTAAAATTAAAAAAAAAAAAACTTGTTTGTTTGTTTTACTGATGAATCACTATGGTAACCGTTGTGGAGGTTACATGACATGTGTGAAGATAACATTATTGATTTCGACATTAAACAAAAGTTAGTAAATGAAATGTGTATTAGCACCAACCTTATTTACTTGTGCTTTGGAGGAAATCATGAGAGTTCATGATTCACCTTAGTTTTCATTACTCCCTGCTTAACCCGACCGGGTGCAATAAGTAACTTCCCTCCCTGTAAACTAGAGAGGAAAGTTCACTTTTTCTCCCCGCTGGAGGTAAAAGAACTTACCTATAGAGGTTACGCCACACAGAAAATGGATTAGTATTGCGGTAAAAGTGACCTTTTGAAGGTGATCTTTTAAGGCTCTATGGTTGCACCAAAATTCAAAGCATTCAGACATATTTCATTCTTAAATAAATAAAATTGATTAAAAAATAATAATAAAATAAAATAGCACTGATAAAACTCATTTGTATATTCTTTGTTATGAGCCAGCTCAGCTTAGCCAACGTAACAACACACACTTTTTTTACGTAAGTGACGTCACACTTCCCCGGCTTATAGGCGCCAGGATATAAATAAACGATACATCTTAATGCAACTCCACACTGCAAGGATTACTCATTGCGACCCACTTGTAAATGTAAACAGCTGTAGCTGTTGGTAACACTGCGACCTCTCTGATTTATATAACAAAGAAAAAAAAGAGAGTCAGTCTGGAAGGAGATTTGCCAACAGATATTTGGCATGGGATTTCAACCATACTTATCTCCATTAAAACAGATGACGTAAATGACTGGATGCTTTTTATGTGAACTAGAATGTTTCAGATCTTAAAATGTGTTTTTTTAATAGTTTTATCTAGTTCTTAAGGGGGTTTTCCCCCTATTTTCTCTCTGTTTGGATATTATTGTGTAACTTTATCGAGTCACATTGTCGGAAGTTAAAATGAATTTATCATGTAAAACAAAGGTTTGTTCCGTGATCAGATCGCTTATCCAAAAAAGGTTTTTATCATAACGTAAACTGCACTTCTGCACGCGAATTTCGGCTGGATATTCAACTTAATTTATTTATTCAAAACTTAGTTTTTTTTTTGGGGGGGGGGGGGGGGAGGTTATATGTTTCAATTCTTGAAACATTAATGTCATTTGGAAAAATTCAAGGATTTCCACTCTTCGTGGTAACTCGAAGTAACCATTTAACGTTAAATATACATTGCTTCAAATGAATTAATAAATTTGTTAGCATAAATAAGCAATATTATAAACATTACCCTAAATTGTTAACATATAAATGTGATAGTTTAACATATCAACCATTTTAAACACGAAAACTTTGATGCTTTAAAACTTCTATTAGTAGTATAGATCCAGGATAAGTTAACAAAAACATTGTCTCAGAACAATTTAAATTTCTATTATCACAAGAACATCAGCTGTAGCATCTAATTCTCTACTACTAAAAGTTAATTTCACAACCGTTGCATTTAAACTTCCACCAATAAAAGTTGATGTTGCAAGAACATCAACCGTTGCAAATGAAACTCGTCCACAAAATGTTATTTTCGACTTTTATGTGATTTTCGACATTTACAGTGTCCTGTAAATAATCCAATCTTTGATTTTACTATATGTCTGTTAAATTAAGTTATTAAATTTAATTCCGTTGCTATTATATAATAAACGTTTTTACAGTTTTTTTCCTCTGATATGTTTCCATGTTTAAATATATGTTTGTTTCTTTTGTTTTTGTTTATTTAATATATTATTTAGCTGGTTGTCTGTCTGTCACGCATTACTCCCACAATTATTATAGCTAGAGAGTTGAAATTTGGTACAAAAATCATTCCTTACATGTAGTTGTGCTACCCAAAACATCCTACATTTGTGAAATCATTATCCCATTTTATTGAGTTCGTAAAATAATTCTGAAATAAAGCTGAAATTTGCACCAATTATACATCTTTATAAGACAAACATTTACACTGAATTTCGTTTTGATATCTGTCACCATTTTGAAAATACCAACTTTTGTACATTCAACGCTAATAATTTCTCCGATTGAAATGAAATTCGCACCAGTTATACCTTTCAAACAAGTCCTCCATATTAAAACAATATCTGCCGCCATTTTATTGTTGACAAAAGGAATGCTACAGGTTTAAGTTTCTGCTCTCTTCTGTTTTTCTTGTAAGCAGCCTTTTTTTCCATTTTATCTTACTTCTTTTTAATCTGTTGATTTTATTTCCTTTAGATTATAAAGTTTAGTGTGAAAAGCAATTGCAGTTTTTTCACTATTAACAGATTATTTCGTTGCATTTTCTTCACCACGAAAAAATACTTTTTTTTACTTTTGAGGAGAAAAATATGTGTTATATAAGAGATATGGAGAGTAGGAGGAGGCCGGTGTTTGTATTGATTGTTTCGGGGGGGGGCGCACGGGGGGAGGGGTATGGGCGTCCAAACCCCTTCAGGTCTACTTGCTGGGTGACCCAATTATTCCAGGGAAGGGAGCTAACCAGACCTAGTTCATAATAGAATTAGTTACGGTGTCTGCACAACTCATTGTTTCAACACAATGATACTTTCTGATAAACGTATTAGCTTTAAATGCTTAAAAACTTAATCAACCTTAACCTGCTCACGCTCACAAGCGTTAACTACTTATCTATTAGACTCACGTTCTATCTAACTTATCCAGTTTTACCCTCTCATGTACGAACACATGTAAAACATAGATACATTATTTTAATAGAAAATAGCCCTTTATAAATTCGTTAAAATAGTTTTAATTGTTTATATTAATTAAAGTATCAAAGAGCGCAGATGGTTGAAATAAATATGGTAACGTCTGTGGGCTACTTTTGACAAACCATCAAAATGTCATAAAAATCATATGTGTACTTTTAAGGATAGGGGAAGGTGGGGCAAAGTGGCCATGCTAAGGTTTGCTGATTTTTTAAGCGAACTTATAATCGGCCTAGAGCTTTAAAACTTTGTGATTGTATACTTCAACCATCCTCTCATATCATGTATTTTTTTCATTTAATTTAAATTATTTAAAGAAACCAAATTGATTAATTTTCAAATAGTATCCAAATGGCCACTTTGCCCTCTTGTATGGGGCGAAGTGGCCACAACAATATGTTCGTAATATGTAGTTATTTAACTTCTTCATCCACAGTAAATATCTATAAAAATAATAAATTAGCATACTTTAGGAGTGTAGAAAAAAACAAAAAAAAAAAAACAAATAGTAGCTATGGGGCAAAGTTGCCATGCCTGGCCACTTATTTGCCCCGTTTGACGCCATGATACATAAGTTGTCATAACTCATTAACCAGGCGGAACTATATGACCTTTTAAACATGGTTTTGTAGACAAGTTATCACTACATTTATACACTTTTTTTAAAAAAATCATAAAGTTTATTACTATAATAATAATAAATAATATAAATAAACACTTTGCATACATCAGAGAGGTGTGAAAGTATAAAACGGATAATAACTTCACAAAAAACAAGTGGTTAAAAGTTTAAACGATGTTTGAAGACTGATATAGTTGTCTATGAAAGGTTGCTGTAATCTCCAATTAACAGCAGCACTTTACAACCATAAAACTGAGGATGGCCACTTTACCCCCCCCCCCCCCCCCTGGTCACTTTGCCCCGCCTTCCCCTATAGGTTTTAATAAATGTGAATATGAAAATAAGGAATATATATGTGTTTGTGTCCATGTTGAAGAGAAACAAATGAGCGCAGAAGGTTAAAACTTAATTGAGACCAACAATGGGCTAATTATAATCTATCATCCAAATTTCAATAAAATCAGACGAGATTTTTTTTTTAAGATATTATGTTGATTCACAAAAATTGAGCTACCGGCAGACTGACTGACCGACGCGACGGAATTAAAATGTTTTCCGATCTCAAAAACGGAATCTCTCTTAGAATTTTTGATATCAGAGACATAGAAAATGTTCAATCTTCAGAACGATCACTTAGCTTCAGTTACCTTCGGTAAGCTCGGACGCAATAAGATGTCAATGGGTTCACACATTTGATGGTCTCCATGTTTTTAAAAAAAATTGTTTTTTAGGGTTTTTTTTGGTAAAACCAAAAAAAAGAAACCCTTATAGTTTCGTTCCTGTGCCTGTCTGTCTGTCACTCTGTACGGTTCCAATAACTTTTAAATCAAGAGAGATAGAAACATGAAACTTCCCAGTATTAAAGGGCGTTTTGACGCGCACACAGGAAAAATATAGCGAACTCAAAATTATCAGCTGTTAAAATCCAAAAATGTGGATAATTCACGTCACGCGAAAAAAATATTTTTTTAAATATTTTGAGTGGGTATTAAATTAAAGGTATTGAAGAGTAGATTATAAAAATATATAACACTTGTGGAAAGTGTTTAATTTTCAATGCCTTTTTGTCAAAAAACATCAAAATTTGGTGTGTCCCCCCCCCCCCTCCCCCTAAAACTATGATTCTGCTGTTACTAAAAATATAAAAAAATATGCATAATGTGCGGTACGATGGGCCAAAGAAAAAATAAGAATAGCAACTTGATCGGATTAAGGGGGAATCCAAAATGGTGGATAATTTCTGTTACGGGAAAAAAATATTTTTTTTAAATTTTGAGTGAGGTATAAAATGAAAGGTATTGAATAGTAGATATCGAAAATATATAACAATTGTGGAAATTATTTAATTTTTCATGCCATTTTATCAAAAATGACATAAAAATTGGCGTCCCCCCCCCCCCCCTTCATACTAATTTAATGTTCACAATACCAACGAAACCCTTTTTAAGTGAGACTTCGCGCAAAACCAATTTATTTAATTAAAAAATCAGTGTCGCCTGTCAACTTTCGGTTGTATAGTCTGAACAAATGTGTGGACCGATTTCGATCTGTCTGTTCACGTGCAAGGATCCTAAATTTGACGAAATTTAAAGTAAATTCGCTGATAGAACATATCCCAAGACCGAAATCAAGAAAAAATACTTTATAATGGGGACTTATAGAAATATTATGTATAGGTACGGAGTATTCGAGTTTTCTCAGACCAAGTAAATTGTGTTGTATTTAATGTTATGTTATGTTGAATAAGTAAATGTTACGCTATGATATTATGAAACTGTAATTATTGCGTTGTGCTTGTATAAGTTTACATCTTATACTATGTTGTATAATTTATTTAATGTTGCTATGTTATGTTATGTTGACTATGTAAATGTTACGCTATCTTATACTATGTTGTATATTATGTAAATTGTAATTGTTACGAACTATGTTAAGTATGTAAAATAAATAAATAACATAGTAACTATTTAAATAATAATAATAGTTTACTAGACTAAATCTAAAGTTGAAACGTATTCAATAATTTTTTGAAAAGATCTAAAATGAAATTGAACAAGCTTTGAAATAGAAAAGCGAAAGAAAGGGTTACAAATGAACACATGCCAACTTCTATCTCGGAAAACACAAATTGAGATTTACAGAGGTTTTCCTCTACCCTCTAATTAACTAACCGTAAACCGGAACATTTTCAAATTGTATTCCAACTGTGGACTTGCCATCGTTAATTATGCAAATTGTACACGCCATTTGTAAGTCTTTCAGTGAAAGACGATGTTTAGACTTGCTGATTAAAAATTTAAACATTCGTAATCTAAATTAGTGTGTATTGTTTATTAGGTTGTAATAATTGCTTAAACTAACTTAATTAACTTAATCAAATTAATTTGCATATTTTGCTTCCGAGCTTACCAAAGATATCGGAAGTAAAATCGGCCCAGTACTATAGCCTCCAGGCGTCTGCACAGACAGACAGACAGACGACAGACAGACATTTTGTCCAGGGCCGTTTCTAGGTATTTGCCGCCCTAGGCGAGAATTGAAAAATGCCTCCCCCCCCCCCCCCCCCCCCCCCTCTCTTCAGTTCTTCGTAAAAGGATACAGTGAACAAATTAGGAAAACCATTTTTTAACTTGCTTTGGCACAGATAGTTCATCATGTATTCAGATTTCGCATATTTTTGGACTTGATTACTTATTCCTGAAAGATGAGGCTTTTCCAGGGCTAAAGTGGGTTAGATCAGTATCCAATTTGATAAACAAAGCCATGAGTTCTGGAAGTTTTTATCTTGAGGTCACTTATATAGTGTAGAAAATCAAATAATTTCATTAAACTGTATGCATCGTTCTTTTACAGAGCTAATTGCCGCATCAAATATTGCAAAATAGTATTTTACTCTGAAACATTGGGGTCAGCGATGAACCCTCCTCTGCTAATTCATAAGCGAACAATTTCCTTTTTCTTCTTCTTCTTAAAAATTGGCTTTCAATATTTATTTCTTCGGCTAGCTCTCGAGAATCAACCAAAGCTCTCTCAATTTTTACTATCCCACGTAAAGAGAAAGTATTGTGATAGCGCGAAAATTCGATTTTGATGGGTTTATACGTTTTGAGGTCCCCTGAGTCCAAAAAAAATGTCTATCTTTTGTCTGTCTGTGCAGACGCCTGGAGCCTAAACTATACTGGGCCGATTTTGACGTAATTTGGCATACATATTCAGAAAAATCATACCCCGAGGCGAAATCGAGAAATTAATTTTAGCTCCAAATTTGGGGGCGCTACCCCCCAAAAACTCTGAAAAAATTAGAAAAATAACTTATAACGCGGACGGAGAGAGCCCGGGTTCGATGCCCCACCCAGGAGAAGTTATTTTTATGATAAATTTTGATGAAATGTTCAATAATAATTAAAGTTACATACGAAAACTAATAAATGGATACACTGGGCTAAGTTATTATGAACTCGTACATAAGAAAGTTTTTCTGAGTTGTCTCGGACCGATTTTTTCTCTTTTAATTTGCAAATTTTTTTTTGCTGTTTGATTAAACATTACTTTGTTCCCTTCCTTTTGCCGCCCCTAAAATTTTGCCGCCCTAGGCGGCCGCCTAGTCTTGCCTATTAGTAGAAACGGCCCTGCATTTTGTAAAAACCACTTTTTTGGACTCAGGGGACCTCAAAACATGTAAATCCATCAAAATCTCAAAATCAAATTTTCGCGCCATCACAATACTTTCTCTTTATATGAGATAGTAAAAACGAATATCCTTAATAACCCTAAAATTAAAAATGTAATTTCTTTAAGAGATATTTCGTTATATTTATGTGAATTTTATTATTAGTTTATCCTATTTTAAGCGACTCGAATTTGTTTTACGCACGGAACAATTTGTTTCTCTTCTAAATTATTATCTAAAGTCAAATAACATTAAATTCTATTGTATTAAATATTTGATATCTATAAATATGCCCAACATTATACACTAAGTCAAACAAAGGGTTATTACAGAATGTCAAAGCTTAATGTATATTTAATTCTAGACCAATAATAAATAATAAATTAGAGAGAATTAAGTTAATTTATTAATATTGCTTTCGAACATGTTATACATTATGTAGTTCGGTGTAATTGCAGCATTTTATTTTTCTTAGTAATAAATAACTAAACCAAATTGAAATTACACTCTTATTGCGGTTGATGTAAAGCAATTTATTGTTGTTACTTATAGACTTACCCATGTTGTGACTATAGTAGATTACACATGTTATTTATCGATTTCGAATTATAAGTGTTGGATCCATATTTTTTTTGGACGAGCGTTGTGACTTCTTTATATCAGAGACTAAGGATATAACTGGGAAAAATAGGTCCGAGACAACTCAGACAAACTTTCTCATATACAAGTTCATAATTACTTAGCCAATGTATTCCATTTATTAGTTTTTGTAAGTACGTTTAATTATTATTGAAAATTATATCAAAATTTACCATAAAAATAACTTTTCCAGGGGGGGGAATCGAACCCGGGATCTCTCCGTCCACGTTTTAAGCTATTTTCTCAGGAACTAGATTTTTCCCGGGAAAACTGCTTATATCGTTGGATCCGTATTTAAATGGACTACATTTTAGATTTTTTTTTAATCAAAATCGTCGGAACCGTTTTCGAGAATATTTTTTTTTTTTTCATGTTTTTTCAGAGTTTTTGGGGGGTAGCACCCCCAAATTTGGAGCTAAAATTCATTTCTCGATTTCGCCTCGGGGTATAATTTTTCTGAACATGTATGCCAAATTTCGTCAAAATCAGCCTAGTAGTTTAGGCTCCAGGCGTCTGCATAGACGACAGACGACAGACGAAGGACAGACATTTTTTAAAAACCACTTTTTTGGACTCAGGGGACCTCAAAACGTGTAAATCCATCAAAATCGAATTTTCGCGCCATCACAATACTTTCTCTTTATATGAGAAAGTAAAAATCGGTACATGAAACAACTCAGACAAACTTTCTTGTATACGAGTTTCAAATGACTAAGCCCAGTGTTATCTATTTATTAATTGTACATTTTTTATCAAAATGTATCATAAAAATTACTTTTCTTCAGCGGCGAATCGAACTGGCATCTCTCGGTCCGGGTTTAAATCTATTTTCTTAGGAACTAGATTTTTTTCCGGGAAAACGGTTTATATCTTTAGATTCGTAATTAAATAGACTACATTTTAGATTTTTTTTTCATAAAAATCTTCGAAACCATTTTCGAGAAATATTTTTTTCACGTTTTCATCAAAGCTTTTAAGGGGGTAGCGCCACCAAAATTTGGAGCTTAAATTTATTTCTCGATTTCGGCTCGGGGTTTGATTTTTCTGAACATGTAAGCCAAATCTCGTCAAAATCGGCCCAATAGTTTAGGCTCCACGAGCCTAGACAAGACGACCGACATTTTTTAAAAACCACTTTTTTGGACTCAGGGGACCTCAAAACATGAAAATCCATCAAAATCTTAAATTTGAATTTTCGTGTTATCACAATACTTTCTCTTTATATGAGAAAGTAATGATTGATTTAAACGAAATTTGGTGCACATATGGCTGTGCCGTTCTTAACCCGTTACTTAAGTTAGAATAATAAGTTACTTTTCCACGACCACTCTTCTATATTTCACAAAATTAAAAACAAGAATTATAATCAGACTAAATATGAAAACTGACACTGAAAATAATATTTCAAAAGTGACAACTAAAAATAATAACAATCAGGTTGGCCACAGGATTCCCCCCTCTTCTAGTTGGAGGCAAATCTGACTCTCTTTTTCATCTTGTTGTCTATTTCCTCCAACTCCTTTAGGGAATAAGCTGGTTTTATTCTGTCCAGCGCCACCACCTTTTCCTTATCTCCGATGATGACAGTGTAAGTTTTCTTTCCTCTCTTCACAACACGGTAGGGACCTGTGTAAGGCTGTGTTAGAGGTTTCTTCACCGAATCATCTCTTAAAAATATATGAGATGTTTTGCTGAGATCCGGGTGAACAAAAACTTTCTTTTTATCGTGGCGTGTTGCTGGGAGTGGCCTTAGGTTCTCAAATGCTCTTTTGAGTCTATCCACAAAGTCTGTTGTTGTTAGCTTGAATGAGTTTTTTTTAGAACTGAACAAGTCACCTGGTAATCTTAATGTTGCTCCTAACACGAGTTCAGCTGGGCTTGCCTGTAGATCTTCCTTGATAGCAGCTCGAATGCCTAGTAAAACTGTAGGTAACGTTTCAACCCAATTTGAATTTTCTTGGCATTTGAGAGCAGCCTTCAGTTGACGGTGCAGTCTCTCTACCATCCCATTTGCCTCTGGATGGTAGGCAGTAGTTCTTATCTTTTTAGCCCCTACTAGTCTAGCCAATGAATGAAATAATTTGGACTCAAACTGCTTACCTTGGTCCGTAATAATATTGGTTGGGGCGCCGAACCTAGCGACCCAGTTTAAATAAAATTCATAGGCTACTGTTTCAGCAGTAATATTTTGTAGAGGTATTACCTCAGGCCAACGTGTATATCGATCAACACATGTGAGAAGGTATTTGAACCCTTGCCGTTGAGGTAAAGGTCCAACGATATCGACATGTACGCTTGAGAATCTCTGGTTAGACTGAGGGAAATCTGCTATAGGTGATCTGGTGTGTCTGTGAATTTTAGACTTTTGACATGCTTCGCAAGCTTTGACTAGGTTGACACAGTCTTTCTCTATTCCCGGCCATACAAATCGGTCTTTAACCAATTTAGCAGTAACCTTTCTACCTGGATGTGCGAGGTTGTGCACACTTCGGATGACTTCATGTCTCAATCCTCTTGGGACGTATGGTCTTATCTTGTTGTTGTCTATTTCGCAGTAGAGAGGATTCTTTATATTTGGAACGGTGGTAAGTTGAAGCTTTAAGGATGTAGTTCCTTGTAGCAACTTCTTTAGTTCTTCATCTTTTTCCTGTTGTTTCGCTATTTCCTCATAATCGATGGTAGAAGGTGTTGTTATCGAATTGACTCGGGAGAGAGCGTCTGCAACTATGTTGTCTTTTCCGGAAATGTGATGGATGTCGGTAGAAAATTGTGAGATAAAATCGAGATATCTGAGCTGGCGAGGAGATGACTTGTCTGCCTTTTGGTGGAATGCAAAGGTCAGAGGCTTGTGATCTGTGTAGATTCTAAAGTGTCTTCCTTCCAGCATATGTTGGAAATACTTGATGGATGAGTACACAGCGAGTAATTCTCTGTCATATGCGCTGTATCGCCGTTGAGCGTTCGTCAGCTTTGAAGAGAAAAAACCGAGAGGTCTGGATTCATGACCTTCTACTTGGTGAAGAGCTGCTCCAACAGCTGTATCAGAGGCATCGGTGACTAAATATATCCGTCCATCAGGATCAGGGAACGCTAGAATGGTAGCATCTGCCAAACTACTCTTGCAAGTTTCAAATGCTTGCTCAGAATCTTGGGTCCAGTTTACCTTGGTTTGATCCTTTTTCTTTTTAGAGCCTTTTATAAGATCTGTTAACGGTGCTTGTATACGTGAGATGTTTGGTATAAAGCGGTGGTAAAAATTAATAAGAGCTAGGAACCGTCTTACATCTTGAACCGTTTCTGGACGTTTAAATTCTTTGATAGCCTGAACTCTTTCAGGTAATGGTTGTATACCTGATGATGTGACATGGTAACCCAGGAAACGAATAGTCTGCTTACCAAATACACACTTTGCAGCGTTGAGAGCAATTCCATATTCTCTCAATCTTGTGAAGACTTGACGTAAGTGTTCCAAATGTTCTTCTTCTGAAGAAGAGGCAATCAAAACGTCATCTATATAAATAAATACAAAATCTAGACCACGTAGCACGTTATGTATGAACCTTTGAAAAGTTTGACCGGCGTTCCGAAGTCCGAAAGGCATTCGCACGAACTCATAGAGTCCAAACGGAGTTATGACAGCGGTCTTCGGAATGTCGGAAGGCTCGACTGGTATCTGATGATACGCTTTCGTGAGATCCAGTGACGAAAATATGGTTTTTTTATGTAACCCTTGTGCTAGATCATGGATATGTGGCAGAGGATACCTATCTGGAATCGTGATCGCATTAAGTGCTCTATAATCGCCACAGGGACGCCAGGTATTATTTTTCTTCAGCACCATATGAAGAGGACTGGCCCAGTTGCTGTCTGATGGTCGACAGATTCCCTGTGCGATCATGGAATCGAACTCAGCTTTGGCATCAGAGAGCTTCTTCGGATCAAGTCTCCTTGCCTTAGCGAACACTGGAGGTCCAGATGTATTGATGTGATGAGTAGTTCTGTGTTTTATTTCAGCTGGTAAGAAATCTTTCATGATTTGAGGAAACGAAGTACGAAGTAGTTGAGTATAGATGGATTCCTCTTGCAAAGCTCTAATTATGACTGCTTGACCCGTTGACAGAGTGCAGAGCGATTTAATTTTAGTATGTCCATCGATTAGTTGTCGAGATTTTAGATCAATAATTAAATTATGATGAGCTAAGAAATCTGCTCCAAGGATTGGACACGCTACGTCAGCTATGATAAAACTCCATGTGTAGTTTCGGCGCAATCCGAGGTTTACCGTTAACTGCGTTTCGCCGTAAGTACGAATGCCGGTTCCGTTTGCAGCAAAAAGTCTGTATGTAGGTTCATAGCATCTCCTACGAGTCCTGCTCACCGGAATTACCGAAAGGTCAGCCCCAGTATCAATAAGGTATCTGCAACCTGTAGTTTTGTCGGTAATCCAGAGGCGGCTTGACTTGACGCCCTGTTCGTTCACCGCCGCGAGTGAAGGGCCTTCTCGTTTTCCGACATGTTGCAAGGAGGGGTACACTTGTACGCTTTTTTCCCATATCGCTTATGGTACCAGCAAATACCTTGACTTTGATCGGTTTGCGGAGAAGTAGACCGGTTACTAGATCGGAAACGACCACGCGATCGCGAACGGAATCGGTTTCGGCCACGCACGATTTTTGACAGCTGACTAACTTGTTCAACGAGAGCGGATACCTGAGCTTGGAGGTCAGTAGAGGTTGACGCTCGTGATACTTGAGCTAGGTTTGTAGTGGAATTCGGGTTATCGGACACTTCCATGATTTTATCGGCTAGCGATGCAAGTTTGTTCAAGTCCCCTTCTTCGGAAACAGAAAGTATAGCTTGCACATTGGAGGGCATGCGTTGTAACCACAAGGACCGCAGGAATTGGTCGTTAACCCTAGCTTTGGCTAGTTCCCGCATACGTCGCAATAGATGGCTAGGTTTACTGTCCCCTAATTCTATGGCTGTAAGTAGCTGTTTTATTTGCTTTTCTTCAGAATCAGAAAAGGAATCTATGATTCTTTGTTTGAGCTTGTGATAAGCCCCTGCTTGTGGAGGAGAAGCAACCAAATCAGAAACATGGTCTAAAATTTCCATGTCGAGAGCTCCGACTACATGATAAAATTTCGTTTGGTCAACAGTAATGTTGGCCGTAACAAATTGAGCTTCGAGCTGTATAAACCATAGATGCGGTTTAGTTTTCCAGAATGGAGGGATTTTGAGACCTACTCTATTGACGGAATTCGTGGAGTTATCATTACTCGTAGATGGCAAAACTGGATTTTGATTTAATGGAGTTGGAACTAATTGTTGATTTTCTGGCATCTTGGATTTTCTCAACAAGGACCGTAATAGTATTAGTTCCGTAAAAATATAAGCTTTTTTTTTAAAAAAAGTTAATTTTTTAAAATTTTTGACTTTTTTGACAATCTGTCAAAAAATATAAATAAAATTATTTAACTCACTGCCCTTTAGTGCTTCAAACACGTCGTTTTCAATCGCGTCGTTTTCAATCACGCTGTTTTCAATCACGTCGGGGTCACCAATATGGCTGTGCCGTTCTTAACCCGTTACTTAAGTTAGAATAATAAGTTACTTTTCCACGACCACTCTTCTATATTTCACAAAATTAAAAACAAGAATTATAATCAGACTAAATATGAAAACTGACACTGAAAATAATATTTCAAAAGTGACAACTAAAAATAATAACAATCAGGTTGGCCACACACAGTTGCAGTTCAGGATTTGTGACAATTGTACAGTTTATGGAAATTTCACACTTTTTATTTAAAAAATGTAAATACGGGATATGGTGGACGATTAAGAAAAAAAGTTGTTAGCTAGCGTAACACATACATAGTTTTAAAGGTCTTGAAGAATAGAAAAAGAATATGTGTAACTATATTATTTCATCATTTCTTTAGCCACATGTATATGGCCTGAAATGGTTGGTTGAAAAAAGTTTAATGTTTATATGGCTTGTTAAATGTCATTATATACAGGGTGGGCAAAAAAACTGCACTTTTTTGAACACTTATAGCTCAGCTTCTGTAGTTGATAGAGATATAGGGTTTGCGGGGTCTGAAAGCTACATTCTTCTACTTTAAATTGCATATCTATAACTTTAAAAAGTATTGGATGAAAGCCATGAAATCACGGTTTGAAATAGGGTCTTTAAAAAAGTCGTTGTCCGGGTAGTGATTTTGACGTGAGAAAAACGAAACTCCATGGTTCCTCATATCTTAAAACTACATATTTGACATTTTTTTTATTGGCAATTCACATGCAAACAGATGTAGCGAGCATGCATGTTGCATGTTCTTGTATATCATACATCAATAGGAGTAATTTTATTATTATTGCTTTCTTGCAGTCCTAATGCATTCCTAAAGGCAGGCGAGCATAGGGAGCCTGCAGGAACATTTAGATAAGTGCAGCTTATATAAATTACAAAGAAAGTAGATTAAAGCAAGGCAGTGCAGTATAAAAAGGCATGCTCAACGAGCCTTCACATTTTTGTAAGTATATTGCTTATGTACATTACAAAGAAAGCTCATTAAAGCAGTGCTGCATTAAAAGGCAAACGCAGCGAGCCTGTATCTTGACTTTTTTAAATTAGGCATCGCGTGGCTCTATCATTGAAGCGAGCGTATTGCAATAAAATACTGAATATTGCAATTTGTTAATCATGATGAATGTCATAGTTGAAGATAAGTGGAAGAGGGTAGTGTGGAGTAGAGTGGGGGTACTTGGTATAAAGCTTTACTTCCTAACAAACCTACACTCAACACGACTATAAGAATCTTAACCATAGCTTTTAAACAATTATTATAAATGTATCACTTCATTGCTCAAATACAACTGCTTGTATCAAGTTGGAATTTTACATACTTGTTTCAATTGTACTTTAGAAGATGTACATAAAGTTTTATTGAAATCGTTACGTTAGTACGTAAGATATCGGTAAAAATGTTGTTTTTTCTATGTTAAACGTTTAGGTCCTTTAATAGTTTTAGCTATCTTTATTAATTCATAGCAGTGTCGTTGTTGGTTTTACTAAAAAATGTTATTTGAAAAAAATGTTCGTCTCATCGAATAGGTGATAATAGAATTTTTTCCCGTCCTGAAATTCCAATTTTAAATTTGAAGCTTACGTTTACGCGAGCATTGCGCGCGAACTCTTGGACGGATCACGCTGTCCAACGAACTTAGCCTGAGTATTAGTAAGAGGAACATGTATACCAAATTTCAACTAAATCGGTCAACTTTTACTCAAGTTATCATCGGACACGTAAACGTTACACACAGACAGACAGACAGACAGACAGACAGACAAGATGCATATTTCGTTGAATGTAAGAAGCTCGCTTACGCTCGCTTCAATAAAGATTGTTCACAGGTGCAAAGAAATTATGATGAAGCCTAGTTGTCTAGACAGGCGAGTACAGCGAGCTAGCAAGATCATTAATGTATAAAAGGACAAATCTCTGTGAAAAGGATCTCGCCGAAACCATGCCATCGATACGATATGCCCCCGTGGAGGAAGCGGTGAGAGAAGAAAAATTACTACAAGATCGAAGGGGTTTGGGGTGTTTGGCTCTTCCTTGCGAGCGCCCTGGACGCTCGGTCCCCGTATAATTATAATTTTTTTTATTTGTAATTTCTTATTCTTGTTATAATGCAAGATATTCATGCGCCACATTGCTAGTAACAAATTCAATTTCAATATAATTGAATCAAACTCAATTCCCTTTTGAAATTAGGAGACCCGGTACTTACTTACTTACCCCGGTAAGTTGGACTGGTGCGACAGACACACTGACATACATACATACATACGCGAAAAAAGATGAGGCCGGTTCCGGTTTTCGGAAAGTATGAAATGAAAAAGTATCCAAAATTTGTAATTCTGATCAATGTACTGACAAAACTTTAATCTTATATAAATATATTGATAAATACAAAAACAAATAGGAAAAAAAAATGCCAAGTATAGAAATGTTATATTTGGATTGCAGAGTAAAATAAAAAATACAGCACAATACATTGGGCGTAATCCTCAGGCATTACTGCG
Source organism: Gerris lacustris (assembly GCA_951217055.1). NCBI lineage: Eukaryota > Metazoa > Arthropoda > Insecta > Hemiptera > Gerridae > Gerris > Gerris lacustris. Next base: position 106,665,267 of record OX578277.1, on the reverse strand, counting down.
CATATAAGAATGATATAACGTTATTGTGGGGCACAGAAAGGAGCTTAACCTACATTCCCTTAACACGAATATATATGTCTACCTACCCTTATACTTTAATATAACTCTGTGTGCTACTTAAACAAACTATAATATTAAATGAAGCTAAGCAAAGCCATCGATTAGGTATTTAGAAATTAAAAATTTGTCAGAGAAAACTCAGACAAACTTTCTTATATACGAGTTCATAATAACTAGGCATCGCGTGGCTCTATCATTGAAGCGAGCGTATTGCAATGAAATACTGAATATTGAAATTTATTAATCATGATCATGATGAATGTCATAGTTGAAGATAAGTGGAAGAGGGTAGTTGTGAGGTAGAGTGGGGGTACTCGGTACAAAGCTTTACTTCCTAAACAAACCTATAAACTATAAACTATACCACTATAACAATCTTCACCACCCGCGGTAGCTTTTAAACAATTATTATAAATGTATCTCGTCACTACGCAAAGAATTTTGCTTGTATCAAGTTGAAATTTTGCATACCTGTTTCAATTGTGCATTAGATGGTGTATATGAAGTTTTATTAAAATCGTTTCGTTAGAACGTAAGATATCGGTAAAAAGATTGTTTTCTCTATTATAAACGTTTAGGTCCGCTTTAATAGTTTTAGCGATCTTTATTAAGTCATAGCGGTGTCGCTGTTGGTTTTAGTAAAAAAATGTTATTTGTAAAAAATGTTCGTCTCATCGAATAGATGATGATAGAAACTTTTCCCGTCCTGAAATTCCAATTTAATTTTTGTACCTCTCGTTTACGCGAGCGTTGCGCGCGAACTCTTGGACGGATCACGCTGTCCAACGAACTTAGCCTGAGTATTAGTAAGAGGAACATGTATACCAGATTTCAACTTAATCGGCCAACTTTTACTCAAGTTATCGTCGGACACGTAAACGTTACTCACAGACAGACAGACAGACAGACAGACAGACAGACAAGATGCATATTTCGTTGAATGTAAGAAGCTCGCTTACGCTCGCTTCAATTACTTAGCCCAGTGTTTTCCATTCATTAGTTTTTGTAGGTATATTTAATTATTATTGAACATTTTATTAAATTGTATCATAAAAAAACTTATCCTCGGCGGGGAATCGAACCCGGCCTCTCTACGTCCGTGTTTAAAGCTATTTTATCAAGAACTAGATTTTCCCCGAGAAAACTGCTTATATCGTTAGATTCGTATTTAAATGGACTACATTTTAGAATTTTTTAATCAAAATCGTCGGAACCATTTTCGAGAGATCACAATACTTTCCTTTTATATTAATGAGAAAGTAAAAATAATAATTTTTAAAGGGAACTATGCGATTTCCTAATATTCTTCGCCTATGCGTTATGTTTAATCAATATACATAAAATCATGTTTTTTTTCTGTACACTTATAGGAAATTCCTAATATTTCGTATTCTTCTGTTTAGTTAAGCTAAAATAAAATAAAAAAATTCTGTCCGTCTGCGTATGTGTGGTGGAGCATCAAATGAGTACGGTTTGTCCGATTTTAATGAAACTCTGCATTTAGGTAGACCCGGTGTCAAACATATAATATTATATTGTTGATGATGCTTATTGATATTTGATGTGATATGTTTCGGAAATGGCGATTTTAAATTATACCGGATATTTTTTAAGTATGAGTTTGGCAACGTATGATAGCTCTTGAAGCGTAGATTAAGAATATATTTTTATGGTATCATATAGTATATAACATAATGTATTATTATAATATAAAAAATATATTATATGTTATGCATATACTTTTTGGTATATTATATACTACACTTCATTTTTTTGGATATAATAGGGTTTATAATATTTTTTTTAAATTTGCTATGTTTTTGGTTATTTTATTATATTTTTTAATTAAATAAATTGTCTATAGTTTTATTTGGATTTGACTTTGCCAGATTTAAATTTCGATTAATTATTAAGTTATGTTTAGGAAAAAAGAGAAAATGGCATCTCACAAAATTGACAACGCGATATATGGCGTTGTCGATTTTGTGAGAGTCTTAGAGGAAAAAGTCAGAATAAGAAGTACTGTCAACCCCACATTGAAGAAGCATCGCAATATCTTTTAGGGAGATTATGGTTCTTACAGCACATCTTGTTATTGGAATATCTTTTAGGAAGATTATGTTTCTTACACCACATCTTGTTATTGGAATATCTTTTAGGAAGATTATGTTTCTTACACCACATCTTGTTATTGGAATATCTTTTAGGAAGATTATGTTTCTTACAGCACATCTTGTTATCGGAATATCTTTTAGGAAGATTATGTTTCTTACACCACATCTTGTTATTGGAATATCTTTTAGGAAGATTATGTTTCTTACAGCACATCTTGTTATTGGAATATCATTTAGGAAGATTATGTTTTTTTACACCACATCTTGTTATTGGAATATCTTTTAGGAAGATTATGGTTCTTACAACACATCTTGTTATTGAAATATCTTTTAGGAAGATTATGGTTCTTACAGCACATCTTGTTATTAGAATATCTTTTAGGAAGATTATGTTTCTTACACCACATCTTGTTATTGGAATATCTTTTAGGAAGATTATGTTTCTTACACCACATCTTGTTATTGGAATATCTTTTAGGAAGATTATGTTTCTTACAGCACATCTTGTTATTGGAATATCTTTTAGGAAGATTATGTTTCTTACACCACATCTTGTTATTGGAATATCTTTTAGGAAGATTATGTTTCTTACACCACATCTTGTTATTGGAATATCTTTTAGGAAGATTATGTTTCTTACAGCACATCTTGTTATCGGAATATCTTTTAGGAAGATTATGTTTCTTACACCACATCTTGTTATTGGAATATCTTTTAGGAAGATTATGTTTCTTACAGCACATCTTGTTATTGGAATATCATTTAGGAAGATTATGTTTTTTTACACCACATCTTGTTATTGGAATATCTTTTAGGAAGATTATGGTTCTTACAACACATCTTGTTATTGAAATATCTTTTAGGAAGATTATGGTTCTTACAGCACATCTTGTTATTGGAATATCTTTTAGGAAGATTATGTTTCTTACACCACATCTTGTTATTGGAATATCTTTTAGGAAGATTATGTTTCTTACACCACATCTTGTTATTGGAATATCTTTTAGGAAGATTATGTTTCTTACAGCACATCTTGTTATTGGAAGATCTTTTAGGAAGATTATGGTTCTTACAGCACATGTTGTTATCGGAATATCTTTTAGGAAGATTATGGTTCTTACAACACATCTTGTTATTGGAATATCTTTTAGGAAGATTATGTTTCTTACACCACATCTTGTTATTGGAATATCTTTTAGGAAGATTATGTTTCTTACACCACATCTTGTTATTGGAATATCTTTTAGGAAGATTATGTTTCTTACAGCACATCTTGTTATCGGAATATCTTTTAGGAAGATTATGTTTCTTACACCACATCTTGTTATTGGAATATCTTTTAGGAAGATTATGGTTCTTACAACACATCTTGTTATTGAAATATCTTTTAGGAAGATTATGGTTCTTACAGCACATCTTGATATTGAAATATCTTTTAGGAAGATTATGGTTCTTACAGCACATCTTGTTATCGGAATATCTTTTAGGAAGATTATGGTTCTTACAACACATCATGTTATTGGAATATCTTTTAGGAAGATTATGGTTCTTACAACACATCTTGTTATTGGAATATCTTTTAGGAAGATTGGTTCTTACACCACATCTTGTTATTGGAATATCTTTTAGGAAGATTATGGTTCTTACAACACATCTTGTTATTGGAATATCTTTTAGGAAGATTATGGTTCTTACAACACATCTTGTTATTGAAATATCATTTAGGAAGATTATGGTTCTTACAGCACATCTTGTTATCGGAATATCTTTTAGGAAGATTATGGTTCTTACAACACATCTTGTTATTGAAATATCTTTTAGGAAGATTATGGTTCTTACAACACATCATGTTATTGGAATATCTTTTAGGAAGATTATAGTTCTTACAACACATCTTGTTATTGGAATATCTTTTAGGAAGATTATGGTTCTTACAACATATCTTGTTATTGGAATATCTTTTAGGAAGATTACGGTTCTTACCGCACATCTTGTTATTGGAATATCTTTTAGGAAGATTATGTTTCTTACACCACATCTTGTTATCGGAATATCTTTTAGGAAGATTATGGTTCTTACACCACATCTTGTTATTAGAATATCTTTTAGGAAGATTATGGTTCTTACAACACATCTTGTTATTGGAATATCTTTTAGGAAGATTATGGTTCTTACAACACATCTTGTTATTGGAATATCTTTTAGGAAGATTATGTATCTTACACCACATCTTGTTATCGGAATATCTTTTAGGAAGATTATGGTTCTTACAGCACATCTTGTTATTGGAATATCTTTTAGGAAGATTATGTTTCTTACAGCACATCTTGTTATTGGAAGATCTTTTAGGAAGATTATGGTTCTTACAGCACATCTTGTTATCGGAATATCTTTTAGGAAGATTATGGTTCTTACAACACATCTTGTTATTGGAATATCTTTTAGGAAGATTATGTTTCTTACACCACATCTTGTTATTGGAATATCTTTTAGGAAGATTATGGTTCTTACAACACATCTTGTTATTGAAATATCATTTAGGAAGATTATGGTTCTTACAGCACATCTTGTTATCGGAATATCTTTTAGGAAGATTATGGTTCTTACAACACATCATGTTATTGGAATATCTTTTAGGAAGATTATGGTTCTTACAACACATCTTGTTATTGGAATATCTTTTAGGAAGATTATGGTTCTTACAACACATCTTGTTATCGGAATATCTTTTAGGAAGATTATGGTTCTTACAACACATCTTGTTATTGGAATATCTTTTAGGAAGATTATGGTTCTTACAACACATCTTGTTATTGGAATATCTTTTAGGAAGATTGGTTCTTACACCACATCTTGTTATTGGAATATCTTTTAGGAAGATTATGGTTCTTACAACATATCTTGTTATTGGAATATCTTTTAGGAAGATTATGGTTCTTACAGCACATCTTGTTATTGGAATATCTTTTAGGAAGATTATGTTTCTTACACCACATCTTGTTATCGGAATATCTTTTAGGAAGATTATGGTTCTTACACCACATCTTGTTATTGGAATATCTTTTAGGAAGATTATGGTTCTTACAACACATCTTGTTATTGGAATATCTTTTAGGAAGATTATGTATCTTACACCACATCTTGTTATCGGAATATCTTTTTGGAAGATTATGGTTCTCACAGCACATCTTGTTATTGGAATATCTTTTAGGAAGATTATGGTTCTTACACCACATCTTGTTATTAGAATATCTTTTAGGAAGATTATGTTTCTTACACCACATCTTGTTATTGGAATATCTTTTAGGAAGATTATGGTTCTTACAACACATCTTGTTATTGGAATATCTTTTAGGAAGATTATGTTTCTTACACCACATCTTGTTATTGGAATATCTTTTAGGAAGATTATGGTTCTTACAACACATCTTGTTATTGGAATATCTTTTAGGAAGATTATGTTTCTTACACCACTTCTTGTTATTGGAATATCTTTTAGGAAGATTATGGTTCTTACAACACATCTTGTTATTGGAATATCTTTTAGGAAGATTATGTTTCTTACACCACATCTTGTTATTGGAATATCTTTTAGGAAGATTATGTTTCTTACACCACATCTTGTTATTGGAATATCTTTTAGGAAGATTATGGTTCTTACAACACATCTTGTTATTGGAATATCTTTTAGGAAGATTGTGGTTCTTGCACTACATCTTGTTATTGGAATTGCTTTTAGGAAGATTATGGTTCTTACACCACATCTTGTTATTGGAATATCTTTTAGGAAGATTGGTTCTTACACCATATCTTTTAGGAAGATTGGTTCTTACACCATATCTTTTAGGAAGATTGGTTCTTACACCATATCTTTTAGAAAAGATTGGTTCTTACACCATATCTTTTAGGAAGATTGGTTCTTACACCATATCTTTTAGGAAGATTGGTTCTTACACCATATCTTTTAGGAAGATTGGTTCTTACACCATATCTTTTAGGAAGATTGGTTCTTACACCATATTTTTTAGGAAGATTGGTTCTTACACCATATCTTTTAGAAAGATGATGGATGGACGATGAGGACAAAAAAAATTAAAATTATAATTATTAATTTTAGCAACATTTATCTGAAATGTTTGTTTTGTTCTTCTTTGACAGGCATTTGATAGAATATACATTCCTCAGATCGACACCTAAATAGCGACCTATTTAAATATTTTATTTTTTATCTGTTTAAATAACAACCTTTATTTTTAGTTGGTTGAGAGCCTAATCTTTATTTTAATCTTCCTAATCCTTTATTTAGTTGCATTCAATAGAGGGGTTTAACAATTTCTCATGTATCCCCACCCATATAACCTCTAATTTCCAAAATTTTTTTAGGAGTGTAAGTAGATATTTAATATATTTAAAACAAAATCGCCAGATTGATTGTTTTTAAAATGTAAAAAGGAACAATGTAATTTATTATTTTATTTTTTTGTTATTTTTTTTTTTTTTTAATTGAACCCATTCAATCGGAAAACAATAGAAATGGGTGATTACGATACTCCAAATTAACTCTTAATTTATGTTCACGACCACGACAACAAAAAAAAAATACTATTTAAATTGAATATATGGAAATTATAGCTTATTTAAACGATACCTAGTAGTTATCTGATAAGATAATTAAACGATAGTGGTTATCTGATAAGATAATTAAACGATAGTGGTTATCTGATAAGATAAGAGGAATTCGGGGAGAGAGGCCTTAAGTGGCCATAATGTTTCCGTAAATTATAATACTTAAATGGTATTATTATATAAGTTACTAACATCATGTAGATGAAAGCCCAGCAATTTATCAAAGGTTTTAGCTCTTTGTATAGTTCCAGATATACAGATGTATACACGGAAATTACTTGAAAACGACTCATTGTTGTGCAAGTACATGCAATATGAAGGGAATAGGTCAAAATCGACTTTTGGTTCGTAGCACTTGAGGTCAAATTTACCTATGTTTCAGAACAATTTAGGTCAAATAAACCTATGTTCCAAGTTTTTAAAGGTTTTAGCTCTTTGTTCTTCCAGATATATAGAGGTATTCACGGAAATTACTTGAAAACGACCGACGCATTGTTGGGCAAACACTAGCAATACGAAGAATATAGGTCAAAATCGACTTATGGTTAGTAGCACTTTAGGTCAAATTAACCTATGTTTGAAAACACTTTAGGTCGAATTGACCTGTGTTTCGAAACATTTTAGGTCAAACTGACCTTGATGAGTAATAAGTGTCTAGATAATGAGACAAGCCTTCTAAGATTAAGAAACATTCTACTTTTGAATGAAACATTATCTTTTTTTTTTTTAGAAACTTGGTTAAGAAGCATTATATGCTTTCAAAAAACGCATTAAATTTTTAATTTGTTAAAATATTTCTTTCATTTCAATATAATAATAATGAAACAAAATGTATTTTTTATTTTATTTTTAGACAAACCTTTAATAAAAAAATTAAAACAAAACAATCATTACAATTTCTTGTAACATTATAATGTAAATATAAATGAAACATAATACCTAATTTCTTTATATATATATATATATATATATATATATATATATATATATATATATATATATATATATATATATATATATATATTTATATATATAGAAAATTGATTATAAAATATTATTTTGATGAAATATAATACCTTTGATTTTCTTTAAATTTAATTAATAACAAGCATTTCTTACGCCAATTACAACGCCACTCGTGTGACATTAGACTTAAGTTACGTAACAATTGAAATTGCATAGTAGTTAACAAAAAGTAATTGGTATTAATAAAAAACAAAGCTTTCTAATTTAAAAAAAAAAACATAATTAGTAATAATAATAAATTATTTAAAATTTAATAACAATAAATTTTTGTTGTAAGGCGACCTAAAGAAAATAATATTATGCTTAAAAAATGAAATTTTTTTATAGTTTATAGACCATAAAATTTCCTTATTATAATATAAAATATAATTATCGCAATATCTAGATAGCTAATTTATAATATGATTTTTTCCTCCACTCCTTAAATATTATACATTCAATTTTCAAAAACATAAAGAGCTTTTTGTTTGTGTTTTTAGATAAAACATAATATCTTATAACTTCTTAGAAACCTGCCTAATAAATATTTTTAAATTGATACCCTCCTGTGTTTTTTTTTAAGAATAAAAATGACTTTGTTTAAATAACTATTAAGAAGTAGGGATGTTTAGTCCAATGTACTTTGCGACAAATATCCCACTTCTGTTTTGATAAAGGGGAGTAACAGTCTAAAGAAGAACATTCCGTACACCTTCTTTAGATTGTTACTCCCTCTATTTTTTTTATAAGGGGAGTAACAATCTAAAGAAGAACATTCCGTACACCTTCTTTAGATTGTTACTCCCCTCTATTTTTTTTTATAAGGGGAGTAACAATCTAAAGAAGAACATTCCGTACACCTTCTTTAGATTGTTACTACCCTCTATTTTTTTTTATAAGGGGAGTAACAATCTAAAGAAGAACTTTCCGTACACCTTCTTTAGATTGTTACTCCCCTCTATTTTTTTTAAGGGGAGTAACAATCTAAAGAAGAACTTTCCGTACACCTTCTTTAGATTGTTACTCCCCTCTATTTTTTTATAAGGGGAGTAACAATCTAAAGAAGAACATTCCGTACACCTTCTTTAGATTCTTACTCCCCTCTATTTTTTTATAAGGGGAGTAACAATCTAAAGAAGAACATTCCGTAAACCTTCTTTAGATTGTTACTCCCCTCTATTTTTTTATAAGGGGAGTAACAATCTAAAGAACTTTCCGTACACCTTCTTTAGATTGTTACTCCCCCTCTATTTTTTTTATAAGGGGAGTAACAATCTAAAGAAGTTCCTATTATCCTTATATAACGAAACATAATAATTTTTATATATACCAACATTTTTTTTTTAAATTGAGTTAAACAATTATATAAGTTACACAATATGTGAAATTTCCGAGAAAATGTTAAAAAATTAAATAAAAATTATGGTTGATTATTAAAACGTAAGTTTTATCATTTTAAAATCTCCGCCAAATGAAAAGTTATTTATTATAATATAATTGTTTTTTATTTATATATTTTTTTATTTGTTTTGTAGAAAGGACGAACGTAAAAATTATTCCTTGCTTGAAAATTAAATTTACCTGTATTACCTACCTATTATTTAAATTTAAATATAATTACCTAATAATAGAATTATTTCTAATAAGAAAAAAAAGGTTTTTTTTCTAAAATATCAGACATTTTTTGAATAATGTTAAAGAACCTCAGAAATAATAAATAAATAAATTACACGAATATATATTTTATAATAAAATAAATAAATAAATTAGTTTGATTAATTTATTTATTTTATTCTAAAACAATAATTTAAATAATTAATTATATATAAAACTAATTAAAGTTTATAGTAGATTTTTGTTATTGAATTATTATAGGTGTACAAAAAAATACTATTTATTAATTTTTATGTGTAATATATAATATGATATTAATTAAAAAAGTAAAAAAGTTGATTAAATACTTTCTTGAAAGATTGAACTTTTAAATTAAAAGTACAAATCAAATCAAAAAGTTGAGCCAATATTGTTCAATTTTTTAAAAAATATACTTTTTTCTTTTTTTTGTACATAAATGTTTTAAAATATAATTATATTATAATATATTGTGTTATCAAAATTGGTTTATAGTACATTTGAGTTATTGATGTATATAGCGTTTTAAATTTTTTTTTTTTTTTAAAAATAGATAAATTAACTTACGGAAATTCGTCTATTTCCTCCTCTGCTCCGTTGGACATTTTCCTGATCATCATTTTTTAAAGATTTCCTTTAAGAAAGTGTATTCGGTTGGAAAAACGTTAACGGTTTTTTTTTTTTTAAATATAAATATTGGGTCGTTTTGATTTTAATGTTTAACTGGGGCGTTTGAATGCAATGAATGTAGGGCACTAGAGTACCTCAAGAAGAGGGTTGGAACGAAACGGATTACAGAACAAGAAAGGGAAGTATGAACTACCCTGGTCACACGGAACTCCGGCTCGGAACAACGGTAGTATAGTGAATAGAGGGTAGAGGGTGTGTGAACTAAAGAACCCTGGGGCAAGACAAACGCGAGAATCGACTTTGGTTCAACCCCATCTGACATGCGCCCAAGCATAATCCTACTACCTATTTTCCTTAACTCGACGAAACAAATATAAAATAACTCAATTAATCCATAAAAAATACAGAAAAAACCAAAATAATAATATTAACATAACAAAAAACAAAAGTAGAAATCATTTAAATCCAAAAGAAAAACAAAAAATCGATTGATCATTTCATATTTGAATTTACCGCCTTTCTATGACAAATACATTTCCCGCATTAAATAAAAGTATACACCCCCTACTCATACTACTTCCTAAACAGCTGTTCCTTCTTTACATCGGCATGTTTTGCGTTAAATAAAAGTACATTCCTATTCCATATCATTTTTTTTAACGACACGCTTTATTTACTCTATTATAACTGTTTATATTTCTTTAATTATCTTAAAAATATCATAAATTAATCATTTTCAATTTAATTTGATAGGAATTGTAATTTTTTGTGGATGTTAATTTCGTTTTAACTCGTCAAGATGTTGCTGTTTTAAATCAACGTAAGTTTTTTTTTTACGCATGATTTTTCTCTGATAATGTGTTATCTTGATTTTTTAATTATGGTCAAATATTGAAATAAAAATTATATTTTATTATCATTATTCTATATTGTAATATAATTTACAGATATTATTTTTGCTAATTAAAAGAAAAGAGAGAAAAAAATAAAAAAAATAAAATAGATTTACAAGTTGCCAAGGTAACCTTTGACTTCCCTTCAAGGAATGATTTTATTCGAATTCGATTGTCAATAAGTTTTTTTTTGTGGTATCATCTTGCATCATATTGTCTTTTTTATTTTTCTGTGCTTTTTAATTCGATTATATTATTTATTTAAAACTATTATTGTGGTGGAGTAATGTCGGAAGTGGTGGCCGAAGTATCTCCTGTACCTAGACAGAGCCTCTTACAGAAGTACGATATTCCAATTGATCATTTAGACTTCGCGTACCTCAAAACCTGTACTAAGGTTAAAGAACTTGAAAAAATTATCAAAATATTAAGGTAATGTAGAGCTTTTAGTTGGATCTTAAGCTTATTTGTTAATATCAATGATTTAGGATGAAATATTACAATTTTCAACATACCGTGAGAAAAACCATCAACATGATAAAAGTTGACGTACTATTTTTTAGTTAACCCTTAAATGCTAATGGTAATTGGATGGCTGGTATTACTAAATCTACGTCGATTCGACTAACATATGCAGAAAATACATTTTTTGGGTTGAAACTACACTTTTATAAAGAGAAAACTATTAAGACCTCAATATTAAATCTTTTAGTGAGATATACAAACATTTGATGACAAATAACAGTAGGAACATCAGAAGAATCTGAAATTGAGTGAACATTAATGCACCAGGTCCCATGCTCCAGGCCAAAAGCCCTAGGCCCTTTGCTAAGTGCTCCAGGCCCCAGATTATCGGCCACTGGTCTCTGGCCCAAGGCCAATTACCTTGGCCCATTGCCCCTTACTCCTAGGCAGGGCCGTCCCTAGGGGGGGTCAACCGGGTCAAGCTGACCCGGGCGCCACGTCTAGGGGGGCGTCGCCAGGCCCCTTATCTTAAAATATTAGGTGAATTTGGTAATAAAGGGGGGCGCCACATGTGCTTTTGACCCGGGCGCCTAAACCCCTAGGGACGGCCCTGCTCCTAGGCCTATTGGCCCTTACCCCAGGCCCATTTCCCCAGGCTATAGGCTCATTCGACGACCAATTAATTCCCTATATTTATTACTAAACGTTAGTTGAATCGATGAAGTAGTTTTGACGGGAATTTGCCAGAAAACGAGTGTATGCTCAAAAGGACTACTACCGCTACACTAGCAGGTGTGTTACTAACCAGTACAAGCACTGCTGAAGGATGGGCTACCTATCACCATCCCATATGAGCGTAAAAGGTTAAGGTTCAAACTGTGCTCGTCGATTCGACTACCATTACCATTCCAGGGTTAAATCATATATAGTAATAATTTTACATTTGCTGAACCAAAGAATTATGTTATCATTTATCTCCCTTAATGTTAAAACAACTTTGTATTAAATGTATTTATTTCCCCTTAAAAACTGCAAATTTGAGCAACTACCTATCTTTATATCCAATAAAAAAATTGGTGGCTGAACTGAAGGAGATGATACTGTTGAGAATCGCTTGGCGAATTTTGCTTGATTTATACACGTTAGAGATTATACCCCTTTATCAAACAGTACATTTGTGTGATTTAAACATTTGAGAAGTTATATATGATGTATGATTTGTTTATAGGAGTGTTGATATACCTTTGTCAAAACAATACGTTGGAGTGAAGCCTTGCTATCTTTTCCATAAACCACCTCGTATTCTTCAATTTTACATGCTAAATCTACAGTTAAAGGAGCTTTAAGGATAGAGTCTTACAAAATTGAGTGGGGTTACTCGAATGTACTGTTTGCCAAATGGATATAATAACTCAACTCATTTGTATACATTGTGGCAAGCAATTCTCAACTGTATGGTTGATTGCAGAATATCCAATTTTTGTTAATCTATGTCTGATTTCTAGTAGCGTCTAACTGATGCGATAAGTTTTAAGCCAAGTTTACACTATTTTGCCAAACCTGCTACTTAAAGGCGGGTGTGGGTCTGAACTAACCCCCCTATTTGTACTGTTCTTTGCATCGTTCCACAGATCGTTTGGGAATTGTTTAGGACATTTTTATGGGTAGGAGTTTACCTTGCTCTGCAATAAAATGATCGTCAGGTTGGCATGGATATGTGACTCTTTCAAACTGTATTAAAAACATTTAAGCCTAGAATACTACTGTTAGGTATTAGTACGTTGTTACTACGACCGTCGTGAAAACACTTGTGCCACTCGTAAACTGCCGTTTTCTTCATCGCAGATTTTCCGTATTCTTTTTTCAGCTTCTCAAGAGTCTACGAAGGTGATTTCTCCAGCAACACAGAATAAATATTGCCACGCTGCTCTAATGACAACATTGCACAATCCGACGAAAGAAAGAAACTAAGTCTAAAATATTATACACCACACAAACGAAACCAACTACAACTGCCTGCTGAAAAGCCCAGCACCTTCTCTAGCAGTGATACCAACCACCCAAACAAAAATTTACCTTCCAGCGAATAAATGCTTGACTGTAAGGGACCGTTTCGGGAACTTTTTGACCCTACCTCGTATTTACTTATTGGAACTGTTTATTTATTTCAGATCTAAGGAGGAAGGTTACTATCCAGACCTGCTGATAGCAGCTGAGAAGAAGCTAGAGGAAGTAGATCCTGCTAACAGGTTACTTAGAGTTGAAGGACAGCTTCTAACTAAAGCCAACCTGGAGCCTCAATATTGGAAACAGATATTTGATGATATTGAGGTAAACAAGAGAGTCATTACGATATTTTTGTTATTTTAAGTAAATGAACTGTGCAAAGATGTTGGGATTGTATTTATAGCTAGCGTTGCCCATCCAGTGAGAGTGGTTAGAGCTCAACTTTTATCCGTTAAAACAAACAATGTTTAACAAAATTGCAAGTCCAATTTGGGGAAAAAATTACTTTTTGTGCATTTACTGTGGCAGATAAATGTGTGATGTGTGCAAGTGTTGTAGTCGTGTAGTAGTGATTAGAGAGGAAGGTCGAACCACTTGTTGGAACCTAGCAATCAGGCCACATTGGGCCCATTTTACTAACCCCGTGGTGGAGAGTTGCAGCCACTTCCCACATCATACCTGTACATTGTACCGCCGAAGCGGGTATGGTGTGGTCACTAGTGAGCTATTTAAATCAGAGCATCACGGCGAGAGATCGAACCCACGACCTTGATTCGCCTCGATTTATTGATAGCTTGGCGAGTGCCTAGAGCACCTCAAACGCTCTTGCTCCCACTCAAGTGTTGTAACTCCTTTGTTAGTTAATGAAGAAGTAATCAATGTACAAATTCAGTTTATTTTGAGATAAAATACTGCTCAATTTTCTATTTTTATAATGATAAGAAGAAATCTTATGTAATTGCTAAAATGTGACTGTAATTTACCCTTGAGGTACCAAAATAATGATGGATAAATATTCTTTTTCTTATTGGGCTCTAGGAATAATCATTAAAAAATCTTTACTAACGAGGTTTAATTTGCGTTGTTTAGAAGTGGTCGGATGAATCGATTCAGAAGGAGAAGGAGCTGCTGTCATCTAGAAGCAGTGAACCCAAGTTAACCCAAGATAACTTCCCTCCGATAAGGAAACCACCTCCCAGGCAAATGGACAAAAAGGTAACATCTCTCGTTGTATTCAGGCGCAGACAGTTTGATATCTACTTAACGATTCTTGAGTGCACAAAGTATAGTAGTAGGGTCCTAGTATTAGTTCTAGACAGGGTAGGACAAAACCACTTGTTGGAACCTTGCAATTAGACCATCTTTTAGACCCTATAGATTCGGTAGAGTTGCAGCCACTTCACACATCATATCTCTGTACATTGTACTGCCGAAGCGAGCATTGTGTGATCATTAGTAAGCCGTATAAATTAGAGCATCTCGGCGAGGGATTGAACCCACAACCTCTTGCCACCCTTGATTCATTGATGGCCGAGCACTTTTTGCAAATCTTCTGGACTAAGAGGGTTAGTTAACAGTGCCCAAATAGTTGTTGTTTTGTTTTCTAAACTTAGCTTCAGTGGACATTAAGTTAATTTGATTAGTTGGGTCTTTTAAGGAAAATTGAAACGCCTCATATTTGCGATATTTCGATCCCTCCTTGAATCATTCTCAAGCTGACTGACTAGCTGACTACATTGTCACAGTTATTGTTATATATAAATATTCTTGAAAATACAACAAATAGTTAAGTTGCCTTACATTGTTTAGTGCGAAGGTAGTGAAAAGAAGAAGGGTGAGAAGATATCGAGCTGGGACTACAAGAAGTGGGATAACTTCGATGCCGATGCAGAGTGTCTCAAGATGGATCTGGAGGAAGAGAAAAGACAACAGGAGCCTTTGATTTCATCTCGTCATCTTGACTCGTTCTCTGACCTCGAATCTTTAGCTAAAGAGGCTTCACAAGCAGCAGGTACTACTTTGTGATGTGTGGAAAATATGCCAACGCAGTGTAACTTTTACAAAACTTTACAAAGAAACTTGTCTCTAACTAGATTTTTAAGAACTTAAGGAGTTATAGAACAAAACTAATGTAAATAATTTTTTACCCGAAAAAGGATCCACCTACAAAATAAATACATAATAAACAGGTCAAGTGTGAGCTAGTCAGCACACAGGGAGGGTCCGTAGGCCACACTGTATAGTTTAAGTAGTACCCTATTGACGGTGTTTTTTAAAATGCTAAAAAGCTTACTTTGAACTATCCTATGGGTCTGATATTCTCAAAACACATAAACAAACTTCTGATTAAAGTATTTTTTTGCCACTGAACCGGAATACATCCACATAAATACATCGAAATGACCATAGTTATAAAAAAACGTATTTTGTCAATAAAAAATAAAATAATATTTTTTTAGAAATTTCCAAAAAGTGGTATCTTTACTTTTGGTCAAAGAATGTTCAGGAATTTTTTGCACTTCACATAAGCGAGATAGAAGGGGGGGGGACACGTTTCACACCCACTTCAAACTTGCCTACGCTCGCCCTATTAAAGTTATAAGCAAAGAATTATATATTTTTGTAATCAGCTCGACGTACCCTTTCATATAATACCCCTCACGTTGTCGAAAAAAAAAAAAAAAAAAAAAAATATAACCCTTAAGTTTTTTTACCCTAATTTTTTTGAAAAATATTTTTTTTAAGTCGCTATATTTTTAAAATATGTGGGCAGGTACAAGACACATACATGCCAAATTTCAAAGTGATCGGACGAAAAGTGTAGCCGTGAGAGCAGACGACAGGACGGACGGACAGACACACGCAGGAAAATATAAGGGTCCTTGGTTTTGCCTATGGACCCTAAAAATGAGTACACAAAAGATAGATCATACTAAATGTTATCCTTGTCCATGAGTGGATATCTTCATTTGAAAACCAAGCTAATCCTCGGTGCCTGCACAAGCCTCGTTGAATTCGTATAGACCCACATAGATGGCTGGAAGATAGATATGAGAAAGGATCAGGAGTGTTATTTGGTCAGCAATGCTGTTAGTCTAGATCTGATACTAATTAAAAATCTGTGTTTTTTTTTTTTAACAGGACTATTAATTTGATTGTTTGGTGTATTTTAGTATCGCTGTCTAAAGCGGAGAAGGAACTTCTGGCTAACAAGGAGAAGGAGTTGGGTAACGAGTTCTATAAGATTAAGGATTACAAACAGGCTGCTAGGAGCTACACTAAGAGTATCGCTATCTTCCCTACATCCTTTGCTTACAATAACAGAGCTGCTTCATGTAAGTATATGTATATCAATTATTAACTTAACAATATCTTAGTGAATAGTGAGAGCTTAACAAATTTTGAGTTTTTTGTTACATAAGATTAGTGATGTAAAATACCCGGATATTTAAAACTGCGGGTAAATACCCATTTTGGGTATATACTCACGTATTTATTATTTAAGGGGCAATGCCCTAGCTACATCACTGCAACCATGTCCCATCACATTGCCCCTTTATGGTGGGCAATGTGATTTTCATGACCCTGTAGTACAAAATTAGACACTTCTTTAGATGGTTACTCCCCTTAAAAAACAAAACAGAGGAGAGTAACAATCTGAAGAAGGTATACGGAATGTTCTTCTTTAGATTGTTACTCCCCTTATAAAAACAGAAGTGTGATATTCCTTTGTCCCAAAGTACATTGGACTAAACAACCCTTTGTCTTTAAATTTATTTAGTCAAAGTCATTTATAATAAAAAAAACATAGGGGAGTAACCATCTAAAGAAGTACCTGAAATTAGTTAGTAGGCTAAAAATCAAGTTGATGCTAGTTTGTCACGTAATCGGGTGGTTAGTCAAATATTACTCCAAATCAAAGTGGTCACCTATTAAGTGACAGACTACCATCAACTTGATTTTTGGTCTACTAACTAAGTTAGTACTCAGGATCATAAAACTCGCTATGTACACCAAAAAGGGCGTGACATGGCCGCTCTCCACCGGTTTGTTTTTTTCAAATGTCTATTACCAAGCTATGTCCCGCAGACGAACTTAGCCGACCACATATTCTTAAAAGGCACCAAAACATTTACTTATACACAAAATTCTAGCTTGATGTTAGTCAGTACGCTATCTTCCTGGACTATATGCCTGCATAAAATGAGAATGCATTACCTAATTTTCAAAATAATAATAATCATGTCCTTTTCCTTCAAAATGCTGGAGTTTTCCCTGCACAGACCTTCAAAATAAGCATTCTGTTTGAAATAATTGAATCTGTATTACTAATATTAATATTATGTACTTAGAAATAATAAATACCCGTAAGCTGGGTATTTTTGTAGGCTATTTTTAAGGAATTAAGTGAGCTTAACACATCCTATACTCTCTAAATTACATTTATTAAAGCCATTAGACTATGGAAAATGCTCAGAACCTCTTAAAACACTATTTAAATCATTATTTGTCATAAATACCCTCATTTTGGGTATTTACCCTGGCCTCGGGCCATTTTTATTTACTCTACCCGCTGGGTACATACCCAGCCCACATCACTACATAAGATACATTTTACTTTATAGAATATAAACTACTAATAACTGCGGAATACGTTCATGTAGTTGCAGATACCTAGTCTGTGTGTAGCTTTGTTCAAACTACCTTATTATAATTATTTCTCTCTTTCTTATTCTTTTAACACTTTATTTTTTAGTTTTATTCACAATTCTTATGAATTATTTACAATGTTGTTTTTCAGTTTTGAATTTGGAAAGCTACGATATGGCTGTGTCGGATGCTAATATAGTGTTGCAATTAGATCCGGAGAATGTTAAAGCACTCTACAGGAGAGCACAGGCTAATGAGAAACTCAGCGAATTCTCCAAGGTACAAATTATAAATTTAAAAATTCCTTTTGTATGATTCTATATCAAATGTAACTTATATTTGAAGGAGATTATGTATATTATATGATGTTTCCTGTCCGTTATAATAAGGTAATCCTGCGAGCTTCTTATTATGAGTACTGTGCAATTTTGGATAAATTTACTGCTACTACTGTGGTTTATGGGAGGGTTTAACCACACTAGTGGCTCATTAAAATGCATTAGATAAGAAGTGGTTAGCTCACTGTCTTATGGTAGACAGCTCAGGACTCCACAGCTCAGGACTCCATGTTCTCTAGTGGAGAGATAACCTAATGTAGTATTAAATTGTTAAATCAGCAAATAAGATAACTCGATGTAATGGAATATTATTATGTATTAATATGTTGTATTTTTTTATTCAATAAAGGTAAATTAAAATCCAAAAAAAGACAGAAAAAATGCCCACGGGAAAATGCCCACGGAAAAAATGCCCACGGAAGTAAAGTCCAAAATAATTAAACTTTAATCTTTAATGGTAGTTTTAAAATATAATTAGTTAATTTTTAACGCTAACAAATTTTAATTTATTTTTAAATAGAATCCATTAGGGGTATTGTATTTTTTCAGTTATATAACTGTAAAAGTAACGGTACCTGGGGCTACTGGACTTAAGATGCATCTTCCTTAGAATCGTAGGGATTTTACCAGCTATCACTAATTACCATGAATGAATCCCTACAATATCTTATATCATACACTACACAATATTATGTGTTAACTGTTTGAACATATTTACATTTTACTTGCCTTGGTTTTACCTAAAATAATGATAATGTGTAATAATGAAACTAGCTGAAATAAAATTTGGCGATGGCGATGAAAGATGTTGTTTAAGAAATCATTTACTTTCTTACTGTGAATAAATATCTATATCAACTAACAAAACAATAGGAACAAAAATTATTTTATTTATTTATTTTTTTGTCAACAAAGAGTTACATTTATCCCGCCTTACATTTATTATTTACAATTGAAGTACAAAATTAATACAAAACTATTTACAATTATTAAAAACAAAATTTTCACAAAAAGAAGATGCATCTTAAGTCCAGTGGCCCCAGGTACTGTTACTTTTATTGTAATATAATTGCAAAAATTCAACACCCCTAATGGCTATTCTATTTAAAAATAAATTAAAATTTGTTAGCGTTAAAAATTAACTAATTATATTTAAAAACTACCATTAACGATTAAAGTTGAATTATTTTGGACTTCTCTACCATAGGCATTTTTTCCGTGGGAATTTTTTCCGTGATTCCTATCTTATCACTATTACCCATTTCACCATGTCTAACCACCTCAAACCAAAGTGACGGAGATTAACCCAATTTTTATCTGATATCAACCAGTATATTATACTGTCAGCCATCACTACTCATTGGCTAATATTTTGATTAAAATTGTATTTTTTTTCCAGGCACTTGCCGACCTGAACAGTATTCTTAAACTTGAACCTGACAACACGTTAGCAAAAACTATGAAGGAGAAGATGAAGAATAAAAAGTCTTCAGGTAAATCTAAATCATCTGCTGCTTCCAGTGCTAAGAGATCCAAGTAAGTCTTTCAATTGAACATAATAATATAATCGATTGTATTGCCAATAGAAAAATAGAAAAGAAGAAATATACAAAAGCTTTTTGTGAAAACTATATAAGACATTGAGTTGATCTTATTCTTCAAAAAATACTTTGTGAATAATTAGATGACACACAAACCTTTGAAACATTATTTCTGTTGTTATGATTAATCTGTAAATGATTGTACTTGCTTGTTACAGGTTAACACTGGAGAGTACTGGTGATATGAAGAGTAGCAGTAAATCAGGTGGTGCAAGTAGCAGTGGTGCTAGTTCTAGTTCATCGGGAGGTAGAGGTGAGCCTACGCCTGGACCAAGTGGAGTCAACACTAAACAACTCTCCAAGCAACCTGTCACCGTTAAGAGAGTTGCTGCCGACTCAAAACCTACGGTAATTACGGTTAAAATCGACTTTAATTATCGTGTTTTACAATCCAGTTTAGATTTTGGTATTCCTCAGTGTTATTCTTACCATCTTTTCACTAATAAGCACTGGGGTTTTACCCCAGGGACACTTCTTGGTCGGTTTCAATGAACAATCTCTGTTAAAGTAAAAGGGGTTCTTCCATGGTTCTTATTCCCTGAACACTGGGGGGTTCGAACCCCTAAGACATTGTCCTTGTTGGACAGTTCCAAGGTCCTTATTTCCTAAGCAAACTCATGGTCTTTATTCCCTAAGAAAACTCATGGTCTTTATTCCCTTAGAAAACTCATGGTCTTTATTCCCTAAGCAAACTCATGGTCCTTATTTCCTAAGCAAACTCAAGGTCCATATTTCCTAAGCAAATTCATGGTCCTTATTCCCTAAGCAAACTCATGGTCCTTATTCATAAAGTGCCAAATTTTGCAGATCTTTAAGTTAATTTAAATTTGACAATATGTATTATAGCCTTAATAATCAAAGACATTGCTAATTGAGTAAATGATTTGTCCCAACTCAGTCGGCATTAGGGAGGGGTAAATCCGTCTGAGGTATAACTGAGGAATTAGGGCGCCACCCCGTTCAAAAGGGTAAGAACAAGGAGGATGAAAGAATAAACCAGGAAATAAAAGAAAATAAATGATAAAATATAAAAACCTAAACCACCTAGTGGCTTTATAGAGAAGGGAGGTATGGGAAAACTGGGGAACGGGGAATCCAGTTTTAAAGATAAATTGAGGGAACAAGGAAACTTCAGAGAACTTATTAAAGCCCCTAAAATAAAACCATTTAAACAAAAACACTTTTATTGAACTCTGGGTAAACAGGCTTTGTTCACTCTCCAGTCGGCAAAGAAAATAATATTTAGTAGTCAAAAAGAAACAAAAATAAATGTAAATGAAACAAAATAATAATAATTATTTTAACAAGTAAATTAAATTGATGTGTAACTGCTTAAATGATAAATATATATATTATAATATTTTTATAGCGCTTCCTATGGGGCCCCAGTACATGAAACTCCTAGCGGTGGTCACCCACCGGCCTAGTTTAAGTAACTGGGTGGAACACTAAATAATTAAAATCATAAAACAAAACTTAACAAGTAAAATAATAATATAATAATAATTTATTTTGAAGGGGGCTTCAGGTCAGTTCCCGGGATGTCTAGGGTGAAGGGGTTCAAGCCAGAAGATGGTTAAACCTTCCGCTTGCTCTCAGGATACTCGTTGTCGAAGGAGAGGGGATAAATCAAAGGGAAGATAGAAGTATAATTTTAGCCAACCTCAAAAGTTGATGACTGATGATTGCAGTGCTCTAGCTAAACCGTCTGTTGGCTACGCTGCGTAGTTTTAGGGCAGAAATAGCGGAGACCTACGAAACGCTGATGGTTTCCGTAATCCGGGAAGTTCGGCTCCTTCTTAATCCACCGTAGGTGAGAACAGCCCTAAACTTAAACTTTAAAAAACTATGCAAGAAGGTAGTTTCTTGCCAACAGCTCTCTGACACAACTCACTGTCCTTCTGACTCAACAAAAACTTCCCTAGCTGTTATAACCCCCTCAGGGTTACGCATGTAAAAAGTGAAAACAAAAAAACTAAACCAAGACCTAATGACATAAATAAACTACAACTAAAACTAAAGTTAGACCTATACTACAACAATCCGCCCTAGATTTTATTAAAAACAATAAAATCATTAGGGGGGATAAAAATCATAAAAAATTGTTACATTATTTATGGTATTTATTACTCATTATTATTATTATTATTTTTTTTTTCTTTTGGAAATAGAGAGCCTTATTTTAAATGATAATATTTATTTCTGACGTTTTAGAAGATAAAAATTATACAGATAGAGGAGGTTCCCTTAGCTTAGCAAAAATGAACAATCTCTGATAACTCTGATAATGATCTGTTAAAAGTGGAAAGGTTGCTAAAATGGTGTTGCCAAAATCCACTCTAAAAATTTTTAGGTTGTAGTACTGAAAATTATTTTCCCTCCCTGGTGGAATTGTGCTAGGGGCAAGTGTACAAGGTACATAATTGTCCAACTTGAGAAATAAGAATCACAGGTAAAGTGAACCTATCCTACGTATGAACAGGTGGGCCCTTTTCTGATAAATTAAACCCAAATGACAGTTTTTGTCTTTTTATTGACAATATTTATTTTTAACTCTATAGCAGCTGTAGCTCTTGACAATATACTTATAATATGATATCTCATCTCTTACACTCTGGAGAATGGTAGTTAGTGAAACAAAACAAGCTCTTTACTCTTCTATTTGTAGAGTGTTAATACCTGGTATTGCCAGATTGTAAAGTACAGTAGACTAATCAAGAGGTGTTTAGACATATCGTCGGTGTAATTCTAATATTTGAGGAGCCTAGTATCAAAGATGGACATTCAACATTTTTTCCGAATTTCAGTTATCGCTTGTTTCTTATAGATTTTTGGCTGCTGCATCAGATTCTGCTATCCATTTGCATCAAAAATGACCAGAAAAGGGGTAAAAATGCAATAATATTTGTAGTTTTGTTTCAAATACGGACAAGTCAACACACATTTTACTTCAAAAGAGGACATAACCGAAACAGCCAATCAGGAGGCTGCATTTTACTAACTCGTTCCTATGATGCAATGCGGGCTTTAGCATCTGAATACCTACTCCTACCATTTTGTTTTACACGTTTAAAAAAATGATACCCTGAGGGGAAATCGAGAAATCAATTTTAGCTCTAAATTTGGGGGCACTACCCCCTAAGAACTCTGAAAAACGTGAAAAAAATTATTTCTCCAATATTATTATTCTAACCATTATTTTCAACGTCATTTTGCTTCAAAAACGGACAAAAACTTGTTTTTGTTTCAAAAGCGGTCAACTCCACTTTTTAACTCCATTTACTTCTAACTAGTTTTGAGTCTATTATGAATCTACAGGAAAAAAATCATTGCTCTAGCACCTGTAGAATTTGAGCTACATTTTTTCGGCTCTCCTGTAAAATTTTGAAATGTGCTCTTGTCCGTCTTTGATACTAAGCTCCTCATTTATTATAATCATTTTATTTTTTAATATTATTTTTAGGATCGCAACGAAGCTGCTAGGAAGAGGGGCATGCGCAAAGTACACGTACTTGAGATAGACAGGGATGAAGATAATTCACTCTTTGACTGGAGAAGGTAATTAATTATTTCTTCTTTTTTTTCCTAAAATATTTTTTATTTTCAATCTTTTGGCTGTTTTGATGTTATAGTAATGATTATTATTAATCAGGGGTGTATATATGACCTGTGCTGTCTGGTACCTGTAAAGCTCAGCATATAATGATAAAATAATTATTTTAGTGAACACTTTTGAAAAGCAAAGAAACCAGGAGTTTCTTTAGTGACTGTAAATAAAAACTAAAACAAAACAAATATTTTGATCATTAAATGTCTTTGATACAGTAGAACCTCACTTACACGACCCTCAATAACACGATAACCTCCATTACAAGTGCAATTTTCAAATCCCCTTTAGATTGCCATAACACATAATGTTAAATTTACTTCTATAACGCGACTATTATTATCCAAACAACCTTCAATAACACGGATTTTTCTCCAATTCACAACGTAACTCAGAACCTCTAGAAGTCAACCTCTATAAAGCGACTCTGTAACAGGAATGGGTTGACCTTGAACAAGTCTAGACTTGAAAACCACCCCGCATTTAGTGATTTCATAAACCTCGATAACACAACTGATAGCCAAAATAACCTTGATAACACGACCCTCAACAAAAAGAGCACCTCGATAACAAGACTGTTTCCCTAATCCCCTTGAAACACTTCTTATCGAGGTTCTACTGTATAATATATTGTGAAAAAAATCACAGGGAAGTACTTGCATCAAAGTACTTTTTAGGGTTTTGTAGGTTATTTGGCATATACATTATTATATTATGCTGAAGTAACATTTTAGTATTTCCCCATCTCTATTTTGAAATGGATGACCCCCCAAAAAAACAAAAAATCATGTAGGGTAGATGTCCTTTGCGCATTGCACATGTGCATATGAAATGCTACGAAACCACAGTTACTGTAGATTTTTAAATGACTAACACATAATAAACTAACTCTGTGTCCCAAAAGCCCGAGATAGGCTTGGGCCTGGCAAAGAGCGTATACAGAATATATGTAATTGATGACATGGGGTTATTGTACTCCATCAGTTATAAAAGTAATATAATTGGCATTCACAACCACTTCACTTAAGTGGCAATTTATATAGCAAAGGTGGGTGAACTCAGTTAACTTAATTGATATAAGAGCTAATACATAATACTTTTTTTTATATGTTAAGGTACTGTGCAGAAGGGCGTAGTGCTAGAATTGAAGTTGCAAGTAAGTTCCGAGAGAAGGCAAGTAAAGAGCCTCGACTTAAAAATACAGGTTCAAAAGAGATGAGTTCAGCACCTTCTAGCAAACCTGTAGTGTCTACCTGTCCACCTGTTCCTCTGTCTGCAGGCAGGTCTTCAGAACTACCTGATTCTCCTAGACTCGCTTCTCCTAGACCTCTACAGCTGGGCGCAGCTAATTTCACTCAGTCCTGGGAGTTACTAACCAGAGAACGAGCTCCCCTCGCAGATAAGGCAAAGTTACTCCGTTCTGTCAGACCTCATCTACTTCAAGCTGGTAAAATTACTCATATTTTTAATAAACATTTGGATTTAAACTTATTCTACATTTAATAGAATGTAAATAAGGAAGTCAAAGGAATCAAGTAAATCTCTGTACTGCGATGCCCCATGTTGATGTGACAATTTGCGAGATCCACCTTCAAGCAGGGGGTTAAAATTAATATAAAAATTACTAAGATATATTGAGATCGACACCTTTTTAACGATTAATATTTGTAGGGATGTGTGATGGACCACTTAGGTGTAAAAAATTACAATTAAATAATTTTAGTGAGACGTTTCGACCCTTATTTGCAAGGTCATCCTCAGTCACAGCTTTATTTCTGAAATTTCCATAATTAACAATTAAAAACCAATAACGTCTTAATTTAAAAATCATAGAGCACGGAATTATAAAGATTAAACAAAACTATTAACTATACAAAATGAATTAACACTGTTTGAACTTAAATTTACATGTTGGTACTGAAATCACATACTTCTTTATCTCCATAAGAGAAAGTCATAATTTAAAAAACAGATTATTAACAATTACGTATCGTCTTCGTCAAACACAAATTAGTCTTAATGAAGTTAAAATTTTAAAAACAAAACAAAAAAAAAATATATATATATATATTAACAGGCTCATAATCATAATACATAACAACGAATTTACGATTAATTAACAATTAATTTAATTTATATAAAAAATAAAATAAAACAAATAACAAATAACATTAACATGGTTTATTAAACCAAAATTTAAAAAGAGAATCACCATTGCATAGTGAAAAAGTCTTCAATATACACTTTTAATCCAATTTTTTCACTATGCAATGGTGATTCTCTTTTTAAATTTTGGTTTAATAAACCATGTTAATGTTATCTGTTATTTGTTATATTTTATGTTTTATATAAATTAAATTAATTGCTAATTAATCGTAAATTCGTTGTTATGTATTATGATTATGAGCCTGTTAATATATATATATATATATATATATTTTTTTTTTTTTTTTTTTTTTTTTTTTTTTTTTAAATTTTAACTTCATTAAGACTGATTTGTGTTTGACGAAGACGATACGTAATTGTTAATAATCTGTTTTTTAAATTATGACTTTCTCTTATGGAGATAAAGAAGTATGTGATTACAGTACCAACATGTAAATGTAAGTTCAAACAGTGTTAATTCATTTTGTATAGTTAATAGTTTTGTTTAATCTTTATAATTCCGTGCTCTATGATTTTTAAATTAAGACGTTATTGGTTTTTAATTGTTAATTATGGTAATTTCAGAAATAAAGCTGTGACTGAGGATGACCTTGCAAATAAGGGTCGAAACGTCTCACTAAAATTATTTAATTGTAATTTTTTACACCTAAGTGGTCCATCACACATCCCTACAAATATAAAAATTACCTCACAAAGACCTTTCCCGGTCGTAGGACTTAGTCCTGATACTTGAGCATTGAGATCCAGGGGCGTGGATTGCCAAATTTAGACTTTCGTCCGCCTTTGGACTTAAACCTACTCTTTAGGCTGATGCGAGAAAGATTTTATTTAAATTATAATTAAATTACTTAATGCTACGTGAAAGGGAATTTACTGATTCAATAAAAGACTTGTTCAATTTTATATCTTGTTGGTTTAGTTTATGATAAAATTAATTTCCTTTTACATTAATTCTATGAGAATCATATAGACCAGAATTGATAATTAATTTGATTATAAAATCAAATTAGGGGGGGGGGGGGAGGTAGCGCCCCCCCAATTTGGAGGTAAAATTCAGTTCTCAATTTCGCCTCAGGGTACGATTTGTCTGAAAAGGTGTGCCAAATTTTGCTGAAATCGGCCCAGTAGTTTAGGCTTCCATGCGTCTTGCACAGACAACAAACAACAACAGACAACAGCATCGAAATGTGTTCATCCCTCAAAATCACATTGTCGTGCCATCACAATACTTTTTCTTTACATGAGAAAGGAAAAATTAATTGTACAAAATGAAATTAATTCCCATAGTTATAAGTTGTTTTTTTTTGTTTTTGTCAAATAATAGTGCAGAATAATTTGAGTTCACTGTTGCTGTATAAAAGAAAAAAAAAAAAAAAAAAAAAAAAAAAAAAAATTTGTAGGTTCACTAGATTAATTAAAAACATTTTGAATAACGTATGCAAAAATGCCAAATTTGAAGTTTTGAGTACTTATTGTATGACTATCCATTGTAAAATCTCCTCCTACCTTTATTGTTAACTTGTCTTTTCATTCTGATCGAAACCTTCTTCCTTCATCTATAAACTGGAATGAACTAAAGATAGTTTTGTTGATGTTTCAGTGATAGGCAACAAGTTGGATGAAGATATGCTGTCGGACTTCCTACACTGTCTCAGAGACGAGTTCAAACTGAAGACTGAAACCTCCCTAGTCATAGAGTACCTCACAAGCTTTGCTCACCTCGACAGATTCAACATTATCAAAACCTTCCTACCTACCCACCTCAAACAAGGTACCTATCTCAATCAGCATTTCAATCTTTATTTAGATGTAAGAGGCTTTTGAATCTTTATTTAGATGTAAGATGCATTATTTGAATATTTATTTAGATGTAAGACGCATTTGAATCTTTATGTAGACGTAAGGTGCTTTTGAATCTTTATTTAGATGTAAGATGCATTATTTGAATATTTATTTAGATGTAAGGTGCTTTTGAATCTTTATTTAGATGTAAGATGCATTATTTGAATATTTATTTAGATGTAAGACGCATTTGAATCTTTATTTAGATGTAACTTTATGTAGGTATTTCACATAAATCCACAATTTATTGTGAATTACAAATTATTTTTTTAGTAATTTGTTGAAGGCAAAAGGTGAAGGGTGAAATATAACTCTACATAAAAAATAATTTCATAATAAAACAGGGTTCCTTAAACTTAAAACGTGAACGAACCGACAAGCAAAATAAAATTGAATACACTTTTTGAAACCGATAAGAGTCTATGATAATAATAATTGATGATACATCAAAAATAGTTGCAGTAATGTGACGTCGTAGAGAGGTGTAATATAATTATAATGAAAGTTGTTCGAGGACAATCGGTTCAGTAGAACTGGAGATAGAGTGTATCTTAGATACCCGGAAGTGCGGGCCGCCTCAAAGAGTGGTGAGACTCTCTAGATGGGTAAGGCAAAGAGGAGTTAGAGTTAACACTAACGCAACACA
Organism: Gerris lacustris; assembly: GCA_951217055.1. Classification (NCBI taxonomy): domain Eukaryota; kingdom Metazoa; phylum Arthropoda; class Insecta; order Hemiptera; family Gerridae; genus Gerris; species Gerris lacustris. The sequence goes on along the minus strand of OX578277.1, from coordinate 106,636,985 downwards.
GATAGATATAGGTAATAAATAGCCCTAAACCATAAGGTAAGGGACATTGGGACTCGGAGCAGAACCAGGTTCCTTGCAAGTTAGAACCGAGCTCTACCCTACAACAGCGAAATCTTTGCCGTTTATAATAAAATTATTTAAACTTTAATAACAGAATAGGAGAACAGAAAGAATCAGGATAACATTAACGAAACGATAACAATAACAGCAACGAAGTGTTATCCTATAACAATAACAGATAACAGCTCATTGCATCTTGTTCTTGTTACTTGAAATGTTATTGATTCTGTTCTGTTATAAAATAACAAGAACAGATATGAGCTGTTATTGTTATAAAATCTGTTCTTTTATCTGAGATGTTATAATGTGAACTGTTATCCGATAACAGGTCTGTTTCAATAATATGTTATCGGTCGAACTGTTATTCTCCAATAACATGTTATTGTGAACTGTTCTGTTATTTTTGACCCACCTCTATTAGATTTTGAAAGTAAAATTTTGAAGCTAACAAGAAATAATTAATAGGTTCAATAGAACCTCTTTTACCCAAAATCTCATTACAAATTGAACACGTTAAAATTCCTGAAAATTAATCAAATAAGACGGCCTGAAAATGATTTCCTGGCGAAATTCAGAGAATTAAAAAGTAAAAATTAGATTTTAGTGGTACTCTTGAAAGAGAAGTTTGTTAGATCTGTTACCCTAGAGTACATCGATTATGAGACGCATCCTGATATAAAATCAGGAAAAATAGTTTGTCTTGTATTTCAAGAAATATGGTAATATGCACCCTAAATTTGGGAATAATTTTATGCTTATGTCCATTGTACACAAGATTTCAAAATTCTGTTTTTTTTTTTAATTGTTATTGGGCATTTTTAAGAGAAAAAAAAATCAATTTATTTAGATTTAGTAGTATTTGGTTTCAATTTATAAATTGTTTTTTATTTATTTGTTTTCAGTGATTCAAGATTTGATGGATAGAACTGATGCCGGTGAGAGTTTGAGAAAACTCTACTTCTAAAATGAAAAGAGAAACCTCACAAAGATATTATTAAAAAAAGGGAAATATATAAAAAAAAAAAAAACCCACTCCATATTCTACAAAAATCTGTCGAGAAAATTAACAAAGAAATATTGAAATACTTGAAAATATTATCTACTACAGGGAAATATTAAGTTGATAGTGACAGATGTAAACAAATCAATATCACCTATTGCAAACTTATAAATTTATACAAGGCTGTTTATTATTATTTTTATTTAATTTGAATTTTCAACTATTATACTATTTATTTTTTTTTTGCTTTTTAATAATTATGAAAATGAATAAAAAAAAAAGAAAATTTCCTTATCAATAATAAAGTTTAACAAATAATGTGTAATAATTTGTTTGTTTTTATTATTTGTATTATTAGGTTTGTTTTAAGTCTCGCTATTTGTACTGTATTGTACCACGGATCCTTTGGGAATCGTGAAGTACCAGCTTTATGTTATAAAATTATCCTTAGGTTGAATGGGGTTTTTGACACTTTTGAACCGTATTAAAATTATTTAAGGAAATATAGTCATACAAACGGGTACTTTGTTTTGGCTGAAGATCATTTTGACTGTACGATAAACAATTCGCATATGATCATAGGTTGTAATAGTTAGGAGAACAGTATGAAACACAATCCCAAGTTGGGTTGGAAAGATTTTATCCATTGTACATGCCATGATTCCGCTAAAGGTTCCTTAACGGATGGAACAACAAACCTATTATAAATTTAAATTGTTCGAATCTTCGGTTTAAAATTAGAATTATGTTAAATTTAATTTTAATGTTTGATATATAAGTTTCGTTGAGAGGTTTGAGGCAGTCTTGACTGAATAATACCTAAATGAATATCTCTGGGTTCAATTTCCAGATAAAGTGAAACATTTTATCAATGTAAAGTTGTAAAAAAAACAACCTCCGCCTCTCCTAGGCCCAGCTAAGTCCATCTCTTGGGTGCTGATGATGACTGCCTCCTGGTCAAAAGCTGGTTTCACCAAATATTATGGAGAGAAGGTTTTGTACGACTTTACCTTTGTCTAGAATAACTCCACAGCTAAATTCTGAAATTGATACATTTTACATTTAAACCTAGTTTGATAGATGTTTAACGATTAGAACCACCTCAGCTATGACCTATATTGATATTGTTAATATGTAAAAAAAAGTGAGCAAAATTGCAAGCTCCCATATGTTTAAAAAGTAAGCATGATTTTAAAGATACAACCCTCATTAAAATGGATTTTTAGGGGCTAAAGGTGTTGGAAGTCTGGTTGATAACAAATATTTTTATCTTCGATTGATACAAAATATAAACATTTCATCTCTGTTTAGATGCGTAGAAAGTGTTTCTTTTCGTAGTTTTATTCATTGTGCAGTGCGGAAATAAAGAAGAATTCTTTGCCTTATCGCGTGATTAGCATGTTAGTTTACATTTAACAAAGCTAATTATGTGTTAGTTTAATTAAGTAAATGCTATGAGACTGCATAGTTGCATCCTGCATTTCGGCTTCAAGGCGGAAAAAAATATGTTTTGTTTGGAATTTTGGGGGCTGCAGTCCACAGGTGGTCTCTTGCTTTTATTTCTTATGTATGTTATCACTTATCTGGATTATAATAATTCTACTCCTCCCCCCCCCCCCCTCCATGTTCATTATAACATGTTCTGATAGATAGCATTTAATGAAAATTATCAGCTTACAATATTTAAAAGTTGCTATTCTCTTCTAAATTGTCTTCTTTGGAGTGTTTTCAGTTATCCTAATTCATCAAAAGCACAAGCAATATAATACATGGCAAAATTGAAACGTTATCTACTGCAACCCTAACCCCCTTGAACCTCTCAAACGACACCAATATCTCTTAAACTTTAAGATTATATACATATATGTATAATAATAAAGAAGATACCATCTGTTAGGGAGATATGTGTGGAATCAATCCTAACTGCTTAAGACAGAATTAAGTATGTAGCACTAAATTTATAGATAAGGCTTATTTACAAATTTTAATTCCATCTGTAATACTTGCACTTATTATATGTATACCATGTAATTATTTTATTATTTTTATATTTGTGTATTTTTTTTTTTTTAATATTTTGTTTTGCAATTATAAATATATATTTTTTTAATTAGTTTTAAATTTAATCATTTCTCTATTGATGCCTTATCTTAACTTGAAGAACTAGAAATTTGTATCAGCTCTGAAATTGTGAAATGGTGTAGTCAAGTCGTCACATGGAAAAAAGTACTCACACTAATAAAACATTAGGGCATGTTGGTAATTTAATTACTTAGTTGTCCCCTTATTCCTTTAAACGTGTTATGTTGGTAATAGTGGTGTTAAAATAATATAGAAATTGACTATGCCAAAAAATAAAGATTTTTGTTATGATGATTCCAAATTTAAAAGTCTTTATACCATGTTTCTTTTTTGTACAACGATATTGTGTACTTGTTTTTTGTTAGATTATTTTTCCATTGTTAATTTTACTCAGTATTTCTGTCTAAATCTATAGTGATTATTATGAAAGATGTATGTTGAAGTAAATTTATTGTGATTATTATTTTTTTTCTTGACACTTCTAATGAAACTTTTGTTCTTTGTACATTTATTATTTAAATAAATAAGTGATAAAAAAGTGTATGTTTTCATTGTATATATTTTGAGGAAGTATTGTGATAGCACATATATTTATTAGCGTTGGGACAACCGACTAGAAAAAACAACCGAATGAATAAGTCGATTCGGGAAAAAACAGTCGATTGAATTCAATCGACTGAAAACAGTCTCATAGCGGGTATAGGATATATGAATAAAGATATAGACCGAGACTGAACCCGCAAGTCGAATGTTTCAATCGAATGGTTTTTTTTTATATAGGAGTAGTACGGTGGAGGACGTAAAGGCCTCAGAGCTGAGGGGGGGGGGGGGGGGGGGGGGGGGGGTGAGAGTGAGAAGGCGCTTGACACTCGTTATCTCGTCCCAAACTGCAGCCTGCTACGCCACCGTTTTCATTCGAATGAAAAAATATAGACAGACTGAATCCAGTCGAATTTTTTTTTTGATGTTTTTTTGGTTTTGGGTAGGGGAAAGGAAAGACGGTGAAGGGCTCAGAGCGGAGGAGGAGTGAGAAGGCGCATGACACTCGTTGTCTCGTTATACACACGTCCACATATACACGTCCGAATTACAACTAATACAACTCCAAACTATAGACTGATATCAATCGAATGAAAACTAGATATCCACAACCGAATGAATGAATATTTTAAAACAACCGTTTAGTCGACTGTTTTCAATCGATTGGTTCCCAACGCTAATATTTATACTCATTTTAAGGTTTCTTGAGTCGAAAAAATTGGTTTTTAGGGTCCGTAGGCAAAACCTACACTTATATTTTCCTGCGTATGTCTGTCTGTCCGTCCATCCGTCTGTCCCTTGCTCTCACGGCTACATCTTTTGTCAGATAACTTTGAAATTTGGCATGTATGTGTACAGTACCTACCCACACATTTTAAAAATATAGCGACTTAAATTTTTTTTAAAAAAATTAGGGTAAAAATACTTAAGGGTTAAAAAAATTATTTATTTTGGAAACTGTGTGGGGTATCATGTTAAAGGGTATGTCGAGCTGATTACATTAATATATAAAATTTTGGTTAAAAGCATTTTAAAAAGCACCATCATATACTACTTAAACAATACTGTGTTGCCTACGGACCCTCGCTGTGTGCTCACTAGCACACACTTGACCTCTTTATTAAAATATGTCTATTGTGTTGAAACATTTAACTACAGGGCCGATTTCAACGCAATTTGGCACACATATTTAGAAAAATCATACCCTAAGGTGAAATCGAGAAATGAATTTCAACTCTAAATTTGCGTTGTGCTCCCGCATTCATCACATAGGTGTGCATGCGTGGCGCCGCATTCATCATGTACGCCCATGTGTGGTGAATGAGGTGTGCATGCTTGGCAGTGTGGACGCTCTAACACAAGGTCAAATACAATAATTTTCAAATCATCCGAAGTTAGTTAGCTCATGTACATAAAAGGAATTTGCGGAGCACAAGATTTGAGAGTGGACTAATACATGGTCTATTTTGTGAGTTGAATTGAAATATTGTTTCAGTTTTTATACACTGATGGAGCAGGGACATACAGAGCAACACAAATATATGATGACACACAAATAACTGTAACTCTAGTTAGTAGGAGGTGCTTTACGGAAAGAGTTAAGGGGTAAAACTGCAGAACAAGAGACTGTTAGTTGAAAAGTGGGTAAGGGCTCACTCCTATGTATTTTTTTTTTTTTATGACAACAGGATGCCAACATTTCTATTTATTTTTATGATAACAAGGAAAGAAAGTGTTGTGTATATTTTTTCTCTCTTTTACTCAGTTGGTTTTATATTCTCGTTCCTTCAACGAGAACGTTGGCTGGTCACCGACTGCCAGGACCAACAATCACTCATCAAAGAAAAGTCACCAACTGCCATGGCCAATTACCAGTTACCACACTACCATCACCCATCATCCCAGGACCACTTGAATTCGCACACGCACATAGGCCTACTTGTCTCACATGAGGTCTCTCCTCCTTTCCGTGACACATTATATTAAGTATACACCTCCAGCTCAAAGTCACAAACCAAATCAATACAAACACTACACTGCCTTGGCTACTTCCTTCTTCGGGGAGTAACCTGTTCGCAGGTGCTCACTCTCCAAAGAAGGGGGGTCTGTTACGGGGAAGCCAAGTCCAGAATATTCTAGGAAAGCAGTGTAGACCTTAGGCTAGCAAAGGCTCGAATTTCTGTCTAGAGGTGCTTTCCCCCACCGAGAATCTATCAGACTAAGCCCTAGCATAGACACACACGGGGAGTCCGATCTTAGCTCTGGAGGTGTACACATCAACCACACACACACACATTCATATACAAATATATATACATATATCAAACATTTATTATCTACTTTATTCCACTCACCAAATCCCCGTTACAATATAAAACCAAAGGGGGGGAGACTAGGTAAATTGATGTTTTTAGGCACGTCTATGCCTCGGAGAGGGGCGAAAAATAGCCAAATGTAAAAGACAATAGTGTGAACAAAACAATTTTATTTAAAAAAACCCTTCAACGACCCACAAAAATCCTAAGACTTAAATTCTATTTCATTCACAGTCGATACCAACATAGTTATTTGACTGATCCTCACTATCCTCAAATTCTATTTTATTCACAGTCGATACCAACTTAGTTATTTGACTGATCCTCACTATCCTCAAATTCTCTTTAATTCACAGTCGATACCAACATAGTTATTTGACTGATCCTCACTATCCTCAAATTCTCTTTAATTCACAGTCGATACCAACATAGGTATTACAAGGTGTCAGGCAAGAAAGGAAATTTATAAGTATAGAAAAAGGACGAGTAAAATCCTTGGGGAAAAACAAGGTTCTGTGCATAAAAGAAGGGGGTGAATGCACAGAGTCGGGGTATGGTAGAGTAATAGACTTCCACAATAATTGTTCATTGTGACATTAGCCTCCTCTATCCCTCTTATGCCATAAAATACCAACAACTCTATCTATACAACTCTTTTAGAAGCTTCTTAGTACCTTGGACCACCACTAGAAAGTGCCAAATGTCATTTATTAAATAGTTCCAGGCCTCAAAAAAAAAATAAATAAATAAATAAATAAATAAATAGTTTGTGGAGATCTTTGGTTACAGGCCCTGAGCCCTGTGTTGGTTTGCGGAGATCTTCGTTTACAGGCCCCAAAGGATAATTTATATTGCTCTGAGAAGAGCACAAGGCTGACATAACCACACTTCAGCCAGAAGGATTGGTTGTCATTCTTTATACTTAAATTTATTTGATACCAAATTTCTTCAATTCTTCCACTTACAATCTTCTCTTGGCTTTATATTCAATGAATAATGTTATTGAATAGTAGATAAAAAAAAAGTTTAAAACTAAATAAATTTGCAATGGTACTTTATTATAACTAAATTTAAAGGCAAAACAAAAATATAAAATTATAATAATACATAACATTTCTTTTCTTCTAAGACTAAAATAATTAAAAAAATCACTTAAATTTTAAACCCTGCCACTATATAAAAGCAAAAAAATTATAAATTCATTGTCAACAAATAATGAGCAAATATTATGATTATTATTTTTTTTTTTTAAATAACACTAAATAACTTGATAAGTACAAACAGGTATTCAATGATTTCTTATAACTAAATCACTTATTTTAATACAACAAATAACCTTTTTATTTATAACTAGGTAAAAGTATAAAGCTCACATAACCAATTTTTTTAAAGAATAAAATAACAAAATTTAATAACAACCAAAACCATATTTTATATTTATTTATCATTAATATGAAGGACACAAATAATGTTTTTTTTTGTTTTTTTTTTAAAAATAAGTATTTCAACAATGTAGGCATTAGTACCAAATTGTTAAAATTTGTACATTTGCACATTGTCTTTAACCCTATGTTCATATAAGGGTGATTCCAAGTTAAAGTGCTATTTTGGAACCTAAAAATGGACTTAGATTGAAAATTTTGACTTTTTAAAAAAATTCAGGAAAAATTATGGAATGTTCTCAGACTAATTTAAGATATATTACAGCATGCGGGACAGATAGGAAATAATGTTTTAAATTTTTAGGCCGGAATTAAGTTTATTTAAACCATGGTAATTAAGCCACGTGAATTACACATTTTCGTGCAAGGTTGTTACATTTCACACTTTAAGAAAATATTTTGGTCAGTAGTTTAAAATAAAAATCTAATTTTAATACACCATTAAATAGCACTCTTAAAAGCCTAAACAATGAACTATAACTTAACCTAAAAAATTTTGGAAAATAGACTTTAATAACATGCACGGTAATTACGTTTAATAGGGTACGTAACTGGAAGAACAATCAGAATTAGCGCTAGCTCCCAACTGAAGGGTTCAGCTCATTCCCTATCAACCGTTGCTAGAAAACCAGTGTTGCGGCATTGCAAAAATCTCTCGCCACTCCAAGGGTCACATATATATAATGCCACGGTAATTACATCTTTTTAAAGGACAAACTTTAACTTGAAGTTCCGTTTAGTAATAATTTATTATTTTTAATAACTAACACATATTTTAATCCTGGTAGGACCCTACTTCAAAATTATCCAATAAGTTTTTAAATAAAATTATTAATGTATGAGCTAGAGTGAAGTGAATAAGAACAACTGACTTAAGGACAGCCACAGTTGTTACAAAATCGCCTTTTGAAAATTTTTGTAGCGATTAAAATTAAGCAGCGCATTATTTTTTTGCTTAGTTGTAGTTCTGTTAGCTTAACTGAGTTACCATGAAGAAAAATCCTGTCAATTATGTGAAAAACGCTCCAGTTATTCATCTAGGACATGAAAATTGCACTTTAAATTGGAATCACCCGTAATAGGAGGAAGTGGAAGAAAGGAGGCATGTGATATTTTCTTTTAGATGAATACATCTCAAATTATAGTTTGTGATTTCATCGTGGCAACCATAATTATTTACAATTAACTATATTTTTTGTTTTAAATCTGAACCCTTCATATTAAGGAAGTAAAATTCTAAAGGTAACCTTCTACAATGGTTTCATTATGGGCTTGTTAGAGTGATTCATGGTCAGCTATGGATTCTAATAAAATATATTATCATTCATGAACAAGTAGCCCAACCTTTTTTTTTTAAATATGGGGGGGTCCTCAATATTTGATCAAAGCAAAATGCGGGGGGAGGGGGCCGCACCACAGAACCTCCCCAGGGGCCCACATACTCTAAATACGGCCCTGAACATGGTTTCATTTAAAGACAGGGCTAAGAAGTTGCAATATACATAAACAGATCATAACATGTCTCATAGAATTAAAATCAGCAGAAAGTTACCTTTATTTAAAAAAATAATAATCATAAAATAAAATACAATAATCTATACAGCACCGATACTTTTAAATATAGTTTGCAGAATACTCATAAAATTATACATTTAATATGATGTACTTAGGCTTATAATTTAATTAAATACTACTAACATATAGGCCCACAGGGAATGATTAGACACAGGATGATAACATTAAAATAAAAAACATAGATAATTGATTAATTATATTAAAAAAAATATGAAATTTAATAAGTGAAGTCTAATATTCATTGAATTATATCAACATGGATTTTGTTCTCATTTAAATAAATTAATCTTTGACATGGATTATTATTATTTCAAATTAAAAGAAATAGGTAGTGGCAACACTGATAGGTAGTTTACTCTTCGTTTTTTTCAATCAGGTTTGTATATTAAAAGAAAATTTTAAAAGGATAATTTTGACAATATATAAAATACTTAAGTTAAAAATAGGAGCTCTACTTAAAAGTAACTTTGGTATTTCATTTTTGTTTCAATTTTATAAATATGAGTTATAAATAATTTTTAAATATTTGTCAAATTTTCATTATTAAGAAAAATAAGAAGAGAAGTTGAGATCTAAGTAAGTTTTATATTGTGAATAAGAAATTTTTAAAGTATGATCATAAAAATTGAGTTAATATTGACTTGTAACATTTAAGAATAATTTTTAATAATCAATAATATATTATTATTAGAAACATATAGGTTAAAATAAACTTCTGTTACTGGGAATTGAACCATGAATTTCTGTGTTAACACGACTGAGGAATATTCCACGACATTCATCACTCAGTAGTTATATATAAGTATCCCTGTTTAAACACCACAATGAACTACCAACTCCAGTCATAGCTCAGTGTTATGAGCATTGCAGAGCAAACTCAGGGATCTAGGGTTCTATTCCCATCAAGAGGGATATTTTTATCTATCCCTTCTTCTTTAATGATTTGAATGTCTAGATTTAGATTGTCATTGATTTAAACTAATAATAACTATCACAAAAACAGTGTTGTTGTTAACATAATACAATACAAGAGATGATTAGTTCTTAATTCTTTTTATATTCTTAATTATTTAAACAATGATTTTTTTTTTAGAGATCAATACCTCCATCTCCTCTTTTTATTTATTTATTTATTTTTTTTTTTACAAATAATTACTTTTGTTTCATAAAAACTTCACATATATCTGAAAAAAAGGAAAAGAAAACATATCACTAATAAAATAAACTAACCCTTTCATATTATATAAGTTGCTAGATGGCTAAAGAGGTTTAAAAAAAATTATAGATCAATAATTATTTTGAAACATTTAAATTTTAATTCAAAGTTGTCTTCAGTTGAAATACAACTTTTTTTCAATTAAAAATTCATCCTTAAGGTCGAAAACAATTAAACAAATCTGTCTCCATAAGAGAGAGTCAAAAGAAGTTTTAAAATTTAAATCTTTACAAAAACAATTAACAAACAATACAAATTATAACGATAACTAAAATGATGTAAAAATTGCCTGGCAACACTGTTTTAGCAGTTGTGATGTGATTTTTTTTTTTTTTTGAAAGTGTCTCAGGTAGGTGAACTACACTAAACCATAGCCTTCTTAATAATATTTGCCAAAATTAAAATATCTTGATAACAGCCTCCACACCTTATCACCACACTCAAATTATCTCAAACCTGCCAATGAAAGGGTTAAATGAAATTAAGAAAAATAATAGCTCTTTATTTACTACTTACATCTAATTATACAGGGATTACACAATCAGCTCTAAATAGCCCATACATTTCAATCAATACCAAATCTATCAAACAAATAAAAAACACAGTATCTCTCCATAACAAAACTGATAAATTCGGTTTACAATTTCCACCTACAATTTTTATTTAATAAAACTTATATACTTCATCAATAAATCAAAATTTTCCAGAAGAAACCACATCTGGGATTGTGTTTGCAGTGTGTAGATATTTTTTAGTGATATTGATATTTTGTGAAGTATGCAGTGGTGATATTTTCCAAAACATCAGAAAATCCTAAAACTTTGTCTTCACTTTTGACTGATCCTCGCTATCCTTAAATTCTATTTCATTCACAATTGATACCAACATAGTTATTTGGCTGATCCTCACTATTCTCAAATTCTCTTTCATTCACAGTCGATACCAACATAGTTATTTGACTGATCCTCACTATCCTTAAATTTTATTTTATTCACAGTCAATACCAACATAGTTATTTGACTGATCCTCACTATCCTCAAATTCTATTTAATTTACCGTCGTTATTATAAATAAACTAAATTTAAGAATAATTCACTTCCAATTCATCAGACTTGGAAATCCAACAAAACAAGATGTGGTTTCTTTTGGAAAAATTTAGTCTACGAGGTCAAATAATGTATTTCATTATTCATATATTAATTTTTATAGCATTTTTTCTCAATTTAATTTTGTTCAGAGCACACACTTTACACTATCCGTAAAATTTAGAAGGTAACATGGAATATATATACAATTATTTACAATAAATACCTTAAATACATACATAGTTGTATACACTTCATTTATTTTTATTCTCATATTTAAAAGCTAAAATGTATTTGTTCTTTTTATTAATAAAAAAAAAAAAAAAAAAAAATTAAAAAAAAGAATAACATTTTAAAAAGGCACATGGAGTTAAATAATTAATTTAGTTAGTTTTTAATTAGTTCATCTTAAGAGAGAGAGAGCAATTATGATTATTGATTAAATTTTTACATAAAAAAACAACTGGAATGATTACGTTAATACACTACAATTAATGACACATTTAAAAATTTTATGAGATGCTTTATTTCTTTTTGTGAGCATTTTTGTACTTTGAATGAAAAAAAGAATTCTCTCATTTTTAAAAAAACAAATTTACGCAATGTGTTTTTTGTTCATTGTTATTTTTTTAAGTTTTTCAGCAAAAAATAATTCTTATTAATTGTTTTAATTATAGTTTATTTAAATTCTAGTATTGCATCAATATTTAGCACAATTATTAGGATTTAATAGTATTAAGGCATGTAATTATTTTTAATGTTTAGTATTATACAATTTGATGTTAAAGGAATGTTATTAGGATTATTAAAAAAAAAGAAAATTTAATTAATTAAAAGTTAATGGAATGGTAGCAAATAAATATGAGAAAAAGGAGGGTTTAATGATTATAAGATACTGGATACAGATAACCCATATGCAAAGGCAGTGTAAGTGACAAGCGGTTGAGGAAGGTGGCTGATAAGGTTTTTAGTGCGGCAAACAAACTTAAAACCACCACCCTACACCTATCTTTAAATCTAGGGACGCCCAGTTCCCTATGTTGCCTGGAGGCATTATTAACTTGACTGATACTGTCTCTACCCTTAAGGGTGCCCTCTCAGGAAGGAGGAAGCACAGTATAGATCAGTGCGGCTGGTTCCGCTTATATCCACATGAAACAAATTGCCGGTTGTGGATGGTGGGCTGATGGTAACGACTGAGGGTTTTTACTGATCTAGGGAATCCCAGTTCCCTATGTTGCCTGAAGGCATTAATAAACTTGACTGATATTGTCACTACCCTTAAGGGTGCCCTCTCAGGAAAGAGGAGGCACAGTAGAGATCAGTGCGGCTGGTTCCGTCTAAATCCACATGAAACAAATTGCCTCGGCAGCCGTTAGCAATAGGGGCCATCTTCTCCTATGCAACCTTAACTAAAGAGATACAATGGGGTTCAATGTGAAAAAAAACAACAAAAAACAAAGAAGAACCATAAAGTAATTGAAGCTAGCTTCTTACATTCAACCAACTATATATCTTGTCTGTCTGTCTGTCAGTAACGTTTACGTGTCCCACGAAAACTTAAGTAAAAGTTGACAGTTTTAGTTGAAATTTGGTATGCATGTTCCTTTTACTAATGCTCAGGCTAATATATTCACTAACAATAATTCATTCAACTAGACAACAAATATAGCATAGAATCAGTATTAAAGCAGATATTGATAACTGATAAATAAATATCTACTGACTATAAAAAGAGCATCTAGCTAGCCATTAAGTGATCAACATAGTATAAAACTAAGTTAAGGAACCTCCATTCATAAATCATTATTATACTTACAATTGGAAAAACTAGTCCACAGAGATTGCAGGATTTTAAAAAGGTGATTTAATTCATAAACTAAGATTCCACTGATTATGTAGGTCTCATTCAGCTAGCCCATTGATACATTAAGTGATCAACACAATAAAATAAAACATGGTAATAACCCTTCATTCATAAAATATTACTAAATTTACTATTATAGTAAACAGTAGCTTAGCCACAAACCTAGCAGGATATTGAAGGATGTGATTCCATTCACAAAATAAGAATTTATTTGACGCTTGACTATATAGAAATCATCCAGCTTGACAGAGAAACAATTAAGGAACTCCATTCATAAAAGGTAACTCAATTTACTATTAAAGAACTGTAGTAGCTTGGTCAAAGAGATAGCAGGGTTTCAAGATGGATGTGATTCCATTCACAACACAAATATCTACTAACTAAATTGAACTCATTCAGCAACCTTCAATGAAACATGAAGCTCCATTCATTAAAATATTACTTAACTAATTATCAGAGAACTAATGCAGCTTAGCCATTAATATATTGAGGTATTAAGAATCAGATAATTTCATTCACAAAATAATAATCTACTTACTAGAAGAACTTATCCAGCTAGAATCTATTGACAACGGGGAACTCAACAAACTTGATCACAGAGATAGAGAGGTTTTAAGATGAAGTTATATAATGGTAATTCATAAATAACTTATAACTTATTCGAATAGTCCATAGCAGAGTAAGATGGGAGGAAAAAAAGCAAAAAAAAAAAAAAAAAACAAAAAAAAAAAACAGCAATAATTACTTTCATTAACAAAATAAGTTTACTGAATATAGAAAACACATCCAGCTAGATTGTATGAATAGTAGGGTATTTTAAGAAGGGAGTGATTTGATTCCATTCATAAAATAAAACACTGAAACCAAAAAAGCATTATGTATAGAATCAAGAAGACATTAGTGATCCCATTCACAAAATCTGGCAACTTATTAATGGTAGCACTACCTAGAGCTGGTGGATAAAAATAAGAAACTATACCGTTGTTAGGGTTTCGTTGATAAAACCAAAAAAATGAAACCCTTATTTAATATAAGTTTCATCTCATCAGCCGTAACAAATAAAAATAAAATAATTGAAGATAAAGTTATTAAATACATTTCATATAAACATTTATATTTAAACATTATGTGTTTAAAAACATGACATTAGAAGCACCATAGAAGTTTCTTTATATTTGTAAACTTAACAAAAAAAGACGCTTTGGATAATTATTAGATTGTCGAGTCCCCTAGGTTATTTTTACATTGGAAATGATTAAAATTCAGTCAACAAAATCAAAATCATATTAGTGAACTCATATTTTTGTATAGTAATCTGTGGTAAGATAAAAAAAAATCAGATATCTCTCAAAAAAAATATTAGATATTTGATTTTATTAGATATTTGATTTTCTTTATCTTATCACAGATTACCAAATATATCAAATTTCAGCCTCTTTTAATCTTGATCAAATTTCCTATTAGCCTCTTATCAAATTTCAGCATCTCTTTATTTAGATCAAATTTCCCATTAGCCTCTTATCAAATTTCAGCTTCTCTTTATTTAGATCAAATTTCCCATTAGCCTCTTATCAAATTTCAGCTTCTCTTTATTTAGATCAAATTTCCCATTAGCCTCTAATCAAATTTCCTATAAGCCTCTTATCAAATTTCAGCCTCTTTTAATCTTGATCAAATTTCCTATTAGCCTCTTATCAAATTTCAGCTTCTCTTTATTTAGATCAAATTTCCCATTAGCCTCTAATCAAATTTCCTATAAGCCTCTTATCAAATTTTAGCCTCTTTTAATCTTGATCAAATTTCCTATTAGCCTCTTATCAAATTTCAGTTTCTCTTTATTTATATCAAATTTCCTATTAGCCTCTTATCAAATTTCAGCTTCTCTTTATTTATATCAAATTTCCTATTAGCCTCTTATCAAATTTCAGCTTCTCTTTATTTATATCAAATTTCCTATTAGCCTCTTATCAAATTTCAGCTTCTCTTTATTTATATCAAATTTCCTATTAGCCTCTTATCAAATGTCAGCCTCTTATAATCTAGACCAAATTTCCCATTAGCCTCTAAACAAATTTTCTATAAGCCTCTTATCAAATTTCAGCCTCTTTTAACATTGATAAAATTTCCTATTAGCCTCTAATCAAATTTCCTATAAGCCTCTTATCAAATTTCAGCCTCTCTTAATCTTGATCCAACATCCTAGTAGCCTCTTATCAAATTTCCTACCATCCCTATCATATTTCAGCATCTATTTATCTTGATCAATTTTTTTTTATCAGAGAGTGTGACTACTGACTCTCGTGTGTATTTATCTTTCACCTACACTATTGATGAAAATCATCAATAGATAACTTTTGAATTTAAATTTAATTTTCAAAGAGGTGTTTGTTATATTATTAACTTACCGCTGGCATAGAATCTACTTAAACATCTTATTGCACATAAGAAATTGACTTTACAATAAAAAAAAAGATACATTTGGTTAAATTGACATGAAAATGTCAACACATACATACAATAATATGGTATTTATACATTTAAACTTATATACAAATACATAAGTACATGAGTCACAGATATATTAATATTATAGTTAGATATTTATACTTGTTTATATGATTACTCCTCCGGTGAACAATAATGTCATTTCATAAAATATAATTTTACAGGAGAACCAAAAAAACTTATGTTAACTACATTACATAATGCAAACTATGTGATTCTGATGTTGTTTCTATTTGACGTATCAAATTTTCCGGACACACGCTGCGGATATGAGTTTAAAAAAATTCTTCAGTTCAGGAGGAGCGATATTATTTTTATGACCAGTTTGGTACTAACTTGATAAAATGGTAGAAACATTAGAAAGAAAAAAAGTCCAGTCATGCACCATAACTTAATGAGCGAATTTTCAAAGAAATCTCCGTATTATTGGCTTATGATAATATAGGAAAATTTTGGTTTAGAATTTGCATGGGTGAAAAAACAATTAGTGCGCACAGGTACAGGGTACAAAAGTCAAAATAGTATTTACCCTTCAAGATGCATGTCGTTGGAAAGTTCTTTAGGAGTACAGTAATTGTTATGTACACTTTTATCATATTTTCATATAAAAGGGGGGTAAAATGGAAAAAACCTGTTTTTATGCTATTTTTGACCCTAAATTGTTAAAATTTGACCCCTAAATGAACTCCAAAAATTCTGGCCAACGAACTCATCCTTTCTTTTGATATTATTGACATTTTAAAATTTGTTTGAAATTTTTAAGTGCATCCTAAGGGGAGATATCGTCTGGAGTGACACATATATACATACTTATATACATACATACATAAAAAAAAGTGTTAAATTTTAGAAATCGATTCAGAATGGTCTAAAACGGATTTCTATGAAAATTTTTTCAAAAATTCACATTACAAAAATGTTGAAGCCATTGCAATAGCTTAATTTTCTTTGAAAATTCGCTAAAAGATAAACTTTGAGTTAGAAGAACCTCTAATGCAATAGACAAACAAAAAAGAGACACAAAAATCACAAAGGGTTCAGCCAAAATCCAAATTTGTTTTATCACTAAACAGTATTTTACACTAGAGTTTACACCCAGGCTGCAGTTACAATTAGTTTTAGAATAAGCCACTAGAGAGCTCTCAGCTCTCAGCAGCTAGGAACTCGGTCTAAACACTAGGGTATTTTGTTACTTAATCTCAGGCCTAATCGTAGGAACCTCTTCATTTTTATTTATTTATTTTTTTATTTAGAGTTTATATTAGATTGATATTATAGTTAACTTTGAATATCCTATGCTGCTTTATACAGCATACAATCTTCACAAATATTTTCCACATCATAAGATAGAGAAAAAGTCTAAAGAACGCGTTAAAACCCTTTGTGTTTTTTATGTCACATTGTTCAAAGAAAAATAAATGCTGAATTAAAAAAATGAATATTAATTTAAATAATTCCATCACCCGTTTAATAAAGGATACGTCATCAAAAATATTAAATTAATAACACTGTTCTGCAAAATTTAACGAACTTTCGGGCCCCAAGAAAATTTTATCTGTACTTTATGTTTTCAAGGTTGCTGAATCCGAATCTGAAGTCAAAATTTCTCCTATACGTACAGTTTTCCTGGAAAATACACCTAGAGTTTGGAAAAATTGTGTTTTTGGAGGTTTTTGACCTAATTTTTCGCCCCAAAAAATTATGTTAAAAAAAAAATATATATATTCGGCATTTGAATATCTTTAAACTATCAAGAACACGAATCAAAAGTCAAAACCAATCTGTTGACCTTACTTTTTTAAGAAAAATTAAAAATAAGAGAAAAAAAAAATGTCATATTGAGTCTTTGTATTTCTATTAATTTTTCAGTGGTATAACAAATGTTTTGTGACGTTGTACATATATGAGAAATTTTGACTTCAGATTCGGATTCAGCACACCAAAATACTTCAGAAGAGGACATTTTCATTCTGAGGCTTTTTCTGCAGAACAGTGTAATTAATGCTTATGATCACCTCATTAAATCAAAATAATAGTGTTATAATCATATTATTGCTAACTATAAATCTAATAAAATAAAGCTAATAAAAACTATAAACTATAGTTAAAGCTACCAAAACGACACCAGAATTAAATTTAAAAGAAATTACATCACATCAAGGTAAACGTGAAATTTTAAAAAGGTAAAAGTTTATAACAAAAATTAACCAATGGTATAACAGGTAATGAACAAAATCATATTCAAACTTATTACCCTTATAAATAATGCCTATAAAATCTATACAAAATAAACAACAATTGATAATGGTATATACATGTACATAATATAAAAAAAAACACCACCACATCTATAAAAGGTAATTAATATCTAATAAAAAAGTTTCATTAGATTATCGTAACATAATTTTTTTCTTTTTTTATAGTAAAAAACAACAGAAAAAAAGATACATTTAACAATTAATTTTATACAAAAGTGAAGAAAGACTTGATTTTTTTATTTTAATAGAAGAGGTTTCTGCTTGTAGTTTTTACCCAACTTATAAATTGAGAACAAAAAATGAGTTCAGGTAGTAACATTACTTAAAAGTTACAATGTGAACTGAGTTCAGGTTGTAACATTATTTAAAGTTACAATATGAACTGAGTTCAGGTTGTAACATTATTTTAAAGTTACAATATGAACTGAGTTCAGGTTGTAACATTATTTTAAAGCTACAATATGAACTGAGTTCAGGTTGTAACATTACTTTAAAGTTACAATATGAACTGAGTTCAGGTTGTAACATTACTTTAAAGTTACTATATGAACTGAGTTCAGGTTGTAACATTATTTTAAAGTTACAATATGAACTGAGTTCAGGTTGTAACATTATTTTAAAGCTACAATATGAACTGAGTTCAGGTTGTAACATTACTTTAAAGTTACAATATGAACAGAGTTCAGGTTGTAACATTACTTTAAAGTTACAATATGAACTGAGTTCAGGTAGTAACATTACTTTAAAGTGACAATATGAACGGAGTTCAGGTTGTAACATTACTTTAAAGTTACAATATGAACTGAGTTCAGGTAGTAACATTACTTTAAAGTTACAATATGAACAGAGTTCAGGTTGTAACATTACTTTAAAGTTACAATATGAACTGAGTTCAGGTAGTAACATTACTTTAAAGTTACAATATGAACGGAGTTCAGGTTGTAACATACTTTTAAAGTTACAACCTGAATTCATTTAATTCAAAACAAAACCTCATTTGAACATATATTTCTACAAATAACTGGTGGGCTGTGAGAGTTTTCATCTACAAAACTAATAACATTTATAGGAGCATCGTACAGACTAATTATATGTAATTAAAGGTCTTTTGCAATCAGAGGAAGTTTACATTGTCCCCTTTATTGTCATATTTTTAGCAATAGTCAAGAGGAGAGGGGGGATTGTTATTGAACAATATTTACTTTGGCACTTAATAAAGCTCCGTAAGAACCCAAGTAGAAGTTCAGAAGACATTCTCGTATAAAATTAGTCTTTTCTAGTTAGATTTGGTTTATACTTACTTTCTCGTTAATAAAATTCAAAGAATAAAATTGATGTGTCAAGCACTTTACCTGGTCGTTAATAATTTTAGGGTACCTTAGAGAGGAAAGAACACTCTTAACTGGTTACCTTGGGACCAAACCGAACCCATGGCCGGATAACAAAATTTATATACATTGTGTCCTACGTTCGACTACTGAAGAGTAAATTTTGTTTGTTTTAGGGTTTTCGAGAAAAAAAAAATTCTTTATAAAAACTCCTTGTTTTTTTTTTTTAAAAAAACTACTAAAAATTATGTTATCATCTTGAATTTTTATACAGAGATTTCATGTTTTTTTTAAACTGCGAATAGAGCATGTAATACAACCTTTATTGTAGACGGTAATGAAAAATATTACTTAGAAATGTAATTCAGGAGAAAAAAAAAAAAAAAAAAAAAAAAAGTCATTTACTGAATTATTAAATTTTAGTTTATTTCCCAAAAATATAATTTTTTTTATTCTGTAATACAATAAGCTAACACCAACAAGTATTTCACACTAAATGTGATTCACGGTAAATATAATTTACTATGGATAAGCTATAAGGACATAATTACACAGCTGATTTCCTCCAGCATAGTTCATATTATATTCCTTCAGCATGTTCAAAATGCATGTGGAAAATTAACAAATAGAATCAAAATGTGGCAGGAGTAGGTGGTAATACATTTTTTATTTTTCAGCACTGTAGAGATTATTGTGATAATTGTTTTTCTATTTGTGATGCTCAAGAAAAACTTTGTTGTTTTCTTAATTTGTAAGCTAAACTGATTAGTTAGATTTATAAATTTATTTAAAAAAAATAAATAAATAATAATAAATAAATAATATTTACACATATTGTGTCATTTTGAACCACATTTCTGATAATATTTATCGATATTGTTAACAATAACGGTAGATTTCTCTTAGTTGGATTTTGATATTTTCAAAAAATTGAACACCCTGTACAATATATCATAAAATGATATCATGATTTAGAACATGCCGGAGTTTTTTTTTTTAAAAAAATGTATTTTTCTAAAAAAAAACCACCACAAATAAACAAATTTTTCCTCTACAATACTCTATAGTGGGACACACTGTATAAGAAAGTATACATATAATAGAAATACTTCAAGTGTACGAACAGTATTATAAAAGTGATAAACAGACCTTTAATTTTTTACTATACCACGTCAGAAAGGTCAGAGACAGTCTTGTGAGAATTCACTCCCAGCTAAGTGGCTTGTTAAAACTGATGTCCGGTAAAACCCGAGACAGGATAAGAGGGCTTCTACTATTTTGGTTAAAACCCCGATGAATTTAAAATTTGATTGATAAATAATGTTAATCAAATTAGAATTAAAGAAGGGAGACTGACAGAAAAATACACTTGGAAGCTAGAATTTGAACCATAACTCTTTGGATTACAAGTCCAATGTGTTCCATTTACGCTAATAAGATGAGTAGTTCAAATCCAGGGGTTGCAGTGTATTTTTCCTTCGTTAATAATACAGTAGAGTCTCGCTTATCCGGACTCCGCTAGTAAACGGACATCCGTTTAATCCGGACGGGCCAAAAACTATGTACAAATTGGAACCAGGGCCTGTTCAGATTTATGAATAATTAAGATAATTGGAGTTTCTTCTTTTATTGTCTATTAAAAATTTTTAAAATTGTTCCTAGTATAGTTTACAGGTGTCTATTCCAACGTTCTAACACGAGGAATACCCAGTATTTTTGTTAAAAATAAGCAGATTTAGAATAATTAAGAATAAGTAAGAACATCAATAAATCTCTTTCGATTCCATAGAAATGTAAGGGGCGGAAGATATAAAGGTATATTCCGATAAATACAATTTTATGTGACTGAGATGGGGAGAGGGTTTTAAGAAACATAAAGGAGCGGCTCAAAGCAGTTCCAAGAAATTTCGCCAAGCCGCCAATGTCTAATGTCTCAACTTATTGTGAAATGATTATCGCTCCTCGAATTTCATATCGGAACACAGGAAGTCCCTTCTATACCTGCCACCTGTGTAATATATTGTCGTTTTATTTTAATTAATTTGATATTTGGACTGGTGACAGAACAGCTCTTAACTTAAATAGTGGACCTACGTTGTACAAGCATGTTTTGGAGACTAATAATTTTCACGATAAAAAAACATCGATTTTAATAGTTTTACACTACTAAAACTTGTTTTACAGATATTTTACAACTGATTCCGTTTAATCCGGACTTTCGGTAATCTGGACTGGGTCCGGTCCCGTCAAACCCGGATTAGCGAGACTCTACTGTACCTAAATCTTTAGACAAAGAATAACATTAATTTCAAACTTTCTTAATATCTTTGAATATTACTTTTTCTTTTATTCCATAGAGCTTTATTAAGATAATACGTTTTAGTTATAAAAATCAAATAACTTTTCCCCCCTCCTCATTTTTCAAAAACTTATAAACTAATAATAATAATGAAATTGAAGTGAAAGATAAGGACGTGATTGTTTGTTTATTATCAGTGAATGTTAGGAAGGTTATACCTGCCAGGTGATTACCGCAGGTAACGTGATGTAGTGGAAGAGTCTAGTGAAGCAGGAGGTTAGGTAACTTTAGGACCTTGCCGAGAAGCCTCGTGTCACCAGTCCATGTTCGGCGATCTGTCTGTATCGTCCTGGCGATGAGATAGTGTAAACACAGAACTCATTCCCAGCACACTGCTCGAATCCTGGCTCATATACACTAAGTGGTATCTAGAACACAAAACATATACATAAATCCTATGCTGAGTAGCTACAAAAACATCACAATTTATCAGTTATAGCAAGAGCTCATATCTTCAGTGCTCTGTTAATTTTTCGAGTGTTTTACAATTACATTTTACACTTAGTTTTCAGTGTTTTACATTCAGTTTTCAGTGTTTTACATTTAGTTTTTAGTTTTTCACAATTAGAGTTACACTTACTTTAAATCAAATTATAATTATTATTAACTACGGGAAACAGACAGAGAAAAATACACTCCAGCGCCGGGATTTGAACCACGGGCCTCTATATTTCCAGTATAGCGCTCTACCGACTAAGCTACGCAGGAGAATGAGTTTCTCTGACGTTAATGATACCTAGTCCCAAATTTAAGCTTTCAATTTTCCACATAAGTCTTAGAAGTCAACATTAATGACATAAAACTAGACCGAGAAATAACGCTTATAATTATAAAGTACCCAATTAGTACCTGTACCTAGTACAATCAATTAGAAATTCATATTTTCTTGATCATGTATTTGTTTTCATTTCATACTCTCTTGAAAAACCAGATACGCTACACCAATGCCCAGGTAATCTACAACAGATACATACGCCCAAGATTCCCAAAATCTACCTGTATAAAGCTGTGACTCAAAATAGAGGACTGAAGATGGAAATTTTTGTTAAGGGAAAACTTATGAAATGAAGAAGAATCCATAATTGGTGAATTTTTTATCAATATATAAAAAAGACTTTAATTATATGTGCCAGTGTTTTTGCATTTCTATAAATGATGCCCCGTATAGGCTAGTTCAACCCAAAAATAAAAAAAAAACCGAAATTAACAATTCTAAGGTATTAAGAATTGTTAATTATAATGTTAATTTCTGTTTTGTTTTTTTTTTAATTTTTATAATGTTGAATGACAATTTATTTTAATTTTAAATTAGTGACTGTTTTACAAGAACTTTTTAGTATTGACGCTCTTTCTTGGAGAAAGATTTTATTTTTATTTTCACTATAAACTTATTACACATTACATGTATACAACGATAAACATCATTAATTATTATACTGACAGAAGATAACCTTTTAGGGTCAAAAATTCTTATAGTAACACGAATTAAACTGTTAATTTTATTCACACCTTAAAACTTCCATCACTACTCAACTAAACGTATTATAACAAGGTGTTCTTAAACTTAACGTTTATCAATTTTGAGAAATAGTAAAATAATAAAAAGAAACAAACCTTCCAGGACACCTGAGGAAGTTGGCATGGAAACTGATTTCTATTTTATCTAGATCTTTCTTAGGTTTGGGCTTGACTTCTTTATGTTCAACTGCTTCTACTGCTTCTTCCACGGGAACAGGTACATAAGTGTAAGCAACGTATTCACTTAACTTGGTGAAATGTTCCTGAAATAAAAATAATCTTTAGTACAATGCATCAAGATTAAAGATAACTTTTTAATTTAAATCAAATTATAATTATCATTAACTACGGAAGACATACAGAGAAAAATAGACCCCAGACCAGGACTTGAACCATAGGCCTCCTATATATCCGTTACAGGCCAACTGAGCTATACTGGAGAATGATTTTCTCTGTTGTTACCAATACCAAGTCCCGAATCCAAGCTTTCAATCTTCTCTACAAATCTAGCAAGCCAATATTCAAGGCAATATAACTAGACCGAGAATTAACGCCTGTAATTATAAAGTACTCAATTAGTACCTGTACCTACAAAACAAAGAAGAACCATAAAGTAATTGAAGCGAGCGTAAGCGAGAGTACCTGTACCTAGTACCATCATTAAGAAATTCTAATTTTTAAGATAACGTTTACACAGTTTACAGAGAAAAGCATCTTCTCTTAATTGACTATTTCTTCTCTGGTGATTAGATAAGCGGTAACAAAGTACTTACTGTAAACAAAAACAAACCACTAAAATAACCTGCTCTCTAGTACTTTTAAGCTGTTAAAACTCAAATTATAACAGGTATTCACCTGTAATCATTCCTTTTCTCCTGTTTAATTTTATGTTTAGCATTGGTTATATTGATTATAATAATATTCTCTTGTAAAGAACTAGCCCTGTGTGGGGCTCATGCTAGGTATTAGTGTCTATGTTACCTATAATCATGTAGGCTTAGCAATTAAATTAAATGCCTTAGTAGTAGTAAGATACGGGTAGGACGAACCACTTGTTGGAACCTAGCAATTAGGCATCATTCGGGCCCTTTTTACTAGCCTCGTGGTAGAGAGTTCCAGCCACTTTACACCATCATACCTCTGTACATTGTACCGTCGAAGCGAGTATGATGTGATCATTAGTGAGCCATGTAAATCAGAGTATCACGGCGAGGGATTGAACCCCGACCTCCTGATCCATTGATGGCTGAGCAGACGTGGTTTAACCCACACTGCCACGCTAGCTCCCCTTAATAGAATCAGGACTATATTATTCATCATTCATTCCATTACTAAGAATATAATACTCTCCAAATTGTAGTTTTGAGTCAATTTATATTTATAAATAAACTCAAAACTATACTTTATATAAAAGAATAGCCAGTCGAAACAAAGTAATATAGTAATAAATAAAAATGCAAAAAAAAACCATAGACAAAACCAACTAGACTGGGAAGTCATTGACCAATCATCACCCACTGATGCATTAATTTAATTACCAGTCTCTTCTCTTAATACAGCAGTAGCACCAGTAAATATTTAATAACTCTAGTTCTAGGACATATTAATAAAATAATAAATAATAAAGAGCATTAATGTGAGGTTTGAGCACCTTAATCAGAAATTAATTTTTTGTTTTAATAATTTCGGGGGTAAAATGGCCACCATTTTGAAAACCCGATAAAAATTTGTGATCTAAATTTAAATGATATCACACTCAAAAATAAAAAAAAATATATAAAATATTGTGATCAATTTGCAATTGCTTGATGATCGAAGAAATTTTTAGTGTTCAAGTTTGCAATACAGTAGGTCGGGAGATATACTCCAAGATGCAAGCGACGGACGGACGAACTACCAAAAGCATAAGGGTTTCTAGGGTGACCTCGAAACCCTAAAAACGAGTTAAAAAGATATTTTTTAGCTTTTTCCCTACATTCTTAAGGAAAAAATGGTCTAACCCTCGTTAAATAATAACGATAACATAAAATGAAACTAATCGAAGAATTATAAAATGAATATTTAATATTAGAAGAATAGTAGTGTAAAACTTACTTCAAAGATAGCGACCCAGTCCCAAGGTGAAGGAGAGACGTCGCTACTAATTAGACAGGTCGCTGTGTTCACTTCATTAACATACCAGTTCTGTATAGGTAAGAACTTGACTGTTCTCTCAGCATAGTCGCTAAATACCTGCAAACATCAGATAGAAATGTTATCAAATATTTTTTCAATGTGTGTTCAATATTATTTAATTATAGTAATAGTTTGTGAGAAATTATCGTAATCATTAATTTACCATGCATGGTCATGGTCATAGTTGAAGCGAGCGTAAGCGAGCTTCTTACATTCAACGAAATATGCATCTTGTCTGTCTGTCTGTCTGTCTGTCTGTCTGTCTGTGTGTAACGTTTACGTGTCCGACGATAACTTGAGTAAAAGTTGACCGATTTAGTTGAAATTTGGTATACATCTTCCTTTTACTAATACTCAGGCTGAGTTTGTTGGACAGCGTGATCCGTGAAAGAGTTCGCGCGCAATGCTCGCGTAAACGTGAGCTTCAAATTTAAAATTGGAATTTCAGGACGGGAAAAAATTCTATCATCACCTATTCGATGAGACGAACATTTTTTTCAAATAAATTTTTTTAGTGAAACCAACAACGACACTGCTATGAATTAATAAATATCGCTAAAACTATTAAAGCGGACCTAAACGTTTAAAATAGAGAAAACAACCTTTTTACCGATATCTTACGTTCTAACGTAACGATTTTAATAAAACTTCATGTACATCGTCTAAAGTACAATTGAAACAAGTATGTAAAATTTCAACGTGATACAAGCAGTAGTATTTGAGTAATGAAGTGATACATTTATAATAATAATATAAAAGCTATTACGGGTGGTTAAGATTCTTATAGTGTATAGGTTTGTTTAGGGAGTAAAGCTTTGTACCGAGTACCCCCACTCTACCTCACACTACCCTCTTCCACTTATCTACAACTATGACATTCATCATGATTAATAAATTTCAATATTCAGTATTTTATTGCAATACGCTCGCTTCAATGATAGAGCCACGCGATGCCTAGTAGTAGAAGTAGTCTAGTACTTCCTACTAGAACGGGGAAGACGAACCAGTTGTTCAAACCTTGCAATTAGGCCATCACTTAGGCCCTTTTTACGCCCCGTGGTAGAGAGTTCCAGCCACTTCACACATCATACATAAGTACATTGTAACGCCGAAGCGAGTATGATGTGATCAATAGTGAGCCATATAAATCAGAAAGTCACGGCGAGGAATCGAACCCCATCTCGTTCCACTCATGATTCAGTGATAGCCGAGCATACGTGGCTTAACCCACATGGCCACGCTGGCTCTATATGATGCATGGTCTTAATCTCATTGAACTGATGAACCAAATATGGTTTTGTGCTGTAATCTGAGAAAAGTACGGGAATTACTTTTTCCAGCAAACCTCTAATAGTCCGTGGGAAAGTTTTCATTATTATGTGACGTTCATTAAAATACTAATAAAACATTTAACATTCATTTTGACTTTCTACAACAAAAAATGGATTCTAAAAATAAATATATGTATATTGAATCTATATATATAAAAGTCAACGTATGTGTGTGTGTGTGTGTGTGTGTGTGTGTGTTTGTTCTTTATACAAATCTACAGTTTTAGTCCGATCTCGATGAAAATTTGCGCACTTGACCTTCAAAGCAAGGAAACAATCAAGGTCTACATGAATTTTCGAAATTTCAATTTTGGTACACAGGGGTACGGGGTACAAGTAATAAATACGGGGTCAATGTAATGAATACCCTTCATGATGCATATCGTTGAAAAGCTCTTTAAGGGTACAGTAATTGTTGTTATGTACACTTTTGTCATATTTTCATTTAGGAGGGGGGTAAAATAGAAAAATATAGCTATATCTTATTTGTTCTTTATACAAATCTACAGTTTTAGTTCGATCTCGATGAAAATTTGCACACTTGACCTTCAAAGCAAGGGGCAAATCAAGGTCTACATGAATTTTCGAAATTTCAATTTTGGTACACAGGGGTACAGGGTACAAGTAATGAATACGGGATCAAAATAATGAATACCCTTCGTGATGCATATCGTTGAAAAGCTCTTTAAGGGTACAGTAATTGTTGTTATGTATAGTTTTGTCATATTTTCATTTAGGAGGGGGGTAAAATGGAAAATATAACTATATCTATATATAGAAAGAAGAGTATCTATATAAGAGAATGTCTTTTATACAAATCTACAGTTTTATCCCAATTTGATGAATATTTACACTCTTTTTCTTCCAAACAAGGTGAAGGTCACTGTCTACATCATTTTCCGAAATTAAAATTTTGGTACACAGAGGTACGGGGTACAAATGTCAAAGTAATAGATACCCTTCATGATGCATATCGTTGAAAAGCTTTTTAAGAGTACAGTAATTGTTGTTAAGTACGTTTTTGTCATATTTTTATTTAGGAGGGGGGTAAAATGGAAATGTATATCTATATCTATAAAAGTCAACGTATGTGTGAGTGTGTTTATGTTCTTTATACAAATCAACAGTTTTAATTCGATCTCGATGAAAATTTGCTCACTTGACCTTCAAAGCAAGGGGAAGATCTCTGTCTACATAAATGTCTACGAAATTTAAGTTTTGGTACATAGGGGTACGGGGTACAAATGTCAAAGTTGAAATCCCTTCATGATGCATAGTGTTGAAAAGCTCTTTAAAAGTACAATAATTGTTTTTACGTGCATTTAGGGGGTAAATGGAAAAATATATCTAAAAGTCAACGTATGTGTGTATGTTCTTTATACAAATCCATAGTTTTAGTCGATAAAAAAATGCACACTTGACCTTCAAAGGAAGAAAAAATCAGTGTCTACATGAATTTTCGAAATTTAAATTTTAGTACACAGGAAACAGGGTACAATAATGAATACGGGGTCAAAGGACTGAATACCCTTTATGATTGATATCGTTGAAAAGCTCTTTAAGATTACATTAATTTTGTTATGCACAGTTTTGTCATATGTGTTTTCATTTAGGAGGGGGTAAAATGGAAAAATATAGCTATATCTTATATAAAAAGAAGAGTGTCTGTATGAGGGTATGTCTTTTATACAAATCTACAGTTTTATCCCAATTTGATGAATATTTACTCACTTTCCCTTCAAAGCAAGGGGGAGGTCACTGTCTACATGAATTTTCGTAATTCAAATTTTGGTACAAAGGGGTACGGTGTAAAAGTGTCAAAGTAATGGATTCCCTTCATATGATGCATATCGTTGAAAAGCACTTTAAGAAAAAAGTAATTGTTGTTATGTACAATTTTATTTAGGAGGGGGTAAAAGGGAAATCTATAGCTATATATATAAAAGTCAACGTATGTGTGAGTATGTTCTTTATACAAATCTACAGTTTTAGTTCGATGTCAATAAAAATTTGCCCACTTCTCCTTCAAAGCAAGGGGAAAATTACAGCCTACATGAATTTTCGAAATTTAAGTTTGGTACACAGAGGTATGGTACAAGTAATGAATACGGGGTCAATGTAATGAATACCCTTCATGATGCAAAAGCTCTTTAAGAGTACAGTAATAGTTTTTATGTACAGTTTAGTCATATTTTAATTTAGGGGGGGGGGGGGGGGGGCAAATTTAGGATATTTGTAATTAGCTTATCAAAGAGGAGAGGAGGGGGTATAGAAATAGGTGGGAGAGAATTTATATGTTTCATTATGGTTGTTTATAAACTTATCTAATTACATTAACACTCCGTAGCGAAGCACGGGTACCCAGCTAGTGATTCAATAAAAACAAGATGTTCTTTCAAAAAAATGATTTTATGCTTTTTTACAAGCCATTATTGTCTAATTTGTTTAATTGTTTCCCCGTTTTATTCATCTGTCAATATTTTTTTTAATTTTTTACATAAACTAAAGTATCAATGTTAATACTTAGTTGGGTCATATAGGGTGTAAAAATATGAAGATCACTGCATAAACAGGCTATATTTCGCCCCCCCTCCGGATAGACCAGATTTTAAGTGATTTTTGACTGTGATTGTTATGTTATTTTTTATTAATTTTATATGTTTTAGTTAAATTTAGCTAAATGACTGTGATAGTTGGTGAAAACTACCTTTGTAAACTTTATTTATATACCTACATATTTTAAGAAATTAAGATACTTTGATTCGATTTTTTAACATTATGTGAAACTATTACTGATTATGATTAGGCATGATTATGCCCCGGAGGGGGGCGAAATATAGCCTGTTTATGCAGTGATCTTCATATTTTTACACCCTATATGACCCAACTAAATATTAACATTGATAAAATTGGGACACCTAGAAAACTTATGAATCTAAAGCATCAATTTAGCAAAAGTTAAAGAGGGAAGACGATTCAAATTAATCTGGGGCTATCTACGGGTTACTTTTGATAAACTATAAAAGTTTCATACAAATCAGATAGGTACTTTTGAAGCTATAGGTGAAAATAGTATGTTTGTGAACATGTGGAAGAGAAACAAATGAGCGCAGAAGGTTGAAACTTATATGGGATCAACAATGAGCTAATTATGACCTACCAATACAAATTTAATTTTAACTGGACGTGCAGTTTTTAAGATATGTTGGTTCACAAAAATCGAGCGACAGACCGACAGACAGACACGCAAACCTAAAATGTTTCCTGATGTCTAAAACGGATTTCTGTCTTTGAATTTTTGAAATCAGAGTCATATCATATTTTTCGTTCTTCAGAAATATCACATAGCTCCCATTACCTTCAGTAAGCTCGGAAGTAAAATCTATAGATTCACAATAAGACAAGTAGAGATTAAATTACTCTCTCTAGAGTAGGCTCGGCCATCAATGAATCAATGGGGGCATGAGGTCTTGGGTTCAATTGTGATGCTTTGATTTATATGATTCACTAATCATCACACCATAATTGCTTCGGCAGTACAATGAGCAGAGGTATGATATGTGAAGTGGCTGCAACTCTCTACCACAGGGTTAGTAAAATGGGCCAAAAAAAGGCCTAATTGCTAGGTTCCAACAAGTGGTTCGTCTGACCCATCTACTACCTCTAATCACAAGCAATATTTTTGGAACGAAGTTCCTTATGGCACATTCTGACCCCGGGAGTGAATCCAAAAAAAACGACCAAAATAACAGTCACAAAATCACCGTCACGAAATCTTCCGATGATGATAACTTGAGTAAAATATCACCGAGTTAGTTGAAATTTGGTACACTTGTTCATTTTACCAATGGCCAGGCTGAGTTCGTTGGAAAACGTTATCCGCCCAAGCGTTCACGCGCAACATTCGCGTAAACTTAAGCTTCAACAAGACGGGAAAAAATGTTATTATAGAAGCCTGTTACTTGAATTGTTTATTTTTGTTATAAGTCAAAATGTCACTTGGTTTTGTAAATACCGAAAATATAATCACGGTCTTGTTAAAAGTAAAATTGATCTGTGCTGACGCTTATTTCAATATATTAGGTATATTATTATAATACTGCATATTTAATCCAAGAAAAAATTCTAATTTCATCTATTTAATGAGACAAACAGCTTTTTTAAATATTTTTTTTTAGTAAAACGAACACCGACACTGTTATGAAGTGACAAAGATCGCTAAATTTATTAAAGTGGACCCAAACGTTTAAAATAAAGAAAACAACGTTTTTACCGATATCTTCCGTTCTAACGTATAACGATTTTAATAAAACTTCTTACAAATTGTCTAAAGTACAATTGAAACAGGCATGTAAAATTTCAACCTGATACAAGCAGAAGCTTTAGAGCAGGGAAGATAAATATTTTATAATATTTTAAATTAATAGGCCGGGTAGGTAGAAGACAGTCCTATTTCAATCCAACATCCTGTAACAAACATATTCTTTACCAAACTTATGAGTTTAACTATAAACTCATCATGATCAACTTTTTTCTTATATTCAATATATATTTATAGAAAGACGATTGCTTTAATGATACAAATATTGGATCAACTAATCCAATCCTTAAATCCAATCAACTAATCCAATCCTTAAATCCAATCAGCTAATCCAATCCTTAAATCCAATCAACTAATCCAATCCTTAAATCCAATCAACTAATCCAATCCTTAAATCCAATCAACGAATCCAATCCTTAAATCCAATCAACTAATCCAATCAACTAATCCAATCCTTAAATCCAATCAACTAATCCAATCAACTATTCCAATCAACTAATCCAATCCTTAAATCCAATCAACTAATCCAATCCTTAAATCCAATCAACTAATCCAATCCTTAAACTCTGTTTTCTCCAATCTCACTTATTCACATTCCAAACTTTACCATAGAACTTACATTATAGTCTTGTATTGTGTTCATAAAATGTTACCCTGATGATGTAAATATATTTTATCTACGATTGAAACTAAATATAAACATTGTATCTCTGTTTAGATGCGTAGAAAGTAATTCTTTACGTACTTGTATTCATTGCGCATGCGTGTCTCATAGTTCTGAAGAATTCCTCTTCTTTACCACCCTAGAGTGGTAAAGAAGAGGAATTCTTCAGCTTTACGCACGATTAGCGGGTTTGTTTACATTGTTAACAAAACTAATTTGCTGTTCTTTTATTAAAGTAACTGTTTATATCGAGTTTTAAGTGAAAAACAATGAGTGAATCAAGTGACTTTGACGAAAATGTGGAGAATAATACTCCTCCAGAAATAATTAATTCGGCAAAAAATACAACTCAAGAATAAATGTCATCTTTATCAAGAGAGAGATATGAACTTACATACAGCAAGTTTATTTTTTTCTGTATTTATTATTTAAATCTAACAATCGTAGATAAGGTACGGTACGCAACTCGTGCAAAAACGTCACTTTGCATTGCTCGTGTGGTTTTACTATCCTCGCTCTCGCTCGGGTGCAAACTCCACACTCGCATGCAAAATATTACTTTCCGCACTCGACACGTAATGTACTATTATGAAACTAGTTGGTAAACAAGTTTTTTCTTTAGACCGTACCTCACTAACTCCCTCACATCTATACTTTACGGTTGCTAACTTCATTTTAATTATACAAATAATGATTTTCTTTTAATTTTGCCTTAACTCTTGCTAGGTACAAACAGTTTGTTACTTTTAATTTTGTCTCTTTTCTAACTCTGCCATGTATAGTTTTACATGGCACCCGTACATGTAAAACTATACAGTTACATGGTAAACTACACAGTTTTACATGGCACCCGTTTTACATGCCATGTATGGTTTTACATGGCACAGTAAAACTATACAGTAAAACTATACAGTAAACTACACAGTTTTAAATGGCACCCGTTTTACATGCCATGTATGGTTTTACATGGCACCCGGTACGAACTTCGTTCGTACCGGGTGTCCCACGACACCACACGTATATTAATTAATTAGAATTAACTCGTAAGTACACAAGTAGAATGATTTCATTACCTTTATAGTGAACTCAGCAGCAACAGGTTTGTGATCGCTAGCATTATAATTACTAAAACATTTGTACGAAGACTGGTTGATTTCTAAAGTGATGTTCTCGTAGACATTGTGATTTACTTTGTACAATATCCTATCCGTCCATGCTGGCCGCCTCCTTAAATAACAAAATAAATACATTGATTTTTCCAGCCATATAGTAATACAGTCAGTAGTAATTTCTACAGAGATATCATAAAATTTACTTATAATTGATACTTCATGATTAATTTATTTATAATCTAGGTATTTTGTATTAATCTTATTCAATATCTAGGTATCTTGCATTCTATTTATTTGATTGTTGCTTTTCTTATACTTATTGCTAATATAATTACGGTTTTAATTATTGTTTTACAATCTAATGTTACCTTTCTTTATACCTTAAGTTTGTCTGTTACTTTGTTTGTAGATTATCTGAAGAAGGCTGCATTAGAACAGCTGAAACTAGTCAATTGTTTCAAATACAATTTTATGTGTGAAGACATGGTTTGGTTATTGAACTGCACCTCTTTCAACCACAATAGCTGATTAATTGGTAATATTTAACTGTACATTAACGGGGGCACTTCATACATTGTTACTCCCCTTATAAAAATAACAGAGTTGAGTAACAATCTAAAGAAGGTGCACGGAATGTTCTTCTTTACATTGTTACTCCCCTAATAAAAATAACAGAGGTGACTAACAATCTAAAGAAGGTGTACGGGATGTTCTTCTTTACATTGTTACTCCCCTTATTAAAATAACAGAGGTGATTAACAATCTAAAGAAGGTGTACGGGATGTTCTTCTTTACATTGTTACTCCCCTTATAAAAATAACAGAGGTGAGTAACAATCTAAAGAAGGTGTACGGGATGATCTTCTTTACATTGTTACTCCCCTTATTAAAATAACAGAGGTGATTAACAATCTAAAGAAGGTGTACGGGATGTTCTTCTTTACATTGTTACTCCCCTTATAAAAATAACAGAGGTGAGTAACAATCTAAAGAAGGTGTACGGGATGTTCTTCTTTACATTGTTACTCCCCTTATAAAAATAACAGAGGTGAGTAACAATCTAAAGAAGGTGTACGGGATGTTCTTCTTTACATTGTTACTCCCCTTATAAAAATAACAGAGGTGAGTAACAATCTAAAGAAGGTGTACGGGATGTTCTTCTTTACACTGTTACTCCCCTTATAAAAATAACAGAGAGGAGTAACAATCTAAAGAAGGTGTACGGGATGTTCTTCTTTACATTGTTACTCCCCTTATTAAAATAACAGAGGTGATTAACAATATAAAGAAGGTGTACGGGATGTTCTTCTTTACATTGTTACTCCCCTTATAAAAATAGCAGAGGTGAGTAACAATCTAAAGAAGGTGTACGGGATGTTCTTCTTTACATTGTTACTTCCCTTATTAAAATAACAGAGGTGATTAACAATATAAAGAAGGTGTACGGGATGTTCTTCTTTACATTGTTACTCCCCTTATAAAAATAGCAGAGGTGAGTAACAATATAAAGAAGGTGTACGGGAAGTTCTTCTTTACATTGTTACTCCCCTTATAAAAATAACAGAGGTGAGTAACAATCTAAAGAAGGTGTACGGAATGTTCTTCTTTAGACTGTTACTCCCCTTATAAAAACAGAAGTCTGATATTCCTTTGTCCAAAAGTACACTGCACTAAATATCCCATATTCTTTATAGTTATTTAGTCAAAGTCATTTATATTTTGTATTCTAAAAAAAAAAAAAAAAAAAAACATAGGGAGTAACAATCTAAAGAAGTACATAAACCCCTTTACTTTAAACATCAAAATCATGCAAAAATATTTCCATCTTTATCACCCCTATAGTGGAAATAATGTACATATTATAGTTCACATTAAATTAAATATGTGTTATATATATATTGTATACAAAGTTTATTTATCTGCCAAATAATTGATGCCATTGTAAAAGATGCTAAAGATTGGTTTATCATTAATAAATTAACTTTGAACGAATCAAAAAATCAAATTTTAAGACATACTCTTAAAAATCATTAATCAGTTAATCCTTCATCAATAAAAATACTTGGACTGTCAATTGACAGCACACTTAATTGGAAAGTTCATGTTAACCATCTCAGTAGTAGGCTTTCATCTGTTCTGTATATGCTTTATAAACTTGGTTCCACTCTGGACAATAAAACTATTAAACTTGCGTACTATGCACACTTTCATTCACAAATGCTCTATTGTATTAAAGAATGGGTAGCTGCCCCTTCTGCTAATAGTATTTTTTTGTTACAGAAAAAAGCAATACGCATAATAAATAAGCTTAAATTTGATGCTAATTGTAAACAATTTTTTATAAATAATGGAATTTTAACTTTTTATTCTGCATATATTTACTCCTTGTTATTGTTTACTAAAATTAAATATGATGAAGGACAGTTTAATAATGACAAAAGTCACAATTATCAAACTAGGTTTACCACCAATATTAATGTTCCTATGTGTAGGCTTCACAAATCATTTCAATCTCCAGTTATCAATGGCATAAGATGTTTTAATAAATTACCTTCTACTATAGCAAAAGCTTTTAACAAAAGTATTAAAAAGATTTTAACTGAGAAGGCATATTATAATTTGAATTTCTTAATGATAATATGTAAATTTTAATCATTTTATATATATATATATATATATATATATATATATATATATATATATATATATATATATATATATATATATATATTTTTTTTTTTTTTTTTTTTTTTTTTTTTTTTTTTTTTTTTTTTTTTATCTGTACTGACTATTGTGATACTACTCTAAAGTTGTAACCACATGTAAATAAATAAATAAAATTTAAATAACTTTTTAAAGAATAATAATTATTATACATCTGAAAAACATACCATAACATATACCAACAGGTTTATTGATTTATGTCAGTCCTGACAAACGCCCCAATTTGGTAGATTTTTACTTCTGAGTCTAAACCTTTTAGTAAAATTAACCAGCTTGGTTCTAGCAATAGCTTTAGTTAGGATGTCAGCTATAATTTCACTAATATTGATGTATTCAAATTTTATAACAAACTTTTTAATCAGATGGGCAACCCCTTAGATATTTATTTGATGTCAAGATGCTAGCCTCTCTTATGGAAGTCAGAATTATTTACAAGTGGTTGGGTAATTTAGTTGGACCCTTGGCCATCCAACCATAACTAATTTCTTCAAGCAAGTAACAAGCAAACTAACTAGATAATCAGAGTTTCTACTGAATATAGAAATAAAATCAAATAAAACACAAATGAATCATACTTGAGATCATATGATGAAGTGCCGATATTGAACTTGTAGGTAGGAGGAAAGGTGATCTGTGATTCTGAAAGCTCGCTGAAAGCTTCACCTGATGACATAGCAGCGAGTAGCTGATCTTGTTTCAGCAAAGATGAGATCTGACCGT
This sequence comes from Gerris lacustris, assembly GCA_951217055.1. Taxonomy (NCBI): domain Eukaryota; kingdom Metazoa; phylum Arthropoda; class Insecta; order Hemiptera; family Gerridae; genus Gerris; species Gerris lacustris. The sequence goes on along the minus strand of OX578277.1, from coordinate 106,600,789 downwards.
TCTTCACTTCGTTCTCTATACGGGTCGATGTAAATGTCTGAACTTCGTCAAGCCTGAAGTTCATATCTCCCAACCAAAACACATAGCTGAAACACAGTTAAGAGTCGTATTTTTAGAAACTAGGTAAACTAGGTGTAGTGGGCTCTATCATTGAAGCGAGCGTATAGTAATAAATATGTATTGAATATTGAAAAAATAGATAATCATGAATCATGATGAGTTGATAGATAATGGGTATAGTAGTAGTACAGACTAGACGTTAGGGAGCACAAAAAAAAGTCTCCGAAGAAAGCCGAAGCAAAGGCAGTCGAGTACGATCGGGTCTAGCCCCGCCCGCCACTAGCGTCTATACTGTGCAGTGCATTCAACCCTATCTTCTCTTTACCAGACGCAACTAAAATATTTTAGATAAAAATGCTAAAAGAACCCCCTCCAAGAAGTCAATCTTTTTTTTTTACAAGAAAGTATAATGTAGAACTGATTAGGAGAGAGGTTCTTCTTTGGTGTGACACCACGTATTCTAAGAATTCCCAGCAGTTTAAAATATAAACATAACATGTAACATTATTATTAGATATTAATAAAAACCCTTTTTTGTGTTTATATGATCCACCGGTGGTCATATTAACCATTTCTTACTAATCGATTTAAATTAAAAAAATTATTATGTTAATATATTTACGTAGAATATTATAAAATCTAGAACATAATCTGAGTATTATTTTAATTTAAGAAGGTTGGTTTGATTTTTGCAACATAACTATTTTTTTTAATTAAATATTTAAATAATAAATAATATGCTAAATATGTAAGATATTCAGTTTATTATTTATCATATTAATAAACATTATATTAATAATTGGCAGTATGAAATATGTATTAATAATAATGTAATGCATAAAATGGAATATGCATTAAAATATCTAATAAAAGCGACCTAATTATTATCAATTTTGTAAAAGATTAATTATTTTATTTAAGATGTCTTTATTTTGGTTTATAATAATTAAAGAGGATTAGTAGTTCCACGTGATTAGCATTCTTTTAATCTATGATCTCGTTAAACATTATATGTATAAGTAAAGGGAAGAGTTAAGAAAGAGTGCGTGTTTAAAGTTCTAGAGGAGTAAGCGTAAGGGGGTTGAGGTAGGCTGTGGAGCGTACCCGATGATTCCCGAGTACTTCCGAGTGACTGTCTTCGGCGACTTTCTTTTTGTGCTCCCTAACGTCTAGTGTAGTACAAGGGCTAGTAGTAAGGGAACCACCCCGCATTCTTACTATTCCTCTAACCACACATCTCCTTTTCAATTATTATAAAATGTATCTCTTTGCTACAAAAAAACTACTGCATGCATCAAATTTAAATTTTGCATGCCTGTTTTAATTGTGCATTAGATGGTGCATATGAAGTTTTATTAAAATCGTTACGTTAGAACGTAAGATAACGGTAAAAAGGTTGTTTTCTCTATTACAAACGTTTAGGTCCGCTTTAATAGTTTTAGCGATCTTTATTAATTCATAGCGGTGTCGCTGTTGGTTTTACTAAAAAATGTTGTTTGTAAAAAATGATCGTCTCATCGAATAGATGATGATAGAATCTTTTCCCGTCCTGAAATTCCAATTTAATTTTTGAACCTCTCTAAAATTAAATTGATTTCTGATTTCTAATTTCTAATTTTTGAACTCTTGGACAGATCACGCTGTCCAATGAACTTAGCCTGAGTATTAGTAAGAGGAACAACAGATTTCAACTAAATCAGCAAACTTTTACTCAAGTTATCGTTGGACACGTAAACGTTACTGACAGACAGACAGACAAGATGCATAGTTTTTTGAATGTAAGAAGCTCGCTTCAAATAATGTTTTAAGCTAAAGCAAAATCAAATGATAGATGAACTAAATTTATAATCTTACTCGTGGAAGAAGATGGCTGAAGTTTCAGGTTTTTTAAACTTCTGGCTCTGCACTATGGTGTTATACTCTTCTATCCTTTCCTTAAGTAGGTGATCATGAGGAGCCATGTGACAGTTAATTAAACATAGGGAGCACCCGTAGATCTGCAGTCTTAGACTCACAGCACCTTTATTACCCTGATAACAAACAATTATATTAATTATAAGAGAATAATCAAATCAATACAATATAATAGGTTTGTTCCAACTACCAGTTCCGAATCTGTTTTGAATTAGTCCAAGATCGACGTAATGCGCAATGCGCATGTGCGATCATTACTCAGTTGGGAATTGATTGGTGATTCCATCTTGTTGGAACGCTCCTGAACTAGAACCAAACTGTTTGATGTGGTAGGTTTTAGCACTATTATCAGAACAACTTGTTGAGTTGATTGTTTATGTGATTTTGCCTTCCTGTGCCATTATTAAATATTAAAGATATGGATGAGTCAATAGTTGATGAAGATAAGTACCACTCGCTTAAATCAGGGCCTGATTTAGGCCAAGGCGGGCCGCCTTGGGGCTCGCACAACAAGGGGGGGGGGGGGGCACACCACAAAAATTTCATTTTCTAATGCTAATTAAGCTCGAAAGTTGGAAGTAAAACCTACATACTCATAGAGGATATGACGAAAACGCAGGCACACATTTTAGATGTGTTTATTTAATATATGAATTCACGATTTCATTGCGATTTACGCAATTCACAATTTTCGGGCTTACTGTAGTGAGCCAGTTTTAGTAGACTCACGGCACAAACATATTTTTTATGATTTAATCCTAAATGCTCTTTTGTTTTAAAAAACAAATATTAATCTTAGTCCAGTTAACGAAAGAAATATTGCGGAAATAAATCGGATTCTTTCAATATTTGTTTGAAAATGGAATAAGTATCAAAAGTCCATCTTGGAAAATAGGTCCAATTTTAATTTTTTTTTTTTAGAAATATCTAGAAAATGACATTATATGCACAAAAATTCATCATCACATTCGTACAAAAATATTTTAAAAAGAAGAGTTGAAACGCAAGAAAGGAGAATAATAGGCAAGCGAAATCAAAACAAAAACAATGAAGCGGAAGGTTACGTTTCTGTTCACCTAAACTCAAACTCAAACTACTAGTCCCTGCCACCGATCGCTGACTGGTCTGAATGGTTCCAAACCAATCCGTGATTCAATCAGAGTGTGGTTGGAACAGGAGACTAACAGTCAGGGTCAGTCAGAGTTTGAGCTTTGTTGGAACGCCCTATTCCTAATGCGCATGCGTCGGAAAATTTCAAACTAGTTTGAAGTGTGGTTAGAACAAACCTTATACATCTTAACTAGGTTTTTACAGAGGATTCCAGAAGGGAAGCATTTACATGATGAGTTTAACAACCAGATTGGGCATTGTGATGTCAAATGGTACCTTCAAGTCAGATTAGAAAATGAATTAGGCTACAGAAAAGTTGTAAAGTTTGCCCATTATGAGTTGTGACTTATGACAGAGTGGGAAAATCCAAAAAATTGGGGTGGGGAGCCAATGAGAGGTCAGGATTTTGAATTCTAGAAGGTGTGGCCAACTATGCAAGTAGTAGTTACCTAGTACTTCCTACTAGACGGGTAGGACGAACCACTTGTTCGAACATCGCAATCAGGCCTACAGTGGACCCATTTTACTTCCCCGTGGTGGAGAGTTCCAGCTACTTCACACATCATACATTTGTACATTGTACCGCCGAAGCGAGTATGATGTGGTCATTAGTAAGCTATATGAGCGTGCTTCAAAGTGTGAGGGAAGAGGACCCCTCAGGGGGTCCCCTCGCCCTACTCCGACCTCGAACCATAGATACAGATCACATCTCATGACACGGATCGAACCCACTAGACGACATGGGGGAAGAGAACCTCTCAGGGGGTGTCCCTCGCCCTGCTCCGTCCGCGATTCATAGATGCATTCAGTGTATCACGGCCCGGGATCGAACCCACGACCTCGAGTTGCCTCGACTCAGTAATAGCTGAGCGGTGTCTTTACGACCTCGGCCACCCTGGCTCCCCGGCCAACTAGGCAAACAAAAATGTCACTGGCCTCACCCCTCCTACAGGCCTAGTGGCTTTATTTTTTTCCTCACTTAGGTTGGCCAATCTAAGTGTCAAAAGTCACCTCATAACACAACACCCATACTGTAGTTACAAATACTGACTAATTTAAAAATTAGCTTGTTAAAGCCAAGCTTATCCCCTCCAAACTATGCTTTAAATTATCAAAACCTGGCTTAGTTTGTTATAACCTATAACTTAATGATTGTGCTTTCTAGCATGTTGAAACATAATACAGTGGGCAGTTGCCAACTTTCATAAGCAAAGCTTTCAAACTTTTTAAAGTCATGACTCCCTTAGAGTAAAAAAACACTCCACACAATTCCCCAGACTTTTTATGTGTTAATAGTGTGGACTTCTCTTAAATATCTGACTTTGAACAAGTGCACCAGATGAAAACGCTTGGGAGGATAACGTTGTCCAACGAACTCGTCCTGGGCATTGGTAAAATGAACATGTCTACCAAATTTCATTAAAAATCTGTCTACTTTTACTCAAGTTACCGTCAAACGTTTCAGGGGATGCGGACACACAGACAGACAGACACCAGACCAAAAATGTTCCCTGATATCTGAAACGGATTTCTGTCTTGGAATTTTGAAAATCGGAGACATAAAATTTATTCATCCTCAAAAGTGAACACAATGCTTCCATTACCTTCAATAAACTTGGAAGCAATGCACACTAAGTAGTCTTGTGACAAATCAGAGAACTAAGAGTTTTCATGTTCAGTGCACCTGAACATGAAAATTTTGAGTTTAGAATGTGTTTTTAGGGTTTTGAAGATCCTTCTCAAAACCCTTAAACCAAGGATGATATGTCTGTCTGTCCGTCACTCTTTGGTCCACATCTCCCAAACCGTTTAGGGTCAAAAGTTGAAAGTTAAATCACTGCTACAACTTTTTGACCCACACAAACCAAAAATACAGAAAATTTAATCGGCGCATGTGCAGTTTGCTAAAACGTGGTAAACTCAAAAATTTCTATTTTTTTTTTAAATTTTCTAGTGGGGTATCAAATGAAAGCTCCATCCATTTAAAATTGTTCTCAATACATCAATAGTGGTCACTTGCCTTCCAACTTAAAACTCAAAAAAAAAAATAATTAAAATTGAATATTTTCAAAATAACTTACCCAAAGTCCTAAAAGACCAGTCCTAGTAACAACATCCTGCATATCCCTGAGATGTATCAAATGTTTTCTAAGGCAGAATACGGACAGAACTATTCCTACTAGTTTGATAGTCTTGGCTCTTACATAACCATAAGGAGCTAATGTTTTCCTGTAACAATAGGTATAATAAGACAATAAATTCTGCATTCAGTAAATAAAACACTATCAGCCAATAAATTTTAATATTAAATATATATATATATATAAAATAGCTTGTGGTGGATCAAGGAAAGCCTAACCCATGGAGCACTGTTACAGTTCAAGAAGCATCAGGTATGGTCACTACTTGGATAAGTGACCACATAGATCTGGATTAAATTACCTGACCAGGGAAATCCTTTCCCTTCTCAATATCCTTCCAGCATTATGAGAAAATGGGGGTGAGCTTCACAAAAGAGTTAGTGCCATCAGGTTTGCATGGTCTTTTAAACCATGATCAACAATCTCAGATAAAAATCAAGATGTCAGAGATGCTTTACCGACCATTTTTTTATTTTTTTTTATTCCGGGGGGCTTTTATACCCGAAGGCGCAGGCCACTTAGGTGGGCCCATTGAACAAACCCGGGTTAGGGGCTGAAATCTTCAACTCGTGTGAAGATATGGTCGTTAACCAAGATTACCCTCCTGGTTGTAATACAACCTGGAGTGTCATCATCATGGTTTCCAGGCCGAAACCTGGTGGCGCCACTCTTTCGAGGAGCTTCCCATTTGTTTAAACAATGCTGGGTGGACATTGAGTGGGGGGCCTGGTCCGAGAATCGAACCCAGAGCTGTGGTCACCTTCTGACCCTGCTCGATGCTGCTTAACTTTGGTTATCGCACGACAAGTGCTCTAGCCTCCGAGCCACCCAGGCCCCCGTCTTATGGTCCAATGCTTAATACAAATGTAAAAAGTATGGTTCCCCAACCTGGGTTTATTCTATGGACACGCCGTAAAAGCCCCAAAAATAAAATATAAAATATTGCGTGTCAATTCCAACGATATAAAGAACTACACAATTGCTAGGCTAGAATACTTGCACTTGTTTTCTCAGTAAAAAAAAAAAAAAAAAAAAAAAAAAAAAAATCAAAGGCACACCCACCCTTAATGCCTCACTGCTACAGTAGGAGCGGCAAGGAGTACCTATTACAGCATAAATACGCTTGTTACTTACTTGAATTTACTAGCTCATCTTACTTTTTGTCTTTATACTTACTACTTTTTACTACTTTTTATTAGCTTGCTTTCTTGTTTGTTTGTTTGTCCAGTACAAATCTTGATATCAATTTTTAACTAACTTCCCGAGTAGCTAAACATTTGAAACTTTTAGAATAGCTCAGAACATGATGACAATCTTTCAGCAGAATTTTATTGGTTTTCAGCAAATTTTGCTTTATGGAAAGTTAGTTCGGAAAAAATCCTGAAGTTATTTTATTTGTTTTGACATATCCTATAGTATTTACAATCTTCATTTTGACGGGTTTCAAATTCGTGATTTTTTATTTAGAGGTAAACATTGAATGACAGCGAAAAGAACTAAATTAATTGACGTGTGACACCCAGGTCTGTTTACACTTGTGTCCTAGGTATAGGTTTAATTTTTCTGCATCTGTACTTCTTTACTTGTACACATTTTTCTTCTCTTACTGTCCCTACACAGGGGCATATCAATGGCAAGGATTAGATTTGGTGTTGGGGAGATCCGTTGCACAAAGATTTGTCCTTTTATAGGTTTAAGATGAGCTCTCTAGATGGCTGTCATTATTATGTAAAGTAAATAAATTCGGAACTATGTATTTTTTTCACTAACATTATATATAACAATGACAATTATATTATCAACATTACACATAAATATGCATAGAAAATTTAAAAACGTAGTATATCAAAAGTTCATTTTATCTTGTAATTATTGTCTTTATAACACATCTATTGCCAAAATCCAAGCAACAGAATGGTCAGGGTTAATCATCTTAGACATAGAGAAGCGCCCAAACAACTTCAATAGGGAAGATGTCCCAGAAGTGGGTTGTTACTTCTCCAGGACAATATGTACGCCTCTGAAGATGCTCCCAGCACTGGATTCGAAACACAGAAGCTTAAAACCCAACATAATGTGGTCAACGCTAGAAAATCCTTAACTTTAATTGGGCTAGGTTTTGTTTACATTTGTTTAATTTATTATTATTGTTAGTTAATTAATTATTCAGTCATTTGACTAAAAGATACTCCATCGACTAGATCCACCCAAAAGCTGTATAATTTTGCTTCTCTGAATTTTAATCTTTAAGAGAAAGTTCTACAACATCTCAGAAGCAGCTAATTTTATGGAATTTAAAAAAGTGTTTTTTCTTGTTTTGTTTTTATAAATATATGATTTTTGGAATTGCCCAAATGACAATCAATAAGATAGACAAGACGTGTTGAATTTAAAAATGTAGTTTCAGATTCAGTACCCACTTTAAATTGAAAAAGTGGTTGTGAAAATTGTGCTTAAATGTTCACAAGAGAAGAGATTTATAATTTTACTTGTAGTAGATTACCATAAATTAGAATTATACATTTAAATATATACATACAATGAATATAAATAATAAAGTGAGCTAAATTAATATAACGTACAAATATAATACAATATTCAAAATCAATATTTTAACAAAGAAAAAAACAATAAGAGAAAATCCAAAATTATTTACGAGGAGATGAGAGTTGGCATATTTGCTTAACACGGAATAAAACAAAACTCAAATCTGTATTAATCAAAGATGACCTTAAATCTATTTGCTCTGAGAACATAAATGTATGCAAAACACCACTTTAATTATGAGAGAAAATAATTGCATATTAAAAGATAGTTTATTGCAATAAAACAAGTTCAAGTATTTATGTTAAAAAATATTAAATAAATATTTAGTTATAATGTGATAACAGTTGTTACTAAATTTTTAAAATCTTTTCTAATTGATTTTGAACAGGAGAGAAAAGATGCACTTCTTTAAACTGTTACTTATAAATCCCGTTATAAAAAACAGAAGGGAGTAACAATCTAAAGAAGGTGTATGGAATGTTCTTCTTTAGACAGTTACTCCCCTTATAAAACAGATGTGTGATATTCCTTTGTCCCAAAGTACATTGAACTAAACACCTCTTTGTCTTAATAGTTCTTTAGGCAAAGGAATGTATACATAACTATACCCATTAAGGAGAGTACAGTGGAACCTCGATAATTCGGACTAATTGGGACCAGACACTGTCCGAATTTTCGAATATGCAGTAAAACAACATTATCGCAGATGAGAGGACCTGATAAAGGTGCACCTAAGCTTCTTCTTTGGGTACACCATATTATGCACATCGCATCTTCTAAAGCGGTATCATTTGCCGTTCGTAACGTTCTCCGATTTTTTTGACCCCTCTTCAGAATCTAGCTTTGATGTGTAAATCAGTATACTATCTCGTTTTCGTTTTAGATGTCCCCACATCATAATATTTTTTGCAAGAGATGTCCCACTTTCACCTTTCGGATTTTCTTTTTAAATAGAATTTCTAGTTATTAAATGTTTCAGTAGGCAGTCCGGATTTTCGAGGCTCCGGATTTTCGAGGTCCGAATTGTCGAGGTTCTACTGTAACAATCTAAAGAAGTACCAACATTAAAATATTACTGTACAGTAGAACCTCGATTATCAAAGCCTCTGTTATCCGAACTCGCCACCGGTGAGGTGGTTAGAGGTACTAGCCACCTTGTTGAGGGTGAAACAGACAAGAATTCATGATTTTTTTAAACCTACCTGAAAAAAATGTAATACAGTAGAACCTCACTTACACGACCCTCAATAACACGACAACCTCAATTACAAATGCAATTTTCAAATCCCTTTGAGATTGCCATAACACATAACGTTAAATTAACCTCTATAACGCGACTAATATTATCCAAACAACCTCAATAACACGGATTTTTTCCAATTCACAACGTAACTCAGAACCTCTTTAACAAGTTGTTTTGAGAAGTCGACCTCTATAACTCGTCTCTATACAGGAATGGGTCGACCTTGAACAAGTCTAGACTTGAAAACCCCGCCCATTAACCTCGATAACACGACTAATAGCCAAAATAACTCGATAACTCGACCCTCAACAAAAAGAGCACCTCGATAACAAGACTGTTTCCCTAATCCACTTGAGACACTTCTTATCGAGGTTCTACTGTATAATGTGTTGTTTTACACATGTACATAATAAACTAAAAATATAACTATATACCTTTAAAATAACATTGTATAATAAATTGTATTTGTGACATTTTTATGTTTCGGCTATGGCACATTAACCTCGAAAAGCGTTATGTTACACGAATGGGGAAGATATAGGATCAAGGTTTCAGGAAGGTATAGGAGGTGTTCAGTTCAATCGAGTCTGTCCGCTCTTGGTAGGAATAGTGTCTCCGTCTCCCACTACCGTGCTTGGTACCGCTGTCGCTAGGGCGTCCCCTCCCCAAGCGATTCTAAAACGCTGTACACTGTCCTAGGTGAATAGAAAAAGGTTGGAGCTAACTGCACTCGTTTACATCACTGCTTAGAGGTCGGCTAAGTTATGATTGCAGTTTAATACTCTTGATAATACTCTACTAAAACCGCCCTCCCCCCTCAACTACAACTTCTGTTCAACTGCTCTGATTTGCATCGGACTAACACCATCGGACTAACTCTTAGAATTTTATTCCTAATAAACTAATTAATTTTTTAAAATTTATTTTTTGCTTTATTATTTTTTTTTTTATTATAGGTACTATAATTTTTTGGATTCATTATAAAAATAAGGGTGACGAAGCTAAAAGATTACTTCTTAATAAACTGGAAAAGAAAAAAGTACTTTCTTTCATCGTACACAACATATGTTCGATTAAATTGCTCATTTACAAACGCAAGAATCTGCACGGTCGATTTTTTTACATTTTCATGTCTTTACTTTGGCTTATGAACTCAATAAGCTTTACCAAAAAGCGTTACATAAAAATGTCTCACTGTCTTGCAGACTCGTATGCAAGCAATTTTCTTCTTTTTTTTTTTTTCTCCAAATAATAAACCCTCTGCCAAATAATAAAGTGAGAACTTATTTTTTAATGAACCTCAATTATCCGAACTTTTTGATTATCCGACCCACCTCTGGTCCCAATTAGTTCGGAGAGTCGATGTTCTACTGTATTTTTATTAAAAAAATAATTTACCTAATAGATTCAGTCCAAGGATCATCAAACAACAAGTCCATAACAATTGGCATAACACCAATTTCATATTTGATTTCTTGAAACCTGAAAACAAAATTAGAATAATTAAACAATGCCAATAGAGCAAACTAACTTCAACTCTTTAATGTAAAACCAGAAGAATTTGGAATTGCAAATGGTCTGTATATTAAAACAGTCTGCCTAATTTAACATGTAGCATTAAAGAATTGTCTAATTTCTGTAATGGTGATGACTTTACATACACCTTGATCAACTATACTATTGGTCATTTGATAACGTTAATAAGGATAGCTGGTGAAGGCGGGGAAAATTGATAAAAAGGTGTTACCAGGCTCCACACTGACAAGTAGTAATACAGAATACATTTCCTCTTTCCCTGGAATTGTAGTGGAGGCAAGTATCCAAGGTATACATGAGGAGCTTAGTATCAAAGACGGACAAGAGCACATTTCAAAATTTTACAGAAGAGCCGAAAAACTGTAGCTCAAATTCTATAGATGCGAGAGCTATGATATTTTTTCTGTGGATTCTTAATAGACTCAAAACTAGTTAGAAGTACTGAAAACGTGAATTTCTTTGATATTGTAGCTGCTAAATGGAGTTAAAAAGTGGAGTTGTCCGCTTTTGAAACAAAAACAAGGTTTTGTCCGTTTTTGAAGCAAAATGACGTTGAAAAAATAGTTAGAATAATATTTTTTTTCACGTTTTCAGAGTTCTTAGGGGGTAGTACCCCCCAATTTAGAGCTAAAAAATGATTCCTCGATTTCCCCTCGGGGTATCATTTTTCTAAACATGTATGACAAAACGTTAGGAGTAGGTATCCAGATGCTAAAGCCCGCAGTGCATCATAGGAACGAGTTAGTAAAATGCAGCCTCCTGATTGGCTGTTTCGGTTATGTCCACTTTTGAAGCAAAACGTGTGTTGACTGTCCGTTTTTTTAAACAAAACTACAACTATTATTGCATTTTTATCCCTTTTCTGGTCGTTTTTGATGCAAATGGATAGCAGAATCTGATGGAGCAGCCAAAAATCTATAAGAAACAATCGATAACTGAAATTTGGAAAAAATTTCGAATGTCCGTCTTTGATACTAGGCTCCTCATATAACTACTGTCTAAGGTAAGAGAATCTCCCTTATCTCCTAATTTTAAGCAAATTTTACAAGTGTTATTGTTTGTATACTTGGTAGCTGGACATATACAACGTTAACTGAGTGACAGCGGGATGGGGATGAATAAAAAACATCATTGATTTCTTGGCTAAAGGACATACTGCAGTTGCTGCATATTAGACAACTTAAATCAAGAGGTATAGGACAATGTCAAAATGATATCAGCTGTGATAATGCTGGTAATTATAATTATAATTAATTATAATTAATTATAATAATTATAATAATTATAATTATAATTATAATTAATTCATCAATGTGGCTTTGAAATTGTAGACTGATCTCCCACTTCTCTAGATTTGGCTCTTCCCAATTTTCAAGTAAACACTCATATTATTAACTGAAGAAAAAGAGATATTACCTGTAATAACTTTCATGTTACCTGGGATTGTCACACTTTTGAACGAATTAGATGTTAGGACCCAAAGTGTGAACTTAACAGGTTCTGATCTCCAAATATTATTTTTATACGGGTAGGAAATGTACCTTGATAAAACCAAGGTCAGAAAAGGGATTGTATGAACAAATTAAACAAAAAAAAAAAAAAGTTCTTTCTTTCATAAAAATACTAATCTACCCAAAGTCATCTCAAAATGCCTAGTGAATGCAGTAGAAACTTTAAATATCTCCTCTAGAGACCACTAGATAGCTTCACATTTCAAATTCAGTTGTTATATTGGGCGTAGTAGATATACATAGATAAAAACAAGCCATACGTCCAAGAACATGAGTACCAAAAAATGGTCATTCTTAGAACATGTACTATGGTATCCCCTTTTCACTTTTTTAGATTTTTAAAGACTTTGAAGAGTTAATGCCTAAAAATCTCACAGGTATATTACTCACAATTTTGACCTCTTATTCTCTTCTAAAAAATCGGTCCGAGACAACTCAGACAAACTTTCTCATATACGAGTTTATAATTACTTAGCCCAGTGTTACCATTTATTAGTTTTCAAATGTACATTTAAATATTATTGAACATTTCATCAAAATTCATAAAAATAACTTCTCCTGGGCGGGGAATCGAACCTGTCCACGTTTTAAGATAATTTCTCAGGAACTAGATTTTTCCCGGGAAAACTGCTTATATCGTTGGATTTGTATTCAAATGGACTACATTTTAGAATTTTTTTTAATCAAAATCGTCGGAACCGTTTTCGAGAAATAATTTTTTTCATGTTTTTTCAGAGTTTTTGGGGGGTAGCGCCCCCAAAATTAGAGCTAAAATTCATTTCTCGATTTCGCCTCGGGGTATGATTTTTCTGAACATGTATGCAAAATTTTGTCAAAATCGGCCCAGTAGTTTAGGCTCCAGGCGTCTGCACAGACGACAGACAGACATTTGTTAAAAACCCCTTTTTTGGACTCAGGGGACCTCAAAACGTGTAAATCCATCAAAATCTCAAAATCGAATTTTTGCACCATCACAATACTTTCTTTTTATATGAGAAAGTAAAAAGGGATGTGTATTAAACTCAAGTGAAAACAATTACCGACTGATGTGTCTATCTTGAGTTCATGCCATTATAGGTAGGTAATTGAAAAATTACCATAATACGACAACATGCTAAGCTACATGTTTACATGTAAAAAAAAACAAAAAAAACTTAAAACGTAAATGTTTCTTTTAACAAAAGAAATGACTTTTCACACCTGATTACATCTTATCATTCCTATTTTTTTACACTTGGGTAATAAAATGAAGCCGCTTAAATAATTATTGAGTATTTATTTTAACAATCTTATTTACGTGAATATTTGGCTCTCTAGATTTGTAGAATAAGATTGAAAGCTTGGATTCGGGGAATTTGTATCGGTAACGACAGAGAAAAATCAATGACCCGTATAGCTCATCTTCAGCTTCTCCCGTAGTTATTGATAATTATAATTTGATTTAAAGTAAAATTTAATCTTTCTGTAGTATGAAAACTACCGAAACCTTAAAAATTTGAATTTATAATAGATTGCACTAGGTACAGGTACTAATTGAGTACTTTGTAATTATAAGCGTTAATTCTCGGTCTAGTTCTATAGCTGTGAATATTTGGCTCTCTAAATTTGTAGAATAAGATTGAAAGCTTGGATTAGGGGAATTTGTATCGGTAACGACAGAGAAAAATCATTCTCCCGTATAGCTCAGTTGGTAAGAGCCCCTGCAACGGATTAATAGGAGGACCCATGGTTCGAGTCCCGGTGCGGGGGTCTATTTTTCTCTGAATGTCTCCCGTAGTTATTGATAATTATAATTTGATTTAAAGTAAAATTTAATCTTTCCGTAGTATGAAAACTACCAAAAACCTTAAAAATTTGCATCTTATTTAAGTTAAATTAAAAACCAAATTATAATTTTATAGTTCAACTCATTTTATTGTAAATTAAACAGAATTAAAACACACTATTTTTCTCCGGAAATTCACTAAAAAAATTGATTTTAACATTTTTAAAATTATTATCGAAAACTTTTTTTTTTTGTTGTCCTCAAAGCCCAAATTCAGCTTGCGAATTATATGCGAAATTTAATTTTTAACAAAAATATTTATTTATTATAAAATTTAATTTAATTAAGTAAATAACTAAATAAACTAAATTATAGGCAATAAATTAAGTAAAACAGTAATTAAAGTTAACTATTCAACAAGAGCCTTTATTATAATTATAAATTAATTATGTACTTAAATTTCTTAATGGTTAAGACAGACGAAGGCCAAACAGATTAAGTCCGTCTAAGATAATAATTAGATCATAATTTAAATACAATAGGAAAATGGACAGAAAAATAAAACTTTTTATTTATCTAAGTAAAATAATGTGAATATGAAAGAACAATAGTTATTAAAATAATAATAACTAGTGTATACTGTATGGTAATGATTTTTGTTATTTATAAAATATTAAAATTATTCTCACTAATAGCATTTATTTTTATCTTACTTTATGCATTTAAAAGTATTCACTGAAACAATAATATACATATATATAATATATATATTCATGAGTACAGTGATAATTTAGAGGACTGGGAATTTATTTTAAAGATGGAAAGCTAATCCTTACGATTAAAACTACATAAAAGATAGATACAGTTTAGTAGGGAAGAATCTATTATCATATAGAACGAGAAATATAAAATATTTTAATTACAATTATAAATTATTTATAATAGCTATATTTCCAAGACAAAGGTTGGATAAAAAATTCAATAACTTAATTGCTGAGGGGGAAAAAATATAATAATAAATTAAAAAACGTGCAACAATAAAAGAAAAAAATCGGGTACAGGGTACTTCGGAACTTTTCCTCACTTCAGAGGCCACTAAAATGGTCTCTCCTGCTGCGAAGCAGCAGGAGGAAGCAGCATTGGACGTGGTCAGTACTTGGATGGGTGACCGTTTTGAACTAACTGATTTATTATCATTCTTAAAAAATAACCTTATTTTTAATAGCTATATTTTATTTAATTATTTGTAATTTGACAGATGTAAACAAACGTTGACATCAAAATTATCGCACTAATAAATAATTATATTCGCTTATAACATTTAAACTAATAAATGGAATTTTATAGTTTTTTTTTTATTTGTTCCTTAATTATTTCCGGTTCCAACAATATGCTATATGTCAAAAAACTATTTATACTTTCGGTATTATTAACCGTCAAAGTTTAAAAATTGATAACTTCAAAATGGCGGCCAATATCAAAATTAAATTTGGTGGGCTTGTTTCTCATACAGAGAGGTACATTTGTGCCAAATTTCAACTCGATCAGGACCATAGTCGATTTATTATGATTTTTTTAAATTTTTGCTGACTCAGCAAACTGGGTTCAAGATGCCGGAAAAAGTTGATTTTCCGGGCGGCACCACTACAGGTAAAGACTGATTTTCTGCCAAGTTTCAACTCTCTATGTTGAATACCTTGGGCGCTACGATGATAACTCACATACATACACACACACACATACATACACACATACATACAGACGTCATGCTGAAAACCACTCAGGAGGTCTTAAAAACACCTAAAACGAATAATTCCGTTGAAATCTCAAAAAAAAAATTTTTTTGGTGAAAACAATACTTTTCCTACTATAGGTAGTGAGGAAAAGTAAAAAAGAGTTATTTGAATTAAATACATACCCAATGATATAGAAATCTGGTAGATTTTTAGTTGACTTGTTTAGACCCAACAATTCATTAAAATCTTCACTAGGTGGCATAGTAGCAACATTATAGGTTACAACGTACAACCTGAAAAAATTAAATAA
The DNA here is from genome assembly GCA_951217055.1 of Gerris lacustris. Classification (NCBI taxonomy): domain Eukaryota; kingdom Metazoa; phylum Arthropoda; class Insecta; order Hemiptera; family Gerridae; genus Gerris; species Gerris lacustris. The sequence goes on along the minus strand of OX578277.1, from coordinate 106,584,916 downwards.
TAAATCAACAAGTCTGCTAATGAAGCATAAAGGCGGAAATACACATGCCAATTACTCGCACAAAAACATACGAGTAGCTCGCAGAGGAGTGCTACTGGCATGTGTATACATCAAATAGCATACGAGTTTTTTACTCATGCGAGTAAATCGCACGAGGTTTGATTTTTGTCTTACCAGTGGCACAAGTCGAGGGGAGGGGGAACTGATAAGGCACGTATAAACAGGCCTGCCAGCGCAAGGTTGCTAGTAGCTAGCACGAGTCTCCCTCAGCCCTTCAGTCTTCAGTTGTGTTCCTTCCTTTCGCAGGCATCTGACAACAACCTATCAACTTTCTCCGGAAGCATTCGCAATTGATTCCTAAAACCATTGACGTCCCCGAACCACATTTCATTTAGTAAGCACTGACTACTGACTCGCTCCATGTACCTAATTTCCTTCTAGCTATCCAATCTTTACCCACACTCTTCGTGTCTAATATAAAATTAAAAATATAAAATGAAAAATAAAATATAAAATTAGGATGGGGAGCCAATGAGAGGTCAGGATTTTTACTTCTAGAAGGCAGGGCTAACTAGGCAAACACAAATGTCTCTGGTTCCACCTCTCCTACAGGCCTATCCTCATGCCATTATACTTTGTTACTCTGTAAGTGCGGAAAAAACAGGAAAAAATGGGAGAGGAGCCAATGAAAGCTCGAGATTTTGGCAAATAGTAGTTCGGGGCAACTAGGTAAATAAAAATATCTCTGGATAACCTTAAGATAAACACCTAGTGGTTTTATTTTTTCCCTCACATAGGTTGGTTTGTGAGCTGTCAGATTTATAAAGTATAATGGCATGAGTATAGTGGCTTTATTTTTTCCTGATATAGGTTGGCCAATATGAGTGTCAAAATGCACAACTTGTAACGCACAAACTGTAGACACTGTCAACTAAATCGACATCTACACCTGCTTGTTCTAGAAGAAAGCTAAATGTGCAGGTTGCGTAAGAAGATGAAACACCTTCTCACTTTATCAACAGCTGTCCTGCATTAACTCAACAGGTGGGAAATCTTTGACTCAACCATTCAGTTAATTGAAAGAACTAAGGTTGCTTCTTCTAAGCTAGGTACTCACTTTGAATGGGTCTGAAGATATTCAGAGCAGTCATAGTGCCAAGGTCAAAAGACATCACATCCACTCAGCCATCTATGGATTAAGGTTTAGTCATGGGTTTGATCCCCATTGGCACTTTGATTTTCATGGCTCACAATTGATCACACAGTATTTGCTTTAGCGGTACATTGGTGTGTGATATGGCTGAACTCCATACAGGGCTAGTGGACCAAGGGCCCAAATAGAAGGTCTGATAATTGCAAGGTTCAAACAATGGATTGTCCTCCCCATTCTACTACTACTTCAGCGGCTCTGTCAGCTTCATAAATAGATAGGGTTTCTACTATAAGAAGATTGCTACCTAGTTGATGTTAGGCGGCTTTCACACCGAAGTAGCAAGTCGCAGGATGCATGCGTCCTGGTAACACCAGATTATCTAAGGAGTCAAGGAAATTGAACGAGGGCCTCCACACCGAAGATGCATGTGAGACGTGCATCCTGAAAGCAAGTGGCAAGTGCGACTCGAGAACCAGCCGGCTGGTTGTTACCAGGGCTGGTTGCTACCCTTGCCACTTGCTTTCAGGATGCACGTCGCACATGCATCTTCGGTGTGGAGGCCCTCATTCAATTTCCTCGACTCCTTAGATAATCTGGTGTTACCAGGATGCATGCATCTTGCGACTTGCTACTTCAGTGTGAAAGCCGCCTTAGTATGTCACTTGATAGGTGACCACTTTGATAGGGAGTAATATTTGAATAACTAACCTATCAAGTGACAAACTAATATCAACTTTATTTTTGAAAATCATATTGTCCACCATAATTGGCAGGACATGGCCGTTCTCCAACGGCTTGTTCTTTTTTCAAATGCTTATTGCCAAGCTTTGTCCTGCAGACGAACTTAGCCGACCACATATTCTTTAAAGGCACTAAAAGATTAACTTGTACACAAATTTATAGCTTGATGTTAATCACTCACTATTTTGCACGCTATCTCCTGGACTATAAGTTGATTGTGTGATAAGCAAGGTGAGTTTAAGCAGTGAGAAAGAATAAAAATGTTTAGATCAGCTAACGGAGATCAAAGCTGTCATGTGCTTATGGTTTGGTCACACCCCTCGAATATCCAATTCTAACACCACACTCGTATTCAAAAGTGATATTTGTTAAAAATTAAATGTAATTTGTGGAAAAATTAATAAGTGTATTTCGTTTTTCTGAAATGCCTAAAGTTGGTAGGCACTCCATCATATCAACTTGATTAATAATAAAATTTGTGACAAGTTAAATTTTTAAACTCACTTTTTTCTAAAATGTAATCTTTAGAAAAAATGTTGAAACTAACATTCTCAAATACACAGTGGACTTGGACGGAATATTAATGCCTTAGGTAGACAAACACTAACTCTCCTTAATTTTAGATACCTCTCTCTATTTAATAGCTAAACCATCGCCTATTATTTCTTTCCTATTTTCCACAATAAGAGTTTGACAAAAGAATAGATTGATTGTCCTTACAAAATGGAAGATTTTAACCCTTAAATACTAATGGTAATTGGTTGGTTGATATTACTAAACCTTCGTCGATTCGACTGACATATGCAGAAACTACATTTTTTGGGTTGAAACTACACCTTTATAAAGAGAAAACTATTGAGAACTCATTATTAAATCTTTTAGTGAGATATACAAACATTTGATGACAAATAACTTAGTAGGAACATCAGAAGAATCTGAAATTGAGTTATGCACCAGGTCCCATGCCCCAGATTATCGGTCATTGGTCTCTGGCCCAAGGCCAATTACCCTAGGCCCATTGTCCCTTACCCCTAGGCTTATTGCCCCTTATCCCAGGCTATAGGCTCATTCGACGACTTACTAACGTTTATTACTAAACGTTAGTCGAATCGACGAAGTAGCTTTGACAGGAATTTGCCAGAAAACGAGTGTATGCTCAAAAGGTCTACTACAGCTACACTAGCAGGTGTGTTACTAACCAATGCAAGCACTGCAGAAGGATGGGGTACCCATCACCATCGCATACGAGCGTAAAAGGTTAAGGTTCAAACTGTGCTCGTCGATTCGACTACCATTAGCATTCCAGGGTTAAGGGTTTTCACAAGTTCCAATAAGAGTGTAAGGAAAATATATTGTAACATAAAATTGCATTACCAAGTAGAGTGCTAAGCTCAACAAAGTAGGCTAGACAGCTCTGCCATTAATACACCAATTCTGTTCTTTTCATAATAAATGTATTATCAAAGTCAATATCACCTCCAGAATAGAAAAAGTGGTCAACTTCTTACGACAAAAGTTACATATCCGAATTCTTTATCAGTCTTTCTTTTAATTTTGTTTAGTAAAACTATGGAGATATGTCTAATGATCTAGACTAAATCAACGATTGTCCTGTATTCATTCAAATAAACTAGGTACATTCAACACTCTCTGATAACTACATCAATCATTTAACTTCGTCTATCTTCTGTTATGTTCAAGTAACCACCTTATTGATTAAGATTATCTTAAATAAAACAATCAGTAAATAACTTAAGCAAGTGTAAATGGGCTAGTTCTTTAAAGAATTTGTAGTATACTTTGTTATCAGTAAAATAAACAGAAGATTACTTAAACAAATATAAACGTATAACACCTAATCCCTTGAATAATTAGTAGTAGAATTGATAATACACTTTGTTATCAATAAAATAATGTTTCATACAGATGATTTAAGATTTTAAAAAAATGCATAATTGAACTCACTTTATGTAATCCATAGTTATGAGGTCTTCTTAAACGCACTGGGATATTAAAAGTTAATAAATATATATACGCAACAAAAACAAATGACCTTCTTTAATCTCTGTCAAAGAAACTGGATTAGTTGTAGTCCTTGTACAATTATAGAAAGGGTCATTGTTCAGAAATGATCAACTCCGTTTAAAATCACTGTTAAAATTCAATCAACTTTCGCACTGAACGTCGATGACAACAAAATACTCGGTGAAATCATGAAGACAACTGATAAAGTGGACTCTTCGTGATAAACTATCAGTCCAAATTAATTAGCATAGATTTTAATACGAAAAAAAATAAATTTATAAAAAAAGTCATTACTTTAGAGAACTGATTAACTGATGTCAATTAAATCAGTTATGATAATTGATCAATTTTAAGTCGAAATGTCCCATTTATAAAGAAGAACAAATATCTTTTGTTATGCAACTACGAAGTTCGTAAAAAGAACAATTCAAAAAAACTTCCCGTTCTACAACCTACAACAAATATTCGTTCGTCATTTGGTGAAAAAACATCTGATCGCTGATAATGCCTTCTTCATCGTAAACAATTTTAATGATAAAAATATAATCTAAAATTAAATTAAAATGTCTTATAAATGTATAAAAAAAATAAATAATAATAATTGAAAAATCATCTCAAATTAAAATTTATTTATAATTTATCTTTATTCCTAAAATATTGATTTCTACTTTTAAATTGAATGATGAATTAGCACGATTCTTGATGAATTTTCTAAGGTGTTATAATTATTTTTAAAAAAACTTCATATACGTATTTAATTAAAAAAAAGAAAAGGTAATTAAAAATATTGTATCAATAACTTCCGAAAACTATGCCATTATATCTCTTAAATAATTAAATTGTCATACATTGTGATTTTCATCAGTGACTATGCCGCTAGCCGCTATATTTTAGTCAGTATTGGAAAGAATTTTGATAACATTGTGTAGAAAAATACTTAGTTCATTTCTAAACAAAGATTTACAGACTGTTTTCCCAGTTTTTCCCCCTGAAAGCACTAACCATGAGATAATCAGCATGACGTCATTAAGTAGATAAAAATGTCAACAAGGTCCTTTCGTGTAATTTTAACTGTGTGATTTAAAGTTTTTAAGGAATTAATTTATGTGATTATGATGTAAGTAAGGATTCAAGATGGGGAATCTATTCGGCAAGAAGAAAGTAAGCCGTGTGACTGAACACGATAAAGCTGTTTTGGTAAGTTTTGAAACCTTCCACGTAAGGTTACTTTTCTAAGTATGCAGTTTCATCAATTTTTTAACGTCGTTTTTATTTAATTGTGTCGGTTATGATTTACTTTTTTAGTTTATTACATTTGGTATGATTTTTATGTTCTATTATGCCTCATTATGGTTCTAAATCGGTCGCCGAGAGAATTTGTTTTGTCAGCAATTCAAGAAACAAATCGTTGGCGGTGGCTTTGTACGACTCTATCATAGAAGAAGATTTGAATGAAATTGAATTTTTATTAAAGCACAAACAGGCTGATCCTAATTACCTGTTGCCCGAGTTCGGTATCACTCCTGTACACTGTTCTGTAGGCTGCGGGTCGGAAGATCACGCTTTCAAAGTCGTCTCGTTTATCGTGTGTTACGGCGGTAATCCTAACGTGAGATGCAGCGAAGGGACTACCCCCGTACTCATAGCGGCCCTGTGGGGTCGATTACATATTTTAAAATTACTTTTAGTTCACGGTGGCAATCCTTTGCATTGTGACGATGACGGTCTTAATGCTTTGGACTACGCCGAACAAAATGATCATAAAAATGTATTATTCTATTTGAGAAGTTGGAAGAAGTATTCTAACGTACTGTTAGGTTCTCCTTCTACTTGTCGGAGTGATGCCGTTACTCAAACATCTATCGTATCATTAGACGATCGGGTTAAAGGGTATTCTAGTGGAGCTCCTTCTGACGATTTTGTTTCCTGTGATGAACCTTCATCGGCTGATGAAAGTGAATCTAAACGTAGGGCATTCGGCTGTCAGGATGTATCAGTAATTATGTTTCCTTACTCTCCTGATAAATCAGCTGATGAATTCAACAGTTTTAATCATTTAGATGTTTCTGTATTGAGTAAAGAAGATAACGACTGTTCTGTTTTAGAAAAAGGTTTCATTTGTGATGATGCATCTGATCTTTTTTCCGATATCAATTCAGATATCGATGTCCAAAACTCTGTCTCTATTTATAATCTTGATGAGAATGAAGACTGCTGTAAATCAAATTTTAACTCGTCTAATTTAAAACCTTCTTTCACGAATAACGACGTAGATAAACTTGTTGTTAACGAAACAATGTCTAGTGTCAGCTACGTCTCATGTAACCATCAAGACATTGCATTTGTCGGTCAACTACCTGATGAAGAAAGAGTACCTACTGAAGAAATGTATACTGACGATGAAGCCGGGATTGTTTTGATCCAGCGTAAATTCCCTCCGGACTTATCTGACAGTGATCACAGTATCTGTACTAAGAAATCGAATAACTCTCACTGTTCGGCCGAATCTTACGATACGGATAATTTAACTAACAAATTGAAAGAATGTAAACTTTTCTCCGGCCCTGTAACTAAAACGACGAAGAAAGTTTACTCTCGTCAGCTGAACCGTTTTATCAAATCTGAAAATACAGACAACAAAGATAATAAGTATGCTGTTAGCAGTGTTCTTACGAGAACTTTTTCCGATAATTATTTAAAACTTATTCAGCAGTGGACTCCTCTTGAGTCTCAAATGAGTGAAGAATTCATTAAAAATTCAACAAAATATAAATTTAGAGGAGGGGTCGCCAAGTGTTTCTTTAATTATTTATTAATGGATCCTTCCGTCACCGATAATTTGCCTCAAAGAGCGCCTTCGATGGATTGTCTAGATGTGTGGAAGACGTTTATCGAGGCTATATTTTACGTGGGTAAAGGCAAACAGTCGAGACCCTACGCTCATCTTTACGAAGCTCTTAAACCTAACACGAGGAAACCTCCGAGCAAAAAAGTGTTGAAAGTCCTTGAGATTTGGAACAACAAACAAGGTGTCGTTTGTTTGATGATATTTCACAATATTATCAGTGCCGAAGCTTTAACAAGAGAGGCAGCGATGATCGATGTTTTAGCAGACGGTAACCTAACCAACGCTCAGGGTGGTGAGTACCACGGTGTAACAACTTCGTGGAATATGAAGCAGAAGTGCCAACTTGGTGCCGTTCTACTTCACCGAGCCTTAGCCATTTACTTAGCCGAAGGTGAACGACAAATATCGCCACCTGATCTTGAAGCTAGGCCTAATTTTCGTTAGTAATAGTTATCTAGTGTTTTATTTGTTTTTTTCTTTAATCTTATCTTATTTATGTATTATAACAAAAAAAAGAAATTAGTTTGTGTACCTGATGTTTTAAAATAGTTTAATTTTAAAATACCTGATAGTTAAAATTTTCCTTTTTTTTAATTTTTAAATGAAATTTTAATATATTGTGTTAAATGTGCCAAAGTATATCTACATAAGTGACATATTTAGTCTGTCAATTAGAATCAAATTTATTTATTAAAGCTTTTTAAGTATTTTTTTTTTTTTTTTTTACAAAATACTTAGATGTTAACATATGTATTATTTGTCCTATTCAGTTTAAATTTGATGTTAAATTGTTTTGTATTAAATTGCAAGGTAATTCATTGGGTAGCTATAAATCAGATGAATTTAAGGTAAATTTGAAATATATACTACATGACGTGAAAAGCAAGACTTTTCAAATTACACTAAGCTAATTTAATTGACGAGACAAAAGATTTGTCCGATTTATTATTTTGTTGCAATTTGTATTAATTAAATTAAATAAACATGTAGCAATAATGTAAAAATAAGTAATTAACTCTTTTTCCTAGATGCGACTCCAGTGTTAGACGCTGAGTGATAGTCGCTCAGCGACTATTGTGGACCTGAGTTTGAATGTTGAGTCTCTTAGCGACTATTGTGGACCTGAGTTTGAATGTTGAGTCGCTTAGCGACTATTGTGGACCTGAGTTTGAATGTTGAGTCACTCAGCGACTATTGTGGACCTGAGTTTGAATGTTGAGTTACTCATCGACTATTGTGAACCTGAGTTTGAATGTTGAGTCGCTCAGCTAGGAAAACGGTAACATGCAAACTCGGAAGAAGAGCTCTCTGAGATAGTCGCTACCCAGTGAGTATCGCTTGAGCGTCTATCTTTAGAGTCCCGTCTAGGAAAATAAAACTTAAATTACAATTGCTAAATATACTGTTTCTGATTTATATATAAATTAGCCCCAATTGAAAGACTTATTAAAGTATACTAATACTAATTGGTTTTTAATTTAAAAGAGTAGTACTGTTAAAACTTTTCCCAAACTTTAAATGTTAGAAAAGGTAGGTTGATCTTAGAATCTGTTTAATTTCTTTTTTAAATTAATAAATTATTTTTTATTTGTTTGCACTGCCCATCTTATAAATGAAACCAAAAAAGATTATATAATTAAACAGCTTTAATTTTCTGTTTTAAATTTCAAAGATACAACGGTACTTAATTTGTTATTATTTATTTGTGCTTTATATTAGTATTTTTTAGTTGCTAGTCAATTTTAAATAGATGTTTTTTTTTTAGTAATTTTGACTGATTTAATAAGGGATGTAGTTAAAATTTTGTGAAATGACAATATATATATATTTACCTTTAATTTATTTGTTTTATTTTTCTTGTAATTATGACAACATACATCGTTATGTTCATTGTATAACTTTAATGGAAGAAAAAGTTATACTAAATTTTTTAATTAGTTGATAGCTAAAGATAGTAACCACTTCATTGCTTTTGAGTTAATTTGTTTAGTAAAGATACTTCTTTTAGGTACTAATATGCTCTACAGAGCAAAAAAAAAAAAAAAAAAAAAATATATATATATATGTGGTGTCGCGGGACACCCGGTAGGAACTTAGTTCCTTCCATTTTTCATTAAATATAAATTTTAAAATCACACTGCGTACGAAGTAGTATACATTGCTAACTACTTTTACATGGTGGAGTTAGAAAGGAGACAAAATTAAAGGAACGAACTGTTTGTACCTGGCAGAGTTAAGGCAAAAATTTAAAGAAAATCATTATTTGTATAATTAAAGCAAGCGTCTTACTATAAATATATATTAAATATAAGAAAAAAGTTGATCATGATGAGTTTATAGTGAAAGAGTATGTTTTTAAAGGAGTTTGGATTGAAATAGGACTGTTTTCTACCTATCCGCCCAATTAATTTAAAATATATCTCTTCCCTACTCCACAGCTTCTGCTTGTATCAGGGTGAAATTTTACATGATTATATTTTATTTATTTACAAAACAAAGTGACATTTTTGACATATATAACAAAAATAATCAAAACAAGTCAAGTAACAGGCTTCCTTAATAACACTTTTTCCTGTCTTTTAAAGCTTACGTTTACGCTAGCGTTGCGCGTGAACGCTTGGGCGGATAACGTTTTCCTACGAACTCAGCGTGGGCATTGGTAAAATGAACATGTGTACTAAATTTCATCTAACTCGGTGAGCTTTTACTCAAGTTATGGTCATATGTAGATTTCGTGACGGATTTTGCGTGACGGTGATTTTGGTCGTTTTTTCGGATTCACTCCCGGGCTCCAGAACGTGCCATAAGGAACTTCGTTCCAAAAAAAAATCTGAAACTACCAACTTAAAACTACGATGGTAAAACTCAAATTAGAGTTAAATGTACTTTTGATGTGCATTTTTTTTTTGTTAAACTAAGCAGGATAAATTATATAATCTTTAATCATGCAGTGCCAGAGAAACTGTGAATAAGTGTACCACAGAGTTTTGCTTATCCACACCCAACACCCAGAACAGAAAGCCTATATTAAACAAAATCAGTATATAGTAAGTTATATATAGTAAGTTAAAACTAAAGCCGGGTTTACACGGGTAGAGTAAACAGGAGAGTAGAGTAGCGAGTAGAGTGTACTTTACTTCCTACTCTACCAATTTTGATTTTGGAGCGCTTACACATAAGCTAGTAGTAAGTATAATAAACAATCAGAAATGATTGCACAATTATGTATAAACTGACACTAAACTCTACTTGCTACTAGCTAACGAGTGGCGAAGCTAGTAGAGTGGGAGCTGTGGAGGGGGAAGTAGAGTAGAGTCCACTTTACTGCATGCGGTATAGTACTCTACTCTACTGGCTACTACCTACTCCACTCTACGGAGCGTTTTTCCGGGTTTCTACGGGTAGAGTTACTCTACTCTCCAGTTTACTCTACCCGTGTAAACCTGGATTAAACCTTAAAACTAATGCTAAATTTGTGCAAAAAAGTAAAACCGGTTTTGTCTGTAGTTAAACACTAAGTTTTTCCATCAGTTGTCTGATATAAGTATTTTTATTTCCGTTATTTTTAACAAGTTCAGCAATAAATGTAACATTTAATGTAAATCAAGTAACTCGTATGTACATTGGCAGACAAATCCTAAAGATCCTGATGATGACAATTCTTAGAGTTTTATTCTTATGGTCAGATAATAAACTGATTGATCTTTAGATGTGTGCTTTGTTTTTATTTCTTCAGTAAAATTAACATGATATTATCTAAATACAATGAATTCTCCGTCAAAACTACTATTGAATTAAAGATAAGCATTTCACGAGTTAATTTAGGGATACCTTATACTCCGTCATCATTAACCAGGATGTAATAATAATAATAATAACTTTATTTGTCTATAAAGCTAAATAGCTTTTTACAAAGAGTTGACATAGATTGCATAATACATAAATGAAGAACGGCTCAATGTTTAAATAAAAAATGAAAGCTTTTCGATTCCAATCTTTAGGAAGTTAACCATGATGTCATAGACTATACTCTTTTTACAATTAGTACTAACTTTTGACACTCAGATTGGCCAACCTATATCAGGAAAAAAATAAAGCCACTAGGCTTACGGGAGGGGTGGGGCCAGTGACATTTTTATTTTGCTAGTTGGCCCAACCTCAAATTCAAAATCCAGTGTTGTCATTGGTTCCCATCCACGTTCTTTCGATTTTCACGGGCTGTCAAAAGTTAATACTAATTGTAAAAAGAGTATTGCGAGGTCAGGATTAGCAAGACCCTACTGTTCTATTATTATTTTTTCTTATTATATTAGTTTATTTAAGTAACTATCATAAAATTGTTTTCTAAATATATTAGTTACTAAATCTGATGCATTTTATGTTACTTTTTCTTGGGAAAAAATAATATTTTACATCATTTATTTATGTTAAAACTATTTAACATTTTTGAGTTATTTTTTTTTTTTTATTTGCTTGTTGCTTCTGTTTTTTGTTTTTTTTTTTCCGCAAATGAAACATATAATGGTGGGTTCCACTTGGAGAAAATTGGCCTTGTTTCAACTCTTTAAATTTTTAACACTTTTTTTGAAAAATATATTAATGAAATGGATTTTAAGTGATTTGTAAGAGTTTAGAATAGATATTTTAATTTAAGATAATATATATATAGTCTTGTTCAACCAGTTTATTGTTACTTTGAGAGATTATGTTATGTTAAAATTTTAAATTAATTTTATGTAACTCAAACAATTTATTTTATGTAACTATGCAAAAGAATATTGTGAGTGTAATATATTTATTTGTGGTTGTCAAATAATTATTGATTTTTTAATGACTGATAAATAAAAATATCTTATTAATAAACATTTGTTGTTTTAATTTAATCGGGCTAAAAAAATATATTGAGGAATTGAAATTATTAATAAGTTGAGAATTATTACCTTTAAGTTAGTAAGTTATGATATAAAGAGTTACTCACTGTTATAGGTTTAAAATGTATCTAGCCTTTGACAGGAGATAGTTTTCGTTTGAACAGTCAAAGAGAAAAAACAAACTGAATTTAAGGGCTGTATCATTAAATTGTTAGTGAGGAGCGCAGTAAATGTTTTCATATGGATTGCTGACTTCTGGTTTCTAATATTAGGAGCTTAGTATCAAAGACAGACAAGAGCACATTTCAAAATTTTACAGGACCGAATAGTGATGTAAAATACCCGGGTATTTAAAACTGCGGGTAAATACCCTGGGTATTTACCCGGGTAAATACCCATTTTGGGTAAATACCCGGGTATTTATGATACACTTTTAAGTTACGACTGCTACTAGTTTAATTTCAAACTTATTTATTGTAAATAAAATATATTATTAAAATTCAAGTAGTTATTAAGTGAGATTATGTTTCAATAATATTATTGAATGGATATTAATGAGTTAATAAGAATAATAGTCCAGGAGAGAGCGTGTAAAAAAAGTGTCTGACTCAAGCTAGAATTTTGTGAATAAGTAAATGTTTTGGTGCCTTTTAAGAATATGTGGTCGTCTAAGTTCATCGGCGGGACATTGCTTGGCAATAGGCATTTGAAAAAAACAAACCAGTCGAGAGCGGCCATGCAGTGGCATACTATGGGTCCGCACGGGCCCGTGTAACGTGTGGGCCCCTGGTGCCATGGGGTCCCTAAATCCAATTGTCGATGGGGGCCCCCTTTAGGGCATAATAAAATCTAACTACCTTGGAATCATACTTCTATACCATTGTCAGAGGGGCCCCATTCAGTTCTGAACGCAAATATATTTTTTTGCTCATCAATTTTCTTTGGCGAGTGGCCCCCAAAAAGTCGTTGTCGGGGGGCCCCCAATACTCTAGCTACGCCACTGCGGCCATTTCCGACCCTTTATGGTGGACAATGTGATTTGCATGATCCTGGAGTATGAAATTAGTTAGTAGACTAAAAAACCAAGTTGATGCTAGTTCCTCTCGTAATAGGCTGGTTAGTCAAATATTACTCCAAATCAAAGTGGTCATCTATTAAGTGACAGACTACCATCAACTTGATTTTTGGTCTACTAACTAAGTTAATACTCAGGATCATGAAAATTCTGACATGGCTGCTCTCCCCCGGTTTGTTTTTTCAAATGCCTATTGCCAAGCTATGTCCCTCAGACAAACTTAGCTGACCACATATTCTTAAAAGGCACCAAAACATTTACTTGTACTCAAAATTCTAGCTTGATGGTGGTCAGAAACTTTTTTGCACGCTATCTTCCTGGCCTATATGCCTGCATAAAATAAGAATGCATAACCTAATTTTCAAAATAATAATCCTGTCCTTTTCCTTCAAAATGGTGATGTTTTCACTGCACAGACCTTCAAAATAAGCATTCTGTTTGAAATAATTGAATCTGTATAACTAATAATAATATATATGCTTAGAAATAATAAATACCCGTACGCTGGGTATTTTTGTAGGCTATTGTTTAGGAATTAAGTGAGCTTAACACATCCTATACTCCCTAAATGACATTTATTAAAGCCATTAGAGTATGGAAAATTCTCAGAATCTCTTAAAACACTATTTAAATAATTATTTTTCATAAATACCCTCATTTTGGGTATTTACCCTGGCCTCGGGTATATACCCGGGTAAATACCCATTTTTATTTACCCTACCCGCTGGGTATATACCCGGCCCACATCACTAGGACCGAAAAACTGTAGCTCAAATCCTACAGGTGCTAGAGCAATGATATTTTTTCTGTAGATTATTAATAGACTCAAAACTAGTTAGAAGTACTGAAAACGCGAATTTCTTTTATATTTTAGCTGCTAAATGGAGTTAAAAAGTGGAGTTGTCCGCTTTTGAAACAAAAACAAGGTTTTGTCCGTTTTTGAAGCAAAATTACGTTGAAAATAATGGTTAGAATAATAATATTGAAGAAATAATTTTTTTTCACGTTTTTCTGAGTTCTAAGGGGGTAGTGCCCCCAAATTTAGAGCTAAAATTGATTTCTCGATTTCCCCTCAGGGTATCATTTTTCTAAACATGTATGACAAAATGGTAGGAGTAGGTATTCAGATGCTAAAGCCCGCAGTGCATCATAGGAACGAGTTAGTAAAATGCAGCCTCCTGATTGGCTGTTTCGGTTATGTACACTTTTGAAGCAAAACGTGTGTTGACTTGTCCGTATTTGGTACAAAACTACAAATATTATTGCATTTTTACCCCTTTTCTGGTCATTTTTGATGCAAAAGGATAGCGGAATCTGATGCAGCAGCCAAAAATCTATAAGAAACAATCGATAACTGAAATTCGGAAAAAATTTTGAATGTCCGCCTTTGATACTAGGCTCCTCAAATATTCTTTTAGCTCTTCCTCTTAAACTTAATTCTCACATAAGTTCCATATTTTTCTGCTGCCGTCAATCCTTAACATCCAAGGCTAGGCCTATTTTTGAGAATTTAATTGAACGAATTTATCGAATTCTTCATTTCAGAGTCTTTGGATTTTAAATGTGTTTTTTTTGTTTGTCTAAAGCAGGGGTTCTCAAACTTTTTCTTCCATAGACCCCCTGTAGGAATTTTATTTTTTTCATAGACCCCCTACCTAAGGAATATATATATATACACATCTAATTTTGTGTGTGTGCAATGGCTACCACAGACGACTCATTTTAAAACACATAGTAATAGGAAAATGAGGGGAAATTGTACAGAAGAAAGAAACTGAAATATCAATAATTATATCTATATTTTTAATGATTAAATTTAACATTCCCAAATCAGAATTCAATTTTAAGAAAATAGTAATGTGTAATAGTATTTTAGGTTAAAAAAGGTAAGTAATTCTAAAAAAAAATTAAGAAAAGTCCATGGAAACCATAATAATAATAAATAAAACAAATAATATTACCGTAAAAATAGCTGCATATTAATGAATAACAAAACTATCAATCATTTTTATTTTTTTTATTATATGCATTTAATAAAAAAAACAAAAAAAACATTAATATTTTACAAAATTATAATATTAGTGTGATGGATGGGCTTGACGTTCTTGTGCGATTTCTTTTATGTTTGGCCTAAAATTACTAAGTTTTTTCTTAAATCTCCCCTTTCAATAATATTGAGTTTGTTCCTTGTTTTTCTTAATAAATGATTGATTGCACTGAAACCAGCTTCTACCAAATAAGATGACGGAAAAGTTAACAATAGAGGTTCGCTATTCATTTGCAAATGCGGGTACTTTTCACGAATCACTTTGATGGTCCAAAATTTTGCATAACCGTGTGTGTTAAATAATACTTGAGCTTCCCCCGCGACCTACCCCGTTACTTTATTTTTACTCATGCTCACTTCCTCCCCAAATCTAGTTTATATTCACTTATTATTTTTATTACAATACAAATACCTTAATATTCATTTATAAATATTATTTTATTTATTATTAATAATATTATTATGTTCATTGTATTTATTTATTTATTCATTTATTTTTATTTTTTATTTATAAATTTATTTTTTACTAAAGAGACATCCATAGACCCCCAATAGACCCCTTGGTGATCATAGACCCCCCATGAAGTCCCATAGACCCCCGGGGGGTCCACATGGACCCCTTTGAGAATAGCTGGTCTAAAGATAGATTATGTAAAAATTGGCCGATTTGAACCAAAATTCGGCACACAGGTGTGTCTCAGCATTTGGGACAACTGTATAGTTTTTTATTAAACAAAAAGTTTTTAGTTTAGCTGATTTAAATACAGGAAGGGATATTTTGGTGCTTTGTTTTTGTTTACAAGAATATCACGTTTAGTAGCTATTATTTTAAATAGGTTTCTCTACTTATTTTTTATTTTTTAAATGAATGTTTGGTTTATCTGTTAATGAGAGAAAACCTTATAGCTCTAAACTCTTCTAGTAATTAGAAGTTCTAATAATAGAACTGATTCTATGATTTAATGACAGAGTTTATTAACAATTACAGCTTAATTAGGCTGTGCAGTCAGTTATCATTTTTTCCCCTTGGTAAGATTGTATCGTTGTTTTCAATAATATTTTTAGTTAGTGAGTAGTTTTTATTTATTATTTCAATTTTTATTTATTTATACTTTTTTTTTAATTATTGTTCATACTAATTGGGACCAAAGTACCTCTGGATAATTTCCAGGACTTTTAACCCTTTCACTGATGGGGAATCAGAGTGGAACAGTAAACATGAGTGAGGGAACTTTGCTAACCTTAACTGCCCCTCCTTGCTGTATTATTTTACACCTGCACTGTTTTTTATCCTTAATTTTCTCCCAGCTTCCTCTTTACAATTTAAAAATTGTTTCACATTACATATATTGAGTAAAATTCTCTTGCTTTTTTTAAATTTATTTCTTATCTCCATTTAGTCTTTAGGGATTTTTGGTTTTAATATTTATAGATTCGATGTTAATAAAATATGCATACATAAGTTATTGAATGAATAAAAATAGCGGAACTTGATGCTTTATGATAAGGGGAATTAGGTAGTATAAGAACTTTTAGTATTCTCTATTTATCTAATCTGTAATAAAATAGAAGATTGGTCAGTTTGTGATTATGAAAACTCCTAGTCTGTACCAAGGGATTGAACAGGTCAAGGAAACTTTCCTTTGAAAGGTATGCAGTTCTACGAGAATTCTATCTTTTAAAAAATCACAGAGTTGTCATCTAGCGGCCATATGAAGATCTCTGTAATACTTTAAAGAATCATTAGTTTTAAATCAAATTATAATTATTATTAACTACGGGAAACAGACAGTGAAAAATACACTCCTGTGCCGGGATTTGAACCACGGGCCTCTATACTACCAAAAACTTAAAAATTGAATTTAGAATCATTAGATGAAATGGAGCCTCGTGGCTGAGGGGCTCTAGGCACTCACCCAGCTTTCAATCAAGGTTGTGGGTTTAATCCCTCGCTGTAATGCTCTAATTGGCCTATGCCAGGGAAGCTGACAATAATTATACTTGTCAGCCTGTCACAATTTAAATAATAGGTTTGTTCCAACCTCCAGTTCCGAATCAGTTTCGGATTAGTCCGTGATTGACGAAATGCGCATGCACGATCATTGACCGTTTTATTGACCGTTGGGAATTGATTTGTGATTTCGTTTTTGTTGGAACGCTCCTTTCTCGAACCAAACTGTTTGCTGTGGTAGGTTTTAGCACTGTTATCAGAACAACTTTTTGAGTTGATCGTTTATGTGATTTTGCGTTCCTTTGCTATCAAAAATACCTGAACTTATTAATATTAAAGATATGGATGATGGATGAGTCAATAGTTGATGAAGATAAGTGCCAGTCGCTTAAATCAGGGCCTGATTTAGGCCGCCTAGGGGCTCGCACAACAAAGGGGGCTACACCACAAAAATTTCATTTTATAATGCTAATTAAGCTCGAAAGTTGGAAGTAAAACTTACATACTCATAGAGGATATGACGAAAACACATGCACACATTTTAGAAATGTTCATTTACAACATGAATTCACGATTTCATTTCGATTTACGCAATTCACAATTTTCGGGCTTACTGAGGTGAGCCTCAGTTTTAGTAGACTCACGACTCACGGCACACTCGCATTTTTATTGATATAATCCTAAATGCTCTTTTGTTTTAAAAAACAAATATTAATCTTAGTCCAGTTAACGAAAGAAATATTGCGGAAATAAATCGGATTCTTTCGATATTTGTTTGAAAATGGAATAAGTATCAAAAGTCCATCTTGGAAAATAGGTCCAATTTTTTTTTTTTTTTTTTTTTTTTTTTTTTTCAGAAATATCTAGAAAATGCCATTATATACACAAAAATTCATCGTCGCATTCGTACAAAAAAATTTTTAAAAATAAGAGTTGATTATCAAGAAAGGAGAATAATAGGCGAGCAAAATCAAAACAAAAACAATGAAGCGGAAGGTTACATTTCTGTTCACCCAAACTCAATCCCAAACTACTTGTCCCTGCCGCCGATCGCTGACTGCTCTGACTGGTTCCAAACTAATCCGTGATTTAATCAGAGCTTGGTTGGAACAGCCGATTAACAGTCGGAGTCAGTCAGAGTTTGAATTTGGGCTCGTTGGAACGCTTTTTTCCAACGAGCTTTTTTCAGCAATGCAAGGATTTAATAAGATGATGAGTCACTTGAGTTGCTCACACAATGTGGCTACTCTTTGTATTGCCCTTGGAAGGCATTTGAATGGTAAAAGCCAGGTAATTTTAATAAAGTTGTTCAGAGAAAGAATTCAACTACAGTGACTGTGTTTATTCAAGCCTCAATAATAATTTTTGTTGTTGATCATTTGAAGTCATTAGCCTGTCTCTGAATACATTAAGTTGTATCCTTCTTGATAACTCTCTATAATTAAAAAGTCCAGTCATGCACCATGACTTAATGAGCGAATTTTCAAAGAAATCTGCGCTTTATTGGCTTATGATAATATAGGAAAATTTTGGTTTAGAATTTGCTCGGGTGAAAAAAAAAATTGGTACACAGGGGTACGGGGTACAAAAGTCAAAATAGTATTTACCCTTCAAGATGCATGTCGTTGGAAAGCTCTTTAAGAGTACAGTAATTGTTGTTATTTACACTTTTATCATATTTTCACATAAAAGGGGGGTAAAATGGAAAAAACACGTTTTTTGACCCTATATGGTCAAAATTTGACCCCTAAATGGACTCCAAAAATTCTGGCCAGCGAACTCATCCTTTCTTTTGATATTATTGACATTTTAAAATTTGTTTGAAATTTTTAAGTGCATCCCAAGGGGAGATATCGTCTGGAGTGACACATATACATACATATATACATACATATATACATACATTTATACATACATATATACATACATACATAAAAAAAAGTTTTAAATTTCAGGAATCGATTCAGAATGGTCTAAAACGGATTTCCATGGAAAAATTTTTCAAAAATTCGCATTACAAAAATTTTGAAGCCATTGCAATAGCGTAATTTTCTTTGAAAATTCGCTAAAATTATTTTACCATCCCTTGGCTTTCGAATTATCAAGAGTGGACTGTATATTATAGTGACTATAATAAGACAAATTATCAAGAGTGGACTGTATATTATAGTGACTATAATAAGACAAATTATCAAGAGTGGACTGTATATTATAGTGACTACAATTAGACAAATTATCAAGAGTGGACTGTATATTATAGTAACTACAATTAGACAAATTATCAAGAGTGGACTGTATATTATGGTGGCTATTATAAGTTGAACAATCAAGAATCAACTGTTTATTATAGTGGCTGTCATAAGATCTGTTCACTTTTTCAGTGAATAGTGTGTTTTAAGTTTAATGCTTAAAGCATATAAGTTGCTTAAAAGAAAATCCACTTTTTATTGTTTCTAATAATTTTTATTACAGAAAATATTCTCCAGTAATTTTAACCGTGATGTTGCGTTTATTTGTTTTCAGCAAGTGAAACAGCAGAGGGATAAATTGAAGCAGTATCAGCAGAGGATAGAAGGGAAACTTGAGAATGAGAGGCAGTTAGCAATTAAACTAGTCAGTGAAAAGCAGATAGAGTGAGTTTTTTTCTGTTTATCATTAATAAGTGTATTAAGTACAGTAGAGTGTCGATTATCCGAACGTCAGTTATCCGAACTAGCTTTAAGGAAAAAAAAAAAAAAATCAATAGCCACCGCTAAATTAATTCCTAGAAAGAGAGATGTTAGCTTTATAAAGGGATACCAGATTGCGATGAATTCAGTTCGAAGTGGCAGACATTAACATTTGTTTACTAAGAACTAACTTTTGTATGTTTATGTAATTTGTGGAATTATTTGCAGCATTTTTCCATTTAATACCTTTCTATTCTGTTTGTCGGTTATATTAATGCTCTCAGTTTCAAATCATTCATTGTGAGGTATACATTTAATTAGTTAGTGGTTAGATATTTTAAGTAGGAACTAAAACTTACAACATGTCGACAAAAAGGAAACGGGTAGTGCTTTCATTAAAAGATAAAATGGAAATTATTACGTGGCTGTTAAAAGGTGAAAGCCAAGGCATTGGCTATCAAGTTCGGTGTTGGTAAATCAACGATTACAGGAATAAAAAATAATTCTGATTCAATCACTAGGTCAAGATTAAGTGCACTTAATCTCAAAAAATTTTAAGTGCACTTAATCTTAACAGTGAGGAAGGCAGTTTAAATTGTAAAACGAAGATGCTGCATTCACTTGGTTTTTTGCAAAAACGGGCCTCTGGACAGCCCATATCCATATCTGAACCCTATTGTGTGATAAAGCATTGGAATTAAACATGAAGCTTGGTGGTGACTCTTTATTTATCCTCAGTTCTGAGTGGCTGAAAAATTTCAAATTAGGTCATGGCATTCGACTAATCGAGATTCATTGTGAAAAATTAAGTAGACGAGTATTACAACCTTCTTTATGCCAATTAATCTTAGGTGATACAACTTATATATTTTTTTTACTATGTACTAGATAAATAAAACAAATATGCATTTTGCATAAACGTGGTTGATTATTTTTGTATCTTCCCTTTTAATTTTCTAGTGAATTTCGATTATCCGAATTTTTGATTATCCGAACCACCCCTAAAAACATTAGTTTGGATAATCGACGCTCTAGTGTATAATAAATGTGTTCCTCAGACAGGGGCGGATAGGGAGGTAGTAGTAAAGGAAAACATACCAACTGGCGCCATATTATCTGATAAGATCGCATTTTTGGGGTCTACTAACGGATACCCACCTTCTGCTTCCTGTGTGTGTCGAGTTGTTATTCTTTTAATCCAAATTATTATTTAATATTCCTACAGGCGCTCTGGCGCCACACTGATACAGTAGAAGCGGCAGAAGGAGCACCAATAGAGCATAGACACTTTGTAGTTTAAGTCTTTATAACCCATCTATTGTTGTCTGAAACTTTGCTTACACATTTTTGAAGAAGTGAAAATTGAACTCTGGCACCGCACTGATGAAGTACCATATTGATATGAGAAAGTTTTCTTTTTTTTTTTTTAATTGTCGGACCAATATCTCTTTTTTTATAATCGGCTTAGCGGTGCTTCAGGAAATTTTCCGTCTTCCTGGTGCCTCCATCCATTCCTGACCTTAGATGTAAGCAGCACAATTGGCCTTGTATTATCAAAAAGGAGGACTTACAAAAGTTTGTTTCAGCCATAACTTTTGAAATACTATAATGACCCAATGACGTGAACCCAATGCCTTTATTTGCATTTTATTGTCCAAATCCAACAAAACTCTGGAGTGTCTAACTCAATCCAATCCTAAGATAATAAATAAAAATTATATTTGCGCTCAGGCGTACTTTTCCAAAAATTTCAACTCATTTAACTTCAACCCCTAGTTTTTGAGGGATGATTTTTGGGAGCTTCCCTATAATTATCTTATAACTAGTTTATTACTCTTAACTTCAAAGTTTTTGGGTTGGGTTCTTTTGGAGAACAGGTGCGTTAAGGCGAAGATACACATGCCTGTAGCTTGCACTAAAAAAACCAACTACTTGCACTTGTATTTTTTAAATGGCATGCCTGTGGCTGGCAAGCAAGCAGATTGCACGTGATTTGATTTTTTGGTATGCAATGTGCAAGTGGGGTGGTGGGGGCTATAAACCGCATGCCAAAAGGAATGTGTAAAGCTATACAAGTGCGGTCATTCCAGTAGCTGGCTGTCAACGATTATGGACGTAAACATTGCGTTATTTATTTATTTATTGTTTTGTATTGTGTGTTAATAGAATTTATGACAATTCTTAAAAAAGTTTTTGAGTTTGTGTTTAAATAATTCCACGAATCAGCTTGCATGCAATATTACTTGCGAATGTATCTTCAGTTTGCCATTTAGGCATTGCACAATACAGGTTGCATGCAATTTTACTTGCTACTGAATAAATAAAAATCTTTAGTATGCCAGTTACTGGCAAATACCCTCTTTTGGCATGCAAGCTACTTTCCCAATTTGACAGCGTGTGTATCTCTGCCTTTACAGATAGAGAAAAAGACAGACAGACAGACAAGCACAAGAATGTAAAAGGGCCCTCGTTTTTACCTATCGGATCCTAAAAAGGCGTTGTAATATGCTACTGTTGTAAATATGAATGCTATGATAAATAAACTTGCTTGATTCCTAAACTAATTAAACTTACTAAATTAATTAAACTAACTAAAATAAACTTCTTGATTGAGTGTGTTACTTATTTTTTATCGCTCAAGAACATTGAAACTCTTTTGCTAAGCGATAATATTTAGATGCCTCCCATGGATCAAATGTAATTTGCAAACCTCAATAGCACCTAAGTAGATATCTAAATCAGTTGCCTAAATAGTAATTGATTTTTAAAGGTTAACTTTCTAGGAATAACTGAGGTTTTGTCCTTCTGTAATTATATTTTATTTTATTTGTACGATTCTAAAATTTGGTTTCCTTGTAGGAGAGCAAAGTTGCTACTAAGGAAGAAGAAATACCAAGAGCAACTCCTTATGAAGACAGATGGACAACTTGAAAATATCGAAAGATTGATCCACGATCTTGAATTCTCTCAGATCGAAATGCAGGTATGCAGTTCTCCTCTTTTATACTTTCGCCTTATTTGATTTAATATCTCTTAGACCTGCCTCACACGGTTGATATTATTGAAGCAATATTTATTAAACGTGTATTTTGTAACACATGTCAGTATTACTGTTTCAATGTTACCCTCAGACACTCAATTATTGGACAAATTGATATTGCTTCAATAATATTCTCCGTTTGAGGCCCTTTTTATGGAGGACGTAGGGCTGAAACAAAAGATCTCCATCCTGACACTATTCTGGGCCATATTATTTCCCTCTTTCATTTCTTTTCTCTAGTGATGGAAATGTAATAAGTGCTCTTGTATAGTTGTTTTATGGTCATGTGTAGTCATTTTTAGGTTTCTGTACGAAGTACAAAAAGAAACCTTATATAACGGCTCTGACTGCCTGTCCGTTGGTGTCTTTCCATTGGTATGTTGCAATTCATAAACTACTTTAGCTAGGAACATGAAATTCGGCACACAGGTTCATCTAGGCATTTGTGACCATTAACACTTTTTGGGTTTTTCATACTTTATATTTCCAAGATGGCGCCCAATATGGTGGGCGACTAAAGAAAAGTTTTTTAGTCACCATTACATGTTATACATCAGTTTAAAGGTGTTAAAGTGTACAAAAGGAATATGCAACTATTAAAATTTTACACTTAATAATTTTAACTTAATCGTACAGAAACCGGCGATTATTGCTTCACGTACTTACGTGAAGCGTGCCTTACTTGTTTAATATAATGTTTAATGTAATAGGCCAGTGTATTGTAAATATGATTACGAAAAATGGAAGGTTTTCCGGGCGCAGGTTATAAATCCTAACTCTTTCACTCTTTCTAAGTGTAAACAAACCTTTCAAGTTCTGAGTATGTCAATCTAATTAGGACCAGACTGTACTACTTCGGCAATATTCGGGACTTCTGATTTTAAAAGAAGCTAACTTTACAGTTTTCTTAAGTGTCATTACTTCTTGGTCGACCTTTAGTGGTAGTGGCTGGTTATTCTTGTTCTATTTATTTTACTGTAGAACTGACTGGAATGACTGTCCTTAATGTGCAATGAGCATGTATGAAACCTGGTCCGTAGGTGTGTACCAAGCCTTACCTCACATTGTTGGGGGGGGGGGAATAAAACGAAGTGTTGGTTTTCCATGTATTGAACCCAGAAAACACTTGAGAGTGAAAATTGTATGCTAGCTATGCTCTAGCTTAGCTTTATGATTCATTAATACCCCTATTGAAGAAGAAAATAAATCATTCTCAAGCATAATCTTATGTCATGCATAAATTTTGTGAAACAGTAAAAATAGTCTACCAATTATTGTGGTCTACAGCTTCCCACATCCTATTGGACAAATGGTCATATAGACATTGAAACTATGATTGTTTTGACCTGTTGAAATTCTCAGTCAGTTGAAGAACCTTGTGATGGACCTGTGTCATTTTCATTTCTTAGATCAATTAAAAAGTATATATAGCTATTGAAGTGATAACTATAAAATAATAAGTTGCGACTTTATTTAATTATTTTTGTTGCAATTTTTTTTATTTTATCTCTTTATTATTTCTTGTTAGGTACAGGGCAACATTAAATAAAATACTATTTCTTCATATTCCCAATTTAATATATGTCACCTCCTCTTGAGGTATCTTTAGGGCTATAAGCAGATTATTGAAAAATAACATATTTATTGGAAAATAAATTTTTCTTTAGCTATAAATTAAACAATATTGTTTACCATCAATTTAAACAGTTACTGATTGTTGTTAAGTTGTTATATTTGTTTGTTTAGGTTCTTGATGGCCTGAAAGTGGGTAATGAGGCTTTGAAGAAGATGAACGCTCTTCTCAATATTGATGAAATTGAAAGGATTATGGAAGAAACACAAGAAGGCGTTGAGAAGCAGAGGGTAAGTTATTTCTGAGTTTTATCTTTATCAATGTTGAAAATATTATCTTTATTTTTTTTTATGATAACATTCTATCAGAAGTGTTTTTAAACTCAGCTCAAGTGATTCAAGAAATAAGAAATTGCAATCTTGCACATGGGCAAAATTTAAATTTCAGCATCATAGGACTCATTTTTTTTTTATAAAACTAATGCCTAATTATTTTTAATGAAGCGTATTTTCAATGCTGGGATAGACAAAATTAACATTACCACACTAGATACTAGGGTCTGGATGCTCAGAATATATTAACATACGAGGTGCTACCCAAAAGTTCCCGAACTCTGAGTATAACTCTTGTAACTACTGTAGTGCATCGATTTGCCTCTAGTTTTCAGTACTAGTACGTCTCCCAAACCCCTCCTATCGTTTTCAGATTTGTTTGCGTTCTTTTGTCTTCTCAGTGAGGTGATATCTGTGTTACTGTTAGTTGTGTTCTGCGATAGCCTTATGAGAGATTTGAAAGAGCAACGCATTTGCATCAAATTTTGTTTCAAGCTCGGGAAAACGGCGAATGAAACTTATGATGAAGTCATGAGAAAAACCCAAGCCTTTGAATGGTTTAAGAGGTTCAAGAATGGAAGAACGAGTGTGGAAGACGATGAGCGCTCTGGGCGTCCTTCAACTCTAATCAATCTGTAAATCAAACCTTGGTCAATCAATCTGTAATAAAGTTGGAATGTCCTATGGCAGAGTCCTTTGGACTTATTACAGATGTCATACATTGACTGTCGACGGTCTCGGAGAATTGTTTCACACACAGTTTGGATGTTTTGGTCGTTGATTCCAGTTGAAGGATGCCCAGAGCGCTCATCGTCTTCTACACTCGTCCTTCCATTATTGAAACTCTTAAACCATTCAAAGGCTTGGGTTTTTCTCATGACTTCATCACCAAATGCTTCTCGAAGCATTTGGTGAGTTTCGTTCGCCGTTTTCCCGAGCTTGAAACAAAATTTGATGCAAATGCGTTGCTCTTTCAAATCCCTCATAACGCTATCGCAGAATACAACTAACAGTGACACAGATATCACCTCACTGAGAAGACAAAAGAACGCAAAAAAATCTGAAAACAATAGGAGGGGTTTGGGAGACGTACTAGTACTGAAACCTAGCGGCAAATCGACGCACTACAGTAGTTTGAAGAGTTATACTCAGAGTTCGGGAACTTTTGGGTAGCACCTTGTACATACTACATCAAGATTTTTTTAAAGCAGTGTTGATCTTATTCACTGCCACTGCCAGCTTAGTTTATTTACTTATATCAGATATTAGCCTGGTCTTTTTATTTATTTGGACAAAAATGAAAATATCGCTTGTTGCTACTTCAAAACTAATAAATTATCTATATTATTTGTATTAATTAACTTTGTTTTTACCATTTTAGGAGATAACGGATCTGCTAAGTGGGGCTCTGACAGCAGAGGATGAGGAAGATGTCGAGAGAGAGTACGAGGAAATGATGAGAAAAGAGAGACAAGAAGAAGAAATGGAAGAAGAAGATGTTGAACTTCCTGAAGTTCCTCAAGATGAACTTCCATCTCGTAGCAGTAAGCAAATTCAACTCATTATTAGGGGCTTAATTAGAATCTTGGGGCAAGATTATTCTGGGGGACCCACAGAGGGGTCTGTAGGACCCCCCCCCCTCCTCATACAAAAAAAGGAGGTCCTCCCCCGGAATATTTTTGAAAAATAACCCCTAAAAACGTTTTTTAATGCATTCTAGAGGTCCATATACCCACATCTATAGTACTATTTTGCTCATGACACCAAATCGAAAATGTTTAATTTAGCCTCTATATCTAAATCCTCACCCACCTCCTGGGTAATTTAGTTAGGCTACTACATAAATACATCTATAACTTATACGACCTCTTCGTAATAGTTTAAGAAATTATAGACTGTACTGTTTTCGTTATTAGTTGATATTAAAATATGTAAAGATAGGCCTGATAGATAGTTAAAGAAAATAATAAACGTGAGCGTGGGACTGAAGAAATTAATCACTAAAGTTCAAAAAGTAAGTTAATGTATTGTTAATACTTATATACAAAACACAACGAAACAGACAAATTGAAATCAGACAGACAAGATGAAGCAATCTTCATTTATTAAAATTCCTTTCTTCTTACTTTTGACGCAGAAAATTCATCAATAACTTGATCAAATTTTATTGAACTACGTTTGTCCTGGTGCGTGAAAATATCGAATCGTTTTCTATAATGTTTAGGGGCCTCCTGGGCTTAAAAGAACCATTTAATAAATAGTCCATAATTATTCTTGCCTGAAAATATTTTTGCTTCGGGGCTTACCAAAGGTAACGGAAGTCATGTGATCGTTCTGAAGAACGAAAAAATTTTAGGTCTCTGATTTCAAAAATTCCAAGACAGAAATCCGTTTCAGACATCAGGGAACATTTTTGGTTCTGTGTCTGTCTGTCGTTCAATTTTTGCGAACCAACATATCTTGACCCATTGAATGCGTAATCTAATTCATATGAACCTACTATAGAGACTGAATAGAATCTTTAAAAGTTAATAAAAAAAAAAAAAAAAAAAAAAAAAAAAGTTTGATCCCCTGTGGATACATACGTCAGCGGGCCTGACGGAGCCTTGCAAGATGGTTCTACTCGAGGCACGGAGAATAGAGCTACAGAGGGCTGAAAGGGAGGGGCTTGGATCCACTGTGGATCTACCCGCCAGGCGCGTTAGCACGGCATGGATCCACAGTGGATCCACCCGCATTGAATGGGTTAAAAACTGCACGTCCGATTTTAATGAAAGTTGGATGCTAGGTCATAATTAGCTCATTGTTGGTCCCACATAAGTTTCAACCTTCTGCGCTTATTTGTTTAACTTCCTCATGCGCACAAACATACATTTATTTACACCTATAGCTTCAAAAGTACTTATCTGATTTGTATGAAACTTTTATAGTTTATCGAATGTAGCCCGTCAGATAAGCCTCGATTAATTTTAACCTTCTGCGCTCTTTAACTTTTGCTAAATTGATACTTTAATTTATGTAAAAAAACCAAACAATTTTGGCGGATTAAAAAAACGGGGGAAACAATTAGACAAATAAGTCAATAATGGCTTGTAAAAGTATAAAATCAATAATGTACGGGATAGGATGCGAGGAAACTATGTGCCACACCAATTGGCAGTCTATTTTGATAAACGGCTTTAAATTCACATTATTTTGTTCTGCTCATTGAAATTCAAGTAGGGCTGCAGGATCAGGGGCCCCGGGGCATTGCCCCGGTTGCCACAATGGTAGTTACGGCCCTGCTCATTATTGATTCAAAAGTTGTTCTACTTTGTATTCTATGTTTTTGTGTTATTAAATTTATTTCATTAATATTCTTGTCTATTGATGAAACTTCGTGAGTGGAGATACTCTTCCAAACTCTAGAGTTTGTTTTCTAGTTTAATTTCATGCCTATTCCTACATACTTACACATCCAGTACTACAGCTTATTATCAGCTTTAGCCTTCTGTGTAATCATCCTTTGTTCATCTCCATAATTCAGCTTGACTCTCTAACCCCTGATGATTGCTATTAAGTCCTGTTCCACATTTTCCATCCATCTAGTCCACAATCTTCCCCGTCTTCTTCAATTGAACAATCTCCCTTTCCACATTTGCTTGGGGGTCCTCATCTCATGCATTCCCTCTAGATGAAAGCTATAACCATCTTATCCTCTGAGGTTTTAAAAATTGTACTATCTCCTTTCTGTTCATGAGTTGTTCTATTGTTTTAAATTTCATTCTACATCTTCTTCCATTTCTAGTCCATACCCAAGTAGCCCGACTTTGTCCCTAGGATATCACCCTAGCACTGGACTAGTCACTTGGTCCATTGACACATCCTGTGGAGGGTAGCATTTTTGCTTCTGGATGTCTTATGGCTGACCTGATGTCCGCCCTTCTAATACCCATGGTACTTCCATAGCATATCCAGTAGGATATGAAATGGACTGTATTGGGACATATTCTGGATGCTTAAAATGTAAATTTTTAAAATAATGAAGAGTTGTGATACTAGTCATATGTATTATGAGCTACGGCAGTTACAGTATAAATACTTACTGTTGGACCCCTATATGAATTCTAAGATTGAATTTAAAGTACTAGAAGGAGCCAGGGTAGCCGAGCGTGTTAGGGCGCTCGCTCAGCTATCAATAAGTCGTGGCAACTCGAGGTCGTGAGTTCAATCCCGTGCCATGATACTCTGAATTGCATTCGCGGACCGTGCAGGGCGAGGGACACCCTTTATGGGGACTCTTCCCCCACTCTTTGGTGTGGGTCCGATCCGTGTCATGACGATGTAATTTGTATCTATGGTTCGAGGACGGAGCAGGGCGAGGGACACCCTTTATGGGGACTCTTCCCCCACGCTTTGACACACGCTTATATAGCTTACTAATGACCACACCAAACTCGCTTCGGCGGTACAATGTACAAATGTATGATGTGTGAAGTAGCTGGAACTCTCCACCACGGGGCGTAAAAAGGGCCTAAGTGATGGCCTAATTGCAAGGTTCGAACAAGTGGTTCGTCCTACCCGTTCTAGTAGGAAGTACTAGACTACTACTACTAAAGTACTAGAAACTTTATGTAATCCCTGCTAGATTTGAACCTGGTACCTCCAGTCTGATGGCCTATCAACTCGGCTAAGAGTCATTTCCGATTTGGTGCAACTCCCAATGAATACTTAAACCAAATATACCAAATACCATAAATACCCTCACCATAAATATATAACTTGTATAAATAATTTGTATAAATTTTAGATTGCTTCATTTTAGCTTTCACTAAAACATCATCCATTGTGTAATGTAAATTAATCCACTTCTAATTAAATCTTTTGCATTTTGTCAATAAATGCTTTAAAAAATTATAACTCATTCATAGGATACCCTTAACTTGATATCCCGCTAAGGACATCCCTAGGATACCCTTACGTGGACATCCAGTTAAGGATATCCATAGGATGACCCAATAAGGCATCCAAAACAGGATAACCATAGGGGAACCCATGGACCAATGATTATGGACAGGATCAAATCTGGACAAAAGGATATCCCAGGGATGCCTATTTAATCAGTTGTGCTACCTGGGTATATTTTTATTAGAATACTTCTTTTAAAATATGCTGTAGGTTATAACCAGGCAGTTAATCCTTAAATTTCACAGGGATTTACTTTCGCTTGATTAATTTAATTTATTGAATTTATTTTTGACTTAATTTTACTATTCTCATACCTACCTACTTATTCGTGGATAGCAATATTGAAATAAAATTGCCACTTGTAAGTCTAATGAGATATATTGAGAGTATTGGGGGGGGGGGGGTAAACTGTAATTTGGGAGATATTTAATAAAATCAAATAAGCCTTCTTTTCATGAGTATTGTGAGTAATCAACCATCCCCACATGTTTTCTAGACAGAAACGAAACAATAGTTCGTAAAACATTTTTAGTTTGTTCTTTCGAACTCCCATTTTCTTCCATTACCGATCCGTATATTGTTCAAAGAATACATGTCTTAAAACATCTGAGATCTGCTGTTGTTAGAACCCTGTTATTTCGCTGTCGTAGGTTGTCTTGTACTAAGCATATATTCAATCTTTGTCCAGTTTAATATATTTTGTTAAGTATTGTTTCTATTTAAGTTGCATTAAATAAACCAAGCATGGCTACCCCGCCCTTTAAAAGTAAATGAAATTTGCGTTTTACTTTTATCCCATACTTTTAAATAAAAATATTAAACAATTTATGCAAAATGCATTAAGATATGTTTATTGGAAAGAATAAATGACATTACCAGGATATAACCATAGATAACCAGGTGTATTATTCTTTCAATTTTAAATAATTATGTAAATTTCTATTATTTTCCTAATAAAATTCATTAATGTGTTTAATAGTTATTTTGAGGGGTGGGAGAAAAAAAAACCCCTTACATTTAATAAAAAAGAAATTACTTCTAAATAGAGACTAAAAATACTTCTAGTTTTATTTGCTGACCTTGACGTCTTTCAACTTTGTCTGATAGGGGGAAAAAGTAACACTGAATTATCCGCTCTTATCTTATCATTTGAAGTATTTTGTTTATTTTTTTCTGTGTTAAAATTAAATTATATTATATAATTAATTTTATTATTTACTGAAAGCTTAATTAGGTTAATCCACGTCTCTCTTTTATTAGTACTTTCAGTGAGTTAAATTTTACGTTTTTAACAAAACGACATTATAGATAATTTATTATCATTTCTTTTTAATTAGTTAAAGACGTGTTTGTTCGCGTAAATATCTTGAAGAAACTGTTTGAATCTTATCCATCTAGTTTCGTTTATAATGTCGAACGAGAAAGAAAACGTCATAATTACAGGATTCGGTCCTTTCGGAGTTCATTCGGTGAACAACAGCTGGGAATGTGTCAAGTTAATTAAATCAACGGATTTCGAGGAAAAACAAAAAGTTAATTTGATAATTCAAGAGATCCCGGTGACTTACGAAGCGGCTAATGAAGTCGTGCCTAAACTGTGGCAAGAATACGATCCGATATTAGTTGTACATATTGGAGTCCATCCTGGTGATAAGATAGTCATCGAGAAGCGAGCTCACAATTACGGGTATGTCAGGAACGACGTTCAAGATTGTACTCCTGAAGACGGTAAATGTCCTCTAGGCTCTGAAGAAGTTGTTTACACCCGATTCGACGTCGATAATATCCTGACGGAACTAGTCGAGTGTTCGACAGACGCCGGAAGATTTCTATGTGAATACACCTACTACTTGTCTCTGAGTAAAGACAGCAGTAGAACCCTATTCATCCACGTACCTCCATGTGAAAGTTGCGTTTCAAAGGAAGCTATAGTCGAACATGTCTGCAACATTATCGAAACATGTTTAAATCAATTGAGAAACGATACGAAGCAACTTAGCCTGTGATATCATGTCATTATTAGCTTGAATAAAGTGCAGTATATTTTAATAGTCTGTGTTTTGTTTGCTTTTAATTGGTGTAAGGTTTGTATAATAGATTTTAGGGTTCAAAAGAAAAGTAATCATTGTGTCTAGAAACATGAACGTAACAAATGGCTGCGTTATTCAACCGTATGTTTAAGCAGTCGACCGGAGTGTGTTGTGACCACTTCAACCAAGTCCAGATCTCATTACTTGGCCATAATATTACCTTTGTGGCGCATAATTTTAAAGTGTAAAATATTATTTACTTCATCATGAAGTGATTTTGTTAAATTTTTCTTTTTTTTTATTTGCTACCACTCAAAGACTTAAAATAATAAAATTAATCAAGTTTTTAAGTGTAAGAACTTGTGCTAGAACTCAAACCATATCCAGTTTATATTGACAACTAAAATTATTTGAAGACGCCATTTCACTTGCTACAACAAACCGCCAGTTGACTTGGTTAGTGATTTTGATTGCGTACAAGCACCGCATTTTATTCCGGGGGGCTTTTACACCTGAAGACGCAGGCCACTTAGGTGGGCCCATTGAACAAACCTGGGTTAAGGACCGAAATCTTCACACTCGTGTGAAGTATGGTCGTTAACCATGACTCCCCTCCTGCTTGTAATATAACCAGGAGTGTCATCATCATGGTTTCCAGGCTGAAACCTGGGGGCTCCACTCTTTTGAAGAGCTTCCCATTTGTTTAAACAATGCTGGGTGGACATTGAGTGGGGGGCCTGGTCCATGAATCGAACCCAGAGCTGCGGTCACCTTCTGACCCGGCTCGATGCTGCTTAACTTGCGTTATCGCACGGCAAGCACTCTAGCCTCCGAGCCACCCTGGCCCCCACAAGCACCCTTACTAAGTTATCTACCTATAAAGAAGCAAAGTTTATTTGGTAACTGAAGGACTATGAGGAGGTCCTTTGTCTTAATAGTCCAGGAGGAAGCATGCAAAAAAGTGTCCGACTTACATGAAGCTAGAATTTTGCATATAAGTAAATCTTTTGGTGCCTTTTAAGAATATGTGGTCGGCTATGTTCGTCTGCGGGACATAGCATGGGAATAGGCATTTGAAGAAAACAAACCGGTGGGGAAAGGCCAAGGCCATGCCCTTTTTTGCGGACAATATGATTTTCATGATCCTGATTACGAACTTAGTTAGTACACCAAAAATCCAGTTGATGGTAATTTGTCACTTAATAGGTTAGTTAGTCAAATATTACTCACAGTCAAAGAGGTCACCTATTTAGTGACTAACTACCGTTAACTTGATTAACGGTAACGACAGAGAAAGATCATTCTCCAGTATAGCTCAGTTGGTAAGAGCGCCTGTAACGGATATATATGAGGCCCATGGTTCAAGTCCCGGTGCCGGGGTCTATTTTTCTCTGTATGTCTCCCGTAGTTAATGATAATTATAATTTGATTTAAATTAAAATTTAATCTTTCCGTAGTAAGAATACTACCTAAAACTTAAAAACTTGAATTTATAATTGATTGTACTAGGTACAGGTACTAATAGAGTACTTTATAATTATAAGCGTTAATTCTCAGTCTAGTTCTATTTCCGTGAATATTGGCTTGCTAGACTTGTAGAAATTAATGGAAGCTTGGATTCGGGACTTGATATCGGTAACGACAGAGAAAGATCATTCTCCAGTATAGCTCAGTTGGTAAGAGCGCCTGTAACGGATATATAAGAGGCCTGTGGTTCAAGTCCTGGTGCTGGGGTCTATTTTTCTATGTATGTCTCCCGTAGTTAATGATAATTATAATTTGATTTAAATTAAAATCTACTAAGTTCGTACTCAGGATCATGAAAATCGCGGGCGGGACATGGCCGCTTTTCACCGGTTTGTTTTTTTAAAGTGCCTATTGCTAAGCTTTGTCCCTCAGATGAACTTAGCCGACCACATATTCACGGCACCAAAAGGTTTACTTATACACAAAAATTCTAGCTTGATGTTAGTCAGACACTATTTTACACGCTATCTCCTGGGCTATAATAACTATTTAGACAAAGGGACATCACTCTTAACCATTAAGACCAGCAGAACCGAACCGGATTTTCATATATACTTGAAATGCCTGACACTTCTAAATCCTGGGGTCTTCAGCCGAGACGTGTATTTTTTATTTTTCCCGCTGATTTTGATGTATAAAAATATTTTTAATGAAAATGAAAGCAATATGAGGGGCTAAACAATCAATTGTATCATATTCTTTAGTATTCTTTTTTTTAATAATTGTTATTGTTATTATGGAGCCAGTGTGGCCGTGAGGATTAAATTACTTGCCACGTCTGCTTGGTCATTAATGAATCAAGACGAGGTCATGGGTTCGATTCCTTGCCGTGATGCTCTGATTTATATGGCTCACTAATGATCACACCATACTCGCTTCAGTGGTACAATGTACCGAGATATAATGTGTGGCTGGAACTCTCTACCACAGGGCTAGTAAAAAGGCCTAAATTAGATAGACTCCTATGTATTAATGTCCTTTAGAGCCAGAATGCAGTTAACTGCTTATTATTTACAATCACTACAGCAAAATAATAAAACGCTGAACTTTTTTTATTTTGAATTACAGATCCCTTTAACTTTCCAATTAAAGGGTTTTATAAAAAGAAAAAAATAAATGACAAATCTGGAATATAAGATTTTTGTGTATCTCAGATAAATTCCCCTATTTTTTGTTAGTTATTTTATTAATATGTGACTGACTGAGATTTAAATTATTGTTTATTAATAATGTTCATTAATTTTATTAATCTTATGGATTATTTGCTGCTTTATTTTTCAGAAGAGAAGGAGAAAGTTCAAAAGACAAAGAAAATTGCTCTCGAAGCCAGTTGATTTGTTATCACTGTTTATAACATCGTGAGTAGGATCTCCGATGAATCAAAGAGACTCATCAATCTTCATCAAGAAGACTCATCAATATTCATCAAGCTAATTTTCTCACATTATACTCCGAATAAGTGCAATTACATTTCCTCTACTACTATTATTATTTATATGCTTTGTTAAACAAAACAATGTACTCGAAAAAAATAATTTAATCAGTCAACTAATGGTAAATTATTATCAAAGTGACCAAACTGTCATTGGTTAATTAATTTGCCAACAGCTGTTTGCCATTCTTAGAGAAGCTAATTCTGATTGGTTTATTAATAATCCATTTATTGTTTACCATCCTCAGCGATTCTAGCATTGGTTTATTGATAAGCCAATACCTCTTTGACATTCTGATAAGAATAACTGGAGATATCTCTATCACTGGTCAAATTTAAACTTTTATATCGTAACTCAGGTTTATTATTGTATTTAAATAAGCTAGTCTATTATCCATAGAACCAATACTACAACTTCTTCTAAGGCGTTATTGGGACAAATTGAAAATATATATTTTTTTTTAATGTTGGGTACATGTTATATCAGGGATTGAGAAAGTTTCTTCTATTCAAGATGATTTTATAAGCCATGGTATCCAGGACGTCTAAACTTTGGTATTTAGGAATGTTCATGATTTATATTCATGTTGCTTGGCCATATTGACTTCCTATTGCACAGTGAGAACCATCTTTCTGGAAAGAACAATAAAATCTGGACTTAGTTAAGCCCTTGCTACAGCAGGAAGAAACTCATGGTGGTTTTGAGCACTATCATAATCATTTGCCAATTATATTGCTCTTTCTTATGCCGAATGGCATTGAAACTCTTGCCTCTGATTGGACAAGCACTGCTAGCTAGCAACCAATGAAATTCCACTAGAGTTCTGTCACTTGGCTGCCCTAACTGTGGCAATGTCCAGGCTTATAGCTTCTCTTACGCTACCTAAGACTTTGGCTATGTATAACAGCTTTCACCCAAAGCCTTGCTACATTTCACCAAGAATACCAAACTGTAACTGGTCCTTTATCTTTATGTACTTATTGTTCCAAAAAAGCATCTAGTTCCTCGGCCCATATTTAGCATCCTGCATATCAGAAATCAATGTGTTTAAAAAGTCAGGTTTTTACCATGTCAAAGTATTATATTCTCAAAAGTTTTTTTATATTAAAACTAAATTGAACACTTATTTTAATGTACAACTTGAAGAATTCGGAATCGCAAATGGTCTTTATATTGTGACAGTCTGCATAATTTAACATATAGCATTAGAGAATTGTCTGATTTCTGTAATGGTGATACAACTTTACATACACCTCGATCTACTATAGGGGAGGTTCCCTTATCTTGGTTACTTACATAGCCTTACAAGTTGTAACTTTTGACGTTCAGATTGACCAACCTAAATGAGGAAAAAAATAAAGCCACTAGGTCTGTGGGAGGTGGCACGACCTTCTAGAATTCAAAATCCTGACCTCTCATTGTTGCCCCACTCTAATTTTTCGGAATTTCCCACACTATCGAAAGTCATAACTCGCAAACTGTAGCAGAAATCAATTATTGCTGATAACACATCAATGTTGTTAACACCTCAGTGTTGTCGTTGTCAGGCTCCGCTCTCTGAAAAAAGTATTTTACAGAAAACATTTCTACCTCCCTGGAATTCTGCTGGGGAAAAGTGTCATACATTTTAATTTTATATTATAAATATCACCAATTTTTTAAACAAAAAAGAAAGAATTATAAATGTGCAAAATACATTATTCTTTTAATATTTTTTTTTTTTATGTAAATAGAAACTACTCATATGTTTGCCTAATTTTTATAAAAATGTATTTATTTATTTACTTTCAGCACTAGAGTGATTTTTTTTTTTTTTTTTTTTTCAAATATTATATAACAAAAAAGAAAATAGACTATTTATTTTATGTAAAATGTATATACATATATAATATTATGATAATAAACAAAAAATAATAATATATATTAAAAAAAATATATATATGATTAATTAATAATGAACAGAATTATTAAATTCTGATTTATATTATATTAATAAACAAATAAAAGGTTATTTTAAAATTTAAATGTGATTTTTAAATATAATTGACATATTTATTTATCAAATTTGAAAGCTTGTGATCTTAGAATAATACAATATATAGAAGGAGGATCACTGATAACATTGAAGCCAACTTTGATTGTGTCCCTTAATCCGCGTTCTAAAAATTCATTTTTGTAATTTGTGTCGTCATAACTATAAAATTATTTGCCTTCGGTTTTTTAATTTAATTTTTTATTAAATTATAATTATTTATAGTCAGTTTAGTTTATTGTAAGATTTTTTTTGTGTTTTATCTTATTTTAGCTTGAAATATGCTGAAAATAATGTTTATTATATCATGCCGTGCGAGGTGAAAAAAATGATGTCAGAGTGAAACGTAAACAATAACCAATGGCAGTGTTTTTCTTCTTGATGTTTGTGAGCGGGCTTTGAATAGTTACTAAAGCATGGCCAACCTTCTCCTGTTTAAATGAAAAAAATGAGTGTTGTTATGTTGGCAGCCTGGTCTTAAGGACATAACCTCTCGGCAAAAGTTGGCTTCAGTCTCTTATCAGTAGTTGCTTAGGATTCCGATTCTATGCTCCATCTATATATAGTATTATTCTAAGCTTGTGATGCTTAAGTGAAAATAACATTTTAGGTTTTCTTTTTAATACCACTTTTAACAGATTCTTCTAAGAGATGTGAAGTTTGACACCACTTCTTCTAAGAGATGTGAAGTTTGACACCATTTCTTTTAAGAGATGTGAAGTTTGACACCACTTCTTCTAAGAGATGTGAAGTTTGATCTTTAGCTTATACTCCTGAAAGCATCTTAAGAGAGAAAGCAACTAACTTATCTAATTATTTGAGATAAACTACGTAGTAGTATTATATTAGGGTACTAATTTACTTGGTTACCCATCCGAAGTAAATGAGGCGCCATAATGAGGACTAAAATTTAATTGGTTTCTCACCCTATATTTGTTTATTGAACCACTGATAAGAAATTCCTTTGTCTAAATAATTTTTAAAACAAAGGGATATTTAGGCGAAAGAACTTTCAGTCAATTTCTTTGGCCCTTCTCACTCTTCGGAACCTAAAGGAACAACTCTCCTGCTTCTGCATATAAATAAGGTGACAATATTCCTTAATCTAATTTACTATTAAGACAAAATACTATGTTAACACATTAAATTAATTTGGGATGGGTAACCAAGAAGTGCCTATAAGGTCATTATAAAATTGTTTATTTATCATCTTGATCAACAGCATAAGACCAACACAGGGGCGTTCAATTCAGCCACCTTACCGATGCGTTTACTAAACTCATACTGAGCCGATTTTTATTAAATTTGTCGGCATATAGGTTCAGGAAAATTATACCTTAAGGTGAAATCGAGTTATACATTTTAGCTCTAAATTTTTGGGATGTACTCTTCATAAACCCTGAAAAAATATTTGAATCTGACAACTTACATTAAGAGATTCTAAAAAGATGGTGTTCATAACTCCCCTCAGAACTTTCTGGACTTTATATAATGTTTATTTTCAAACATCAATGAACAAATTTCACACTTTATGATTTAGTTCCACAACTATGGCTAAATAATCATATAGCTTCCTGTTTATAATGGGCTTAGTATCTGTTTATTTTGACAAGTCTCAGAGTGCCAGGAGAAATTAACTTGCCTAAATTATTTTATTTTTTTTTTTAATCTTGATTTCTTGAAATTTGAACTAAGGAGACAGACACCTGTAAGATTCCTCCCTCCCCCTCAATATTTGATCATAGCTATAACTGGTCCGTCCTATCCGTCTAGTTCTAGGATTCACTAGGAAGCGCCTACTACCAGGATTTACTTAGGAAGCGCCCCTAAAATTAGGATTAAAATTTATTTTTCGATTTTGCCCCTGAAGTATGAGATTTTTTAACGAGTATGCCAAATTTACTTAATTACACTAAATTAAAAATAGACTGCCAATTAGTGTGGCACATAGCTTCCTCACATCCTACCATGTACTATAACAATTATTGTTATATTACTTTATTGTAATATTGTTTATTTTGTAAAAACTATTAATAGCTTTAGCGATCTTTAACACTTCATAGCGGTGTCGCTGTTGGTTTTACTAAAATATTGTATTTGTAAAAAATGTTTGTCTCATTGAATAGATGAAGTTAGATTTTTCCCCCGACCTCAAATACCAATTTTAAATTTGAAGTTCACGTTTACGCGAGCATTGCTCGTGAACGCTTGGACGGATAACGTTGTCCAATGAACTCGACCTGGGCATTGGTAAAATGAACATGTCTACCAAATTTCATAAAAATCGGTCGACATTCACTCAAGTTATCGTCGCACATTTCATAATTCACGGACACACAGACAGACAGACACGAGACCAAAAATGTTCCCTGATGTCTGAAACGGATTTCTGTCTTGGAATTTTTGAAATCGGAGGCATAAAAGTTTTTCGTTCTCAAAAGTGAACACTACTTCCGTTTCCTTCGGTAAGCTCTGAAGCAAAACATGATAAACAATTCAAAGCATCACTATAATTATTGCTGCTAGTGTTATTAGATGATAATACACTGTGTAGAGTCTGGAAGAATATAGGTTATGCACAAAATATTTTTAATTGAATTTTTAAGTTTTTGGTAGTATTCATACTGCGGACCGTTTAAATTTTAATTTAAATAAAATTATAATTACTATTTACAACGGGAGACAGAGAGAGAAAAATAGACTTCAGCACCGGGATTCGAACCACGTTCTATGTTGACTTCTAGACTTGTTGAAAAATTTGAAAGCTTAAATTCGGGACTAGTTATAGTTTTCGACAGAGGAAATTATTCTACAGTATAGCTTAGTTGGTAGAGCGTCTTTACTGGAAATAAAGGAGGCCCGTGGTTCGAATCCCGGTGCTGAAGTCTATTTTTCTCTGTCTGTCTCCCGTTGTAAATAGTAATTATAATTTGATTTAAAATATTTTTAGTTGACCATGGTAAAATTGAAAAGATTGGATTGTGACGTACCTATGTTTCAGATCTCTCCAAGATCCTTCGCCTTCCTGTAGAGGTGCCTCGCTTCAATGATAAAGCCACGGGATGCCTTGCAGTATATTATTTAAAATGTGTTCAACATGTTGTTTTCGATTTTTAACAAAATCAGATTTATTTTCATCAATATCTCGGAAACTTGATTTTTCCCGGTAAGACGGCTAATATCGTTTGATTTGTATTTTAATGGACTACCGTTTTCGAGAAAGATTTTTTTTCCAGCGATTTGAGGGGAAGCTCCCCCGAATTGTGGAGCTAAAATTCATTCACTTTCTCATATAAAGAGAAAGTAAATAAACATACTACAATTTCTGCAGTTTTGGGAACACATTTTAAGCAAAAAAAGTAATTTTCTGGCGTTCCGGCTCCAGTGCACCCCTGCTCACTAGTCTCTGTAAAAGCACCTCTATAACAACGTAACAATAAAAATTATGCTCCCTCCTTATTCCTAATTAGGTACAGCAGTGTCGTAGGTACATCCCTCTTCCCTACCACTTTAATTAAAAGTCTAATTCATTCAACTAATAAGACAAGGAAATATTTAATTTAGGCATTAAAGTAAATTGGAGTGAGTACATGTTAATAAGTGCCACCTAATATTACTGTCAACTAGAACAAAATAAATATAAACATTACAATGGCTAAGAAGTAATACCTCGTAACTACCAAAATGATGATTTTGAGGTTTTCATTATATTGGCCTTGGGAGGCTTGTCTGCAAGTACAAGCGAGATCTCGTAAGTGAAAAAAAATTACTTCACATAGAAAATGGGCATCGTGACATCTTTTATCAGATTCACAAACTATTTGTGTATTTAAGGTTAGTTGTGACACCTCATAACTGAGCTGTTAATTTGTAAGTGAGACCTCGTATGTATTCGCTTTATTAACCTTAGTGCGGGCGGCACTTACATCGCCATTTTGGAAGAACCCGCCCCCTGTGATTTTACAGTATTCCCGCTTATCAGCTCTTCTAGGTATTCTCCAATTACTATTTCGTAGGTTTGATAAAACCATCGGTATACCCGGAACGTGAGCAGGTCGCCCTCACTTTAGTTTGAACATAGACAAGCTCTAGTACACACGTCAGTATTGTTTACTGTATTCTAATGAAAAATAATTTGATTTTTAAATGAGTTAGGTTTTCTAATTACATATACATATTTAATACAATGCCAGGATAGGAGAGAAAATGTTTGGGTTGTTTTTTTTTGTGTGTTTTCTATGACAGTTCTGAAAAAATGTTTGCTTATGTGTATAAGTATAATATGTTTTTAATAAAATGTGTGAATTTTAATTCGAAATAAATGTTTAAGTATTACCACCTATTGAGAAAACAAATTTTCACAAAAACAAGGACCTAAAAGCTTCAAATAAGTGACATAGTGAGAACTTGTAACTACATTATTTTATGAACTGTTATAATTTGACAGTTACCAATGTTTCAGAAGGGTTACATGTTATACAAATTTATAAAACAAGTAAAAAAACTTAGTCAGTGAAAGTAAATTTATTTTTTGCTTCCGAGCTTACTGAAGGTTACGGAAGCTATGTGATCGTTCTGAAGAACGAAAAATTTGCCAGGTCTCTGATTTAAAAAATTCCAAGACAGAAATCTGTTTCAGACGTCAGGGAATATTTTTGGTTCCATGTCTGTCTGTCGTTCAATTTTTTCAAACCAACATATCTTAAAAACTTTTAATGAAATTTGGGTGGTAGGTCATAATTAGCAAAATCCCATGTAAGTTTCAACCTTCTGCGCCTATTTGTTTCTCTTCCACATGCGCACAAACATACATTTATTTACACCTATAGCTTCAAAAATACTTATCTGATTTGAATGATACTTTGAAGTAACCCGCAGATAGCCCCAGATCAATTTGAACCGGCTGCACTCTTTAACTTTTGCTAAATTGATACTTTAATTCGTGTAAAAAATCCAAACAATTTTGACAGATTAAAAAAAAAGGGGGAAACAATTGAACCAATTAGACAATAATGGCTTGTAAAAGCATATAATCAATAAAGTACGTGATAGGATGCGAGGAAGCTATGTGCCTCACCAATTGGCAGTCTATTTTAAATAGTTTTTTGTCCCTCCTGTACACCTAACATTTTGAAGATATGAGGTATCACTTATTAGCAGAGACCTTCAAAATGTAGCATTTATTTTTACGAAATGTGGCACTAAAAA
The DNA here is from genome assembly GCA_951217055.1 of Gerris lacustris. Classification (NCBI taxonomy): domain Eukaryota; kingdom Metazoa; phylum Arthropoda; class Insecta; order Hemiptera; family Gerridae; genus Gerris; species Gerris lacustris. Next base: position 106,543,414 of record OX578277.1, on the reverse strand, counting down.
GTGTGGCAATATGGCACTTAATTTGGCCAAATGTGGCATTTATTTTTCAACTTTCCAACGACGAAGTGAGTCACTACCCTAAGGTAGGAATCCCTTACGTCACTTGGGGAATCCTCAGCACCGTGGAATCCTGCCCTGCAAGGGCGTATCTTAATCTTACCTGGTTTTATGGGTTGTAGCAGAACCCCTTAGAATATTAGAATATTTCAATTTTTTTCTCAGAACTTGGCCCAAATAAGGCAAAGTGTGGCATTTTACTGAAAATCGGCAAAATGTGGCTTTTTAGCAAAAAAATAGGCAAAATGTGGCTTTTTAGCAAAAAAATAGGCAAAATGTGGCATCTTAGTATGGCGCCACATGGCAAAAAGGCATTTGAAGGTCTCTGCTTATTAGCCATCGATTAGGCATTTAAAAAGTGAAAACTACATTAAAATTAATTATTTCTCATTAGAGTATAAATTATTAGAAATTTCATGTTTTAATTTTATCTTAATTACAACCCATTTTTTTTCTATTTTTAAGTTATTTCTTCCCATCTATTTTCAGATTTAGACGCGTTGCAATTAATTTTCCACTCATTAATGCGTGTCTTGAAGGGAAGAAGACCCTGGAAAAAATGAGGTTGTTGACACTCGCGTGTTTGAAAATAAAAACCTGGTTGGATTTTTGTTTAATTTCTATTCGTTCTGTAGAATAAATGCAAATGTTAGCATTAAATATGCTGGAAGCTAGAAGAGATTAATTTTTAATTTACAGTGTTACCAATCGTCTTTTAATTATTTCTGTTAATATTAGTTCTTATTTTAGCCACTAGAGCAATCAATGTATGTATATCCAAACTACTTTTAATTCTTAACGATGTTATTTTAACTTATGTTGAAAACTTGTAAACATGTTTGTTATAACAATATTTACACACCGAAACTTCCCAAAAGGGATTCATGAAGCTTATAAAATAGTGGTTTATATATTTAAGAGTTGTCTTGGGAAGCACATTACACAGTACGCCATCTAGTTGTCATAAGAATTAACTATAATTAGCTCCACTTCTGTGCACTAGATGTCACTTATTACTTTTCCTCACCTTCTCGGAAGGTATATATGAAAAGTATTGTTTTCACCCAAACATTTTTTTTCGGGGTTTCAACGGAATTATCCGTTTTGGGTGTTTTTAAGACCTCGTGAGTGGTTTTCAGCATGACGTCTGTATGTATGAATGTATGTGCGTGTGTATGTTATCATCGTAGCGCATAAGGTATTTAACCCAGAGAGTTGAAACTTCAGTCCTTCACCTGTAGTGGTGCCGCCCGGAAAATCAACTTTTTCCGGCATCTTGAACCCAGTTTGCTAAGTCAGCAAAAATTTAAAAAAAATCGAAAATGGTCCTGATCGAGTTGAAATTTAGCACGAATGTACCTCTCTGTATGACAAACAAGCCCACCGAATTTTATATATATATTTTTGATATTGGCCGCCATTTTGAAGTTATCAATTTTTAAAACTTTGATGGTTAATAATACTGAAAGTATAAATACGTTTTTGACTTATAACATATCGTTGGAACCGGAAAAAATTAAGGAACATATATATATATATATAAAAAAACGATGAAATTCCATTAATTAGTTTAAGAGTTACAAGCGAATATAATTATTTATTAGTGCGAAAATTTTGATGAGGTCAAAGTTTGTTTACATCTGTCAAAATACCGCCAAAATTCAAATAATTAAATAAAATATATTAAAAATAATTTTTTGTTTTTGTTTTTTTGAAATATGATAATAAAAAAAATCACTCAGTTGAAAACGGTCACCCATCCATGTACTGACCACGCCCAGTGCTGCTTCGATAGTCGTCCAGCGACTACGTCGTCCAGCGGTACGTTTTCCAAGACGCGACTCCAGCGATAGTCGCTGTGCGATAATCGCTGAGGACTTCTCTTCTGAGTTTAATTGTAACTGTTTTCCTAGGCAAGCGACTCTAACGATAGTCGCTAGAGACACTAGCGTCGATCGCTGAGCGATTGCAGCCATTTGCTCCAGGAGCAGTCATAATCGCAGTAGCTAGCGATCCTAGCAATGCAGTGCTAGAGAAACCAGGCTGTGGCGGTCAAACTGGGAGGATAAATTAAAATAAACGAACCAATTCAAAGTTAAAAATTACTTGAATAAATTTGTATTATAAATACTATATCATAATATAATTTAATTTAATTGATATAATATAATATCATAATTAAATTTAATTAATAATATATTATGTAAAATAAATATATATAATATAAATATATATAATATAAATATATATAATATAAAATATATAATATAAATATTAATTATTAAATTACTCAAATGGAACCAAAAAAAACAGAATATTTATTATTTCATTTAAATAGATATTTCTTTATTCGATATGAATCCAGCAGAATTATAAATTTAAAGAAAACCACGAGAAGTGAGAATTGTTTCTCGCCGTTTAGAACCATGCGTATTCTGGCTTGCTTGCTTGTAGAGGCAGAATATCCGTAGGGAAAGGACAATTACTCGCGCTAAAACACCCTCGATTTCATTGGTCCCCGCCCTTTATTTCCCGCCGGTTTCTTCAAATGAGAGAAATGCCCTCTCTACAGAAGTGGGAGAAGAAGGTTTGTAACTATACTCGCGCTAAAAATCAAAAATTTTCATTGGCTCCCGCTGTTTTTTGCCCGCCGTTTTCTTCAAATGGGAGAAATATAAATAAAAGGACTTTCTTCATAGTTTTAAAAGGGCGGGTAAAGACAATCTTGCCGCGAAAGAAAAAACAGTGCCGCTTCTGCTTTTGTGGTGATTTATTATTTTAGTGAACATTGAACATGTCGTCTTCCGATAAGCTGTATTTTTCCTCTGAGGAAGATGAAAAGCTCATGGAATCGGTGCGGAAACATGGAGCTATTTTCGATTTACAGCATTCGATGTACCGAGATACACGAGTTAAGCACAATATTTGGAAAGAGGTTGCAGAGTGTGTGGAAAGATCAGGTAAGTTTAATAATGAATAACCAATAGTTCTTGTTAATTTTATAATAATAGTTTATATAATATTTTCATAGTTATAAAAGTAGTTTTTATTATACAGTTTAAAACATCGGTTTTAAAAACGTCTTGCTCCAAATGATTTTTAATCAGTTGCACGAAACAACCCTCCTCGTTTCTAGTTTTAAAAATTTGATGTGTTCCTTTTCGAGAAGAACTCATCATTTCCTCAGCAATAATATCATCATCTTCTTCTTTCAATAGTAAATATGTAATTAGTTTTTTCTTGAAACTCATAATTAAATTAGAAACTACCGTGTTCGCGTCTACTGCTAGTTTCCTACTGATATGTTGCTATAGTCGCTGGAGACGCGTGTAGGAAAACACCTATTATAATTTTGTGCCAGCGACTATCGCTGGGCGACTATCGCTCAGCGATTATCGCTCAGCGTCTATCTCTGGAGTCGTTTCTTGGAAAACTTACCTTAAGTTAAAATTATAATGGTTGCATATTCTTTTTCTACACTTCAAGACCTTTAAATTGATGTATATCATGTCGTGGCGACTAACGTTTTTTTAAAGCCACCCGCCATCTTGAAAATATTAAGTGTGAAAACTCCAAAAAGTGTCTAGTAGTCACAAATGCCAAGATGCACCTGTGTGCCGAATTTCATGTCCCTAGCTACAGTAGTTTATGCATTGAAACATGCCAACGGGCAGACAAGAGCCGTTGTATAAGGTTTCTTTTTTTACTTAGTACAGAAACCTAAAAACCAAGAAGTACCAATCATGATTTATCAATCTACTTGTGTGTTACGGAACATTCCGTCAACACTGTTACTTATATTTAAATAAAGATTTATAAATCTCCGCAGCAACCGTCAGGCAACCGCAGAAGTTAATAAACTAAAATTAATATCTCTAATAAATAAGTATAGTTTAGGTACTACTTATTTTGTAACTACTAACTCAGGGGGGGGGGGGGAGTGATAAAATATTGTATAATACTTTTGACCATGTTAAAAGCAATTAAGATACTATTTAGTGGAAAAATTAAAACTAAATGGAGACAGATTTATCTCAGAGTAATTAACAGGGTAGTTAGGTAAACGTCTAGTTTTTCAGTCTGTTTCGATCCACTTTGACAGTTTATTCGGAAACTGTAGAAAATTTCTAGGTGCTTCTAGGCGACGTCTAAAAAACCAAGACGATTTCTCTGAACGGGGCGCTGGCTGTGAGCGTGTGAGTCGTTAGAGATGTTTATATATGTCAGTGTTCTAGTGTGGTATGAGGAGGTTGTGGATATAACAGTGTTAGTTTGTAAGTGTACGTTATGTGTAAGTTAGTGTGAGTGAAGTGGGGCTGAAGGCATTCCTATCTAAATATGGTGCAATGGCATAATGCCTGTGAGCCAAGTTTGAACTCCCTCTCCCACCTTCCAAATCCTAGACTAACATTCATTCTACAGCTCGACCAAACTAACATGTCTGAAACCTAACATTAGTGCAAAAAAAAAAAAAAAAAAAAAAAAAAATCACTTATGTCAACTCCCCCCAAAAAAATAAACTATTACGAAAAAAAATCGATCATTCCACACTTCATTTTCAAAATCCTCCAAAAAAAAAAATTATCCAGTATTTACATTTTTTTGTAAAAAAGACGACACTAAATCTATTCATCTCAATACTTCAGTGTCTTTTTTTTATAAAAAGAAACTCTTATACATATAATTTCTCAAAACACTTCCTTTTTAAATATTCAGAGAGAAAATATGTTTCAAAAATACTTAATTTAATATCCAGCTGTTTAAGAGATGTATAGGATTTTTTTTTTCTCTCTATGCAAAATAATTTTTCAACACTGTACGGGATCTTTACAGAGACTTAAAAATCGGATAAGGTGACATCTTGTGAGTAAAATGAGCATTAATTATAAGAGACTTACCAAACATTGATGAGTTAATGTTTTAAAAAATATTCTTCTTAATTACATATTCAAAGATCTCCTAAAGATTGAGAGTTTTATCCTATTTTAAAAATTGAAGAGAAAATTACATGTGTACACTGTGTATAAGTTAAGCTCTTCAAAAGATTAAAGTAAAAGTAAGTGACATCTAGTGGACAGAAGCGGAACTAATTATAGTTAATTCTTATGATACTAGATGGCGTACTATGTAATGTGCTTCCTAAGACATCTCTTAAATATATAAACCAAAGTTGTTGTTTTTTTTTTCGAATAAATTTCTATTTTATAAGCTCCATGAATCCCTTTTTTGAAGTTTTGGTGTGCAAATATTGTTATAACAAACTTGTTTACAAGTTTTTAACATAAGTTAAAATAACATCATTAAGAATCAAAGTAGTCTAGATCTAGATATACATTGATTGCTCTAGTGGCTAAAATAAGAACTAAAAATAACAGAAAAAATTAAAAGAACATTGCTAACACTGTAAATTAAAAAAAAAAATCTCTTCTAACTTCCAGCATATTTAATGGTAACATTTGCTTTCACTTCAAAGCAAAATTTTTCAAATACCAACTGGGTTTAAGTGTGTTGACAGCGCGGGAAAGTCGAAAAAAATTGGATGAGGAGCCAATGAGATCACAGGATTTTAAAATCAATGAATTTTTCAAGTTGTGAATCAGTTCAAATATTTATTTTCTTAATTCACACATAAAAAAGTATCTTTGTGTTAAAGATCTTCTTGTTAAAGAAGATCTCCAAATTAGATTTTTCAACTTTATAAAATAAATCAGTGTTGCCAGTTTGTGGATTTAAATGTTTATTATTTGTTAACTCAACTATAATAAATTGATAACCACTCATTGGATTGGGACGAAATTTGACATGATTGTTAAAGAATGCAAATATTAAGGCTATATTACATAACAAGGTGCCTTCATAAAATATTTGCCGGCAATTCCTTTTTTTTTACATTGTAAAAATAAAAGTTGTATACATGCTGGAAACAATAAACTAGTTTGTAATGGGTATCAGTGATAAGAAATATCAGAATTTGGTGACAAGAAGAAGTAGGGACATGGAAGTAGTTAGTTAAAAGTTGCAGAATAAAGTAGATTCATTATTCATTTATCTATCGAGTTGGGTCTTGCACAGTGGTGAATAAAAATTATGCCATATGCTAAGTATTCGCTATATTTCATCCCTTCACATTATTATCACAACTTCTAATTCCCTTGGAGAATTTTTAAAATTAAAGTGCAAAATGATGAGTTTTAAGGATTTCTGAGTGCAAGTTTGTCAACACAGGAAAAGATGTTTGGTGGGGACGAATTTTGAAAACTAAGATGGGCTAAAAAAAAAAAAAAAAAAAAAAATGAGTTGTTTTGTAGCTGGGTAAGTTTTTCTTCTTTTTACACTTTGTATGAGAATAATATAAAATTAAACTATAATATTAATTGTTTGCTAAAATAGTGAGATTTAGAGTAGACAAATAAAGATAGCTAAGAAACACATTTTATTTACGAAAAGTTGCATTACAAGAAAAAATGTAAGAGTTATTCATATCAGATTGTTTTTTATGATTTGCCTCTGTCAGTTTCTCTCGTGTAAATTAACATTGACCATATTGAATAAAATGAAAACACCACAAAAATCTAAGTAACTAAATGAAACACAAGATGACAAGAATTCAAACATCCGTATTCAATATGGCAGTCAGTCTAGATTTATAAAAATGTGGTTCAAACTGAAAAAAAAATCTTTCTTCTTCAGTAATCGGCAGAGACTTGTGTCACTAAAAAACAATACAAAGTTATCTTCAGTGGTAATACCCTTTTTGTAGTTATATTTTTGAAGTGAAACTTCTTTGGCGGCGGTAGAGTGAATTTTTTCATATAGCGAAATCGTGTAACGAAGTTTGCGATTCGAGACTCGTCCAAGTGTAACATTTTTACAGATTAATTGTATTATATCTATTTAAAGACCAGCAAATCAAAACAAACATTTATTTTTATTGGAATAAATGTGGTTGCCTTAGCGTAGAAATGTTTTTTTTTTTTTCAATTAAATTTCCCATAACCATTTCTTAATCCTGAAATAATAAATTCGTCAAAAAATGAAAGAGAGCAATGCATTCTAGAACTTAAGATTCACTTCTATTGCGTGAGAGCCTCACACGCATTTTTTTACACTATAATTGGATTCACTTAAGGGTAAACAAATATTTTCAATAAGTCATGGGATTGTGGCGACGTTTCGACCTATCCAGTCATTATCAAGCCTGAAAATTATTTGTTTATTTAGCATGTACATAAGAGAACATTGCGCTAAAAACATATACCATACTTATCTACAAGATAAAAAATATTATGGGGTCTGAATATTTTTGTTTAAATAACAAAAGTAAAAAAAAGTTCAGTCATGCACCATGACTTATTGAGCGAATTTTCAAAGAAAGCTGCGTATTAATGGCTTATAATAATATTGGAAAATTTTGGTTTAGAATTTAGATGGGTGAAAAAAAAAAAAAAAAAAAAAAATTGGTATACAGGGGTGTAATTGTTGTTATGTACACTTTCGTCATATTTTCATATAAGAGGGGGGTAAAATTGAAACAACACGTTTTTGACCCTAAATTGTCAAAATTTGACTCCTAAATGAACTCCAAAAATTCTGGCCAACGAACTTATCCTTTCTTTTGATATTATTGACATTTTAAAATTTGTTTGAAATTTTTAACTGCATCCTAAGTAAGGGGAGATATCGTCTGGAGTGACACATACACATACATAAAAAAAGTGTTACATTTTTAAGGAATCGATTCAGAATGGTCTAAAACTTTTACGTCTAAAACTTTTACGTTTTAAACTAAAAAAAGTTTTACCTCTAAAACTTTTACGTTTCCATGGAGACAATTTTCAAAAATTCGCATTACAAAACTTTTGAAACCTGCAATAGCAATTTTCTTCGAAACTTCGCTAAATCATTAAAGTATAAGACATAGGACGTGAGGAAGCTAAGTGTCATAGGTACTAATTGGTAGACTATTTTTTTCATGAAAGTATCATTTTAGCAAGTAGTTTTAAAGAAATGGTTGTTCGCGAAAAAATTGAGCGACTGACAGACACAGAACCAATAACGTTCCCTTATCCTGAATTGGATTTCTGTCTTGGAACTTTTGAAATCGGATACATTAGTTCTTCAGAACAATCGCATAGCTTCCGTTAACTTCGTTAAACTCGGAAACAAAATAAAAATAAACAGGTCAAGTGTGTGCTGGTCAGCACACAGCGAGGGTCCGTAGGCCACACTATATATAGTGTTTAACTGTAAAGTGTATAAACAGTGTTTTTTTAAAATGCTAAAAAGCTTACTTTGAACCATTCTAAGGGTCTGATATTCTCAAAACACACTCTGATAAAGTATTTTTTTGCCACTTAACCGGACTACAACCATATTAAAAATACATCGAAAAGATCATAATTATAAAAAAACGTATTTTGTCAATAAAAAATAAAATAATATTTTTTTCGAAATTTCCAAAAAGCGGTATCTTTACTTTTGATCGAAGAATGTTCAGGAATTTTTTCAGATTTTTTGCACTTCACATAAGCGAGATAGAGGGGGGGGGGGGGGGGACACGTTTCACACCCGCTTCAAACTCGCCTACGCTCGCCCTATCAAAGTTATAACCAAAGAATTATATATTTTTGTAACCAGCTCGATGTACCCTTTCATATAATACCCCTCACGGTGTCGAAAAAAAAAAAAAAAAAAAAAAATTAAACTTTAAGTTTTTTTTCCCTTTCTTTGTTTGAAAAATATTTTTTTAAGTCACTATATTTTTAAAATATTTGGGCAGGTACAAGACACATACATGCCAAATTTCAAAGTGATCGGACGAAAGGTGTAGCCGAGAGAGCACGCGAGAGGACGGACGGACAGACACACGCAGGAAAATATAAGGGTCCTTGGTTTTGCCTACGGACCCTAACAATTCTGACAGATTTAAAAAAGCGAGGGGAATAATTAAATAAATTTGACAATGCATAAAATCATTAAAGTATAACGTAATAGGACACAAGATATTATGTGTGGTTTTATTTTTAATTGAAATTTCTTATGTGATTTTTTTTTTTAACCCAAAATATATGTTATAAAGAATCAACATGTTATGAAGATTGTGTTGGAGTTGTTAATTACATTATTAATTTATCATTTTATCTAAAAACAGTATTGGAATTTTCGGTCTTTTAAAAAATAAAAATAGATTCATATTCGCAGCTCATTAACGAAGTATTTCCGACGCATTTTAATACGAATGTTTTTTACTCTTTCAAACCTGAACATTATATATTATGATTGCCTTTATATAAATCATTCCTGCGCCCAATTATAATTAGTAGGCAGTAAATCATAATTAGGAGCAACCTAAATTAATGGGTCTTGTAAAAACCACAGCCATATCTCCTTAAAAAACTGAGATCAAAAGATAAATAGTATAACAAGAAATATGTTCGTTCATAAAATAGGAACATTTTCTTGTTTTATAACAGTGACACAGCACGTTGATAAATATTTAATGTTAGGTTTGTTCCAACCCCCTCCCCCTATTTTTACCATCCTTTGTATCGTCTCCTGGATTGAGGACAGTTTTTATACGCATGCGCTAACATTGTACTGTAATAAAATCATGTCAGGTTGGAACGGGTTTAGGACTATAGTTCGCACCGTAATAAAAACATTCAAGGAAACCTAACAGTTAGGGAACCTTCTTGATGACATGTGTGACGATTGACATAACTGCGCATGTCATACAAACAAGTACTAGGTGTTAGGTTTGTTCCAATCCCGCTATTTGTACCGTCCTTTGTATCGTCCCGCGGATCGTTTGGGAATCGTTTAGGACAGGTTTTATACACATGCGCTAACATTGTACTGTAATAAAATCATGTCAGGTTGGAACGGGTTTAGGGACTATAATTCGCACTGTATTAAAAACATTCAAGGAAACCTAACAGTTAGGGAACCTTCCTGATATTTGTGATTATTGACATAACTGCGCATGTCATACAAACCAGTACATGGTATTGTCAGAGGATCGTTGGGACCGTACAGTGAACGGTTCGCAAACGATCCCTGCCCGGGTTGGAACAGTTTCGTGGACAGTATGAAACACTGTCACAAGTCGGCTTGGAACGGCTTTTATCCATTGCGCATGCCCGTGACGATCTCGCGGACGGTACAATGCTTGGTTGGAACAAACCTATTGTCACACGATCGTTTGGACAGTACAGTAAACGGTTCGCAAAAGATACTTGCGTGGGTTGGAACAGTTTGGAGTACTGTACGTAACACTGTCACAGGCCGGTTTAGAACGGCTATTATCCGTAACATGAATTTATCCACCATTTTGGATTCCCAGTTAATCAGATTTTCTATGGCCCAGCAGACAGCCCATTTTTAATATTTTTTTAATATTTTTATTAACAGCAAAAATACCATTTTATGGGGGGGGGGGGGGGGGGACACGCAACATTTTGATGTTTTTTGACAAAATGGACTGAATATAATTAAACACTATCCACAAGTTTTATATATTTTTACAACGTTTTTATTAGCTTGCTTTCTTGTTTGTTTGTTTGTTTGTCCAGTAAAAATCTTGCAATCGATTTTTAACTAACTTCCCGAGTAGCTATAGACATTTAAAACTTTTAGAACAGCTCAGAACACGATGACAATGCATTATTTTAATACTTTTAGCCATCTTTCAGCAAATTTTGCTGTATGGAAAGTTAGTTCGGAAAAAAATCCGGAAGTTATTTTATTTGTTTTGACATGTCCCATATTTATACAATCTTTATTTTGACTGGTTTCAAATTTGGAATTTTTTTTATTAAGAGGTAAACATTGAATGACAGTGAAACTGGAAATATTTGACACCCCACTCAAAAATTTAAACAAATATTTTTTTTTTGGCGTGACATGAATTATCCGCGATTTTGAATTTGAGCATCTGATAATTTTGAATTCGCTATATTTTTCCTGTGTGTACGTCAAAACGATCTTTAATACTGGGAAAGTTAAATGTTTTTATCTCTTTTGATTCAGAAGTTATTATCACCGTACAGAATGACATACAGACGCATTAACGAAACTATAAGGGTTTCTTTTTTTTGGTTTTACCAACGAAACCCTAAAAATAATGGTTAGACCACTTATAGTCCACAGGCAACCATAAGAAGTGAGTCGCTGATTGATAAAGTTTTCTTACCTTATGGAATCGCTTATTTATGCCGTGTCCACCGATGAATTGGGTATATGGCAACTGGGCGCTGGGCCATTTCTTTTTTGTTGATATGCCAAACTTGCCCTTCTGCGGGAACATTGAAAAGAGATAGATAAAGTTTTGATTTTCACAGGATCGTTTAATTAAATTATTTAAAAAACAGTGGTACACGTGGCCACCGATAAGAGTGGGCCGTTTGGGGTGTCCACCGCCCCAAACATGTCGCTCTGCGGGGACGTTGAAAAGAAAACGGCCCACTCTTATCGATGGCCACGTGTACCACTGTTTTTTAAATAATTTAATTAAACGATCCTGTGAAAATCAAAACTTTATCTATCTCTTTTCAATGTTCCCGCAGCGCCCAGTTGCCATATACCCAATTCATCAGTGGACACGGCATAAATAAGCGATTCCATAAGGTAAGAAAACTTTATCAATCAGCGACTCACTTCTTATGGTGGCCTGTGGACTATTATGTATGTTATCAATAATTCAAAAAACATCATTGAAATGAGTCTTCCTCCTTTATTTTATTAGCCATTTAAAAAAATCCACTTATTCAACACCCCTACGAATCTACATTTTCTTATAATATATATATATATATATATATATATATATATATATATATATATATATATATATATATATATATATATATATATATATATATATATATATATATATATATATATATATATATATATATATATATATCATTAGATGTATAATTACTTCCCTTAAGGTGGTTTAAAAAAAGAAATCTTAAGTAAATATTAAGCGTTTATTGAAGCACATACATAATAGCTAATGGTGCGAAATTACACCGACTCGTTTATTAATTTAATGATCTACAATATTTTTACAACATTTTTTTAAAAAATTGGTGCCATTCTTCACAATTTTAAACTTTTTTCAAATATATATATATATATATATATATATATATATATATATATATATATATATATATATATATATATATATATATATATATATATATATATATATATATATAGATATATATATATATATATATCAGAATATTGCAGAGTAATTTATTTTAAAGAGCCAAAAATGTATATATATATATATATATAAATTATAAACTACGTTTTGATATTAGTCAGTAGATGAGTGTAATTATGACGTACCTCCATTTTTATTTTATTCTTAAAAAAAAAGAAAATTGGACGTGGGTGATACAAAAATACATTTTAGCGGATAAATTTGACGCTTCAGATTTATGAAAAAAATAAGAGACGAGAAAAAAATAAATTAATATACTAGACGTATTTGCACCTTGAATTTTGAATCATCAAAGAATTTTAAGAAGAAAAACCTGCGGTGTTAAAAATTATTTGTGACTAAAAACTGAAATATGATGGAGTTAAGATAGTACAAGAAAGAAGATATTAAAAAGGTGTTTTTATTATTGGAGATTCTTGACTCAGAAGAAGTGTGGGTTAATCACATGCGCAGTAGAAGACGAGTTCATTTAGTAATAATACAGGGAAGGTTACCTTATTCAGTCCTAATGATTTGTATGTTAATTTGGTATGTTTTGCAATTTTATTTTAAATGGGTTAATAGTTCTAGGTAAGGATGTTTAGAATTTTAAAAAGAGTAAGATTTTTTAATTAAAAAAATATGTGTAAGGCTCTCACGCATTAGAAGTGAAACTTAAGTTCTAGATTGCATTGCTCTCTTTCATTTTTTGACGAATTTATTATTTCAGTATTAAGAAATGGTTATGGGAAATTTAATTGAAAAAAAAAAAAAATATTGCTACGCTAAGGCAACCACATTTATTCCAATAAAAATAAATGTTTGTTTTGATTTGCTGGTCTTTAAATAGATAATACAATTAATCTGTAAATATGTTACACGTGGACGAGTCTCGAATCGTAAACTTCGTTACACGATTTCACTATACAAAAAAATTCACTCTACCGCCGCCAAAGAAGTTTCACTTCAAAAAACGTGTTTGTTAATGCACAGAAGTTAACTTGACTGGAGATTCTAGGCTCAAGAGAAGTACGGTACGGGTTAATCGCATGCGCAGAAGGAGACTTGACTGGAGATTCATGACTCTTTTTTTTTTTTTTTTTTTTTTTTCGTTTTATTCGTATATTACACCTACAATAATACATTGTTATAAGTAATAATGATGTTCCTGATTTAAATGGCATGGTAATCGTGATGTGAGAAACTGTCCATTGACAGCACTCACAATTAATAACATGAGTACAATATTTTATCTAGATTTTAATTTAATAAATCTCGTGGCCACTGCCTTTTCAGTCGTCGGGGAGGATTTCCGGGAATGGAATTAGAGGAGAGGTTTTGGACTAAAGGATTAGGGTGATGGGATACAGAATCGTGAAAGGATTGATACCTGGAGGTGGCTAGGTCAGAAACAAAGGGTACATTTAGGTCGTTATGAAGGATGATATTGGAGACAAAAAAAGGGAGCATTAGTTATTTTTCTGAGGATTTTAGACTGAAGGGATTGGATACGGTAGGAGTTAGAGCGCTTGGTACAACCCCATAATTCGATGCCATATGTCCATATGGGTTTTATTATAGTGTTATATATGAGAAGTTTGTTATGTGTACTGAGTTGTGATTTGTAATGTAAGAGCCGGTGTAAAAGTTTATATCGTCGGTTAGTTTCTTGTCTTTTGAGTTTTGTGTGGTGTGCCCAGGTTAAACGTCGATCAAGGTGTAACCCAAGGTAGCGGACTGTACTGGAATGAGGAATAGGGATTTGGTTTAGAGTTACAGGTTCGCAGATGCCATGTCTCAGAGCAAAGGTCACGTGGTTACTTTTACTTTGGTTTATCTTTATTCTCCATTTCTTCAGCCAGGATTCAAGGAGGATTAGATGTTGTTGTACATAGTCAGAAGCTGTACGTGGAGATTCGTGAGATGAAAGAATGCATTTGTCATCTGCGAAGGATGTGAGAGTGGTATGAGGATGTTCAGGAATGTCAGCTGTGTAAAGGGAATATAGAATTGGGGCTAGGATACTTCCTTGGGGTACACCTGCTTTTATCAGGAAGATTGATGAAGTGGAGAGGTTACAAGAAACGTGGTAAAATCGGGTTTCGAGGAAAGATTTTAGGATCAGGTAGTATGTGGAAGGAAGGAAGCCCTTTAGCTTCCAAAGTAAGCCGGCGTGCCAAACCCTGTCAAAAGCCTGAGCCTCATCTAGGAAGACCGCCGAACAGTACTTTTTCTGTTCAAGGGAGGAGGAGATTATATCTACAACTCTATGACATTGTTGGATTGTGGAATGGAGTGAGCGGAAGCCTAGTTGGTGATTGGGTATAATATTGAGGGAAGTAATGACGGGGCTAATTCGACGGATCAGAAGCTTTTCTAGAATTTTCCCCATTACTGGAAGGAGGCTAATTGGACGGTAGGAAGACGGTAAATGGATAGGTTTGGAAGGTTTGTGGATCATTATTATGTTTGCAAATTTCCATGAGGTAGGGAAATAAGTTGTTCGCAGGACTGAGTTGTAGATGTAGGTGAGGTAAAGGATGCCTTTTTTGGGAAGGAATTTTAGGATGTTAGATGTGATGAGATCGTAGCCGGGGGCTTTATTTCGAGGTAAGTGCTTTATTGCGAATGACACGTCAGAGGGATTAAAGGCTTTTGGAGGAGGAGAGAGTTGGAGAGGAATTGAGAGGTCTTGGATTATATTTCTTGAGTGAACAGGATCAGAAATGTCAGAGTGAGGAGTAAATTGGTGTGATAGATGTTGGGCAAAATGTTCTGCTTTGTCCCTATCACTTTTCGCCCAGGATTGATCAGGTTTGAGGAGAGGGGAAGGGATGATTTTGTAGTTAAGGATTTTTCGGGTTGCATTCCAAAGGGATTTGTCTTCTGTAGTCAAGTTTTTAGTATAGTTTGTGAACTGTTCTGCCTTATATGCTGTCAGTGTAGAAGTTAACCGTCTAGTAAGTCTGTTAAAAGTCTGTTTGTCAGTCGGGTTACGAGTTCTTTGCCATTTTGCTCTAGCCCGTCTCTTGTCCGTTATTAAAGTCCTTATTGTCATTGGTAGTTGTACGTTAGTTGTGTTATAATTATGTTGTCTGTAACGTTCTGTTGAGTCCCATATACTTGTCTGTATTGTGTCTGTCAAAGTCTGTACAGCTAAGTCTATTCATGACTCAAAAGAATTATAGGTTAATCGAAAGCGCAGAAGGAGACTTGACTGGAGATTCATGACTCAAGAGAATTATAGGTTAATCGCATGCGCAGTAGGAGACGAGTTCATTGAAGCGAGCGTAAGCGAGCTTCTTACATTCAACGAAATATGCATCTTGTCTGTCTGTCTGTCTGTCTGTCTGTCTGTCTGTCTGTCTGTGTGTAACGTTTACGTGTAAAAGTTGACCGATTTAGTTGAAATTTGGTATACATGTTCCTCTTACTAATACTCAGGCTAAGTTCGTTGGACAGCGTGATCCGCCCAAGAGTTCGCGCTCAATGCTCGCGTAAACGAGAGGTTCAAAAATTAAATTGGAATTTCAGGACGGGAAAAGATTCTATCATCATCTATTCGATGAGACGAACATTTTTTTCAAATAACATTTTTTAGTAAAACCAACAGCGACACCGCTATGAATTAATAAAGATCGCTAAAACTATTAAAGCGGACCTAAACGTTTATAATAGAGAAAACAACCTTTTTACCGATATCTTATGTTCTAACGTAACGATTTTAATAAAACTTCATATAAACCATCTAATGCACAATTGAAACAAGCATGCAAAATTTCAATTTGATACATGCAGTAGTGTTTTTGTAGCAGAGAAATACAATTTATAATAATTGAAAAAGAGATGTGTGGTTAGAGGAATAGTAAGAATACGGGGTGGTTCCCTTACTACTAGCCGCTGTACTACTACCAGACCCACTATCTATCAACTCATCATGATTCATGATTATCTATTTTTTCAATATTCAATACATATTTATTACTTTACGCTCGCTTCAATGATAGAGCCACGCGATGCCTAGTTTAGTAATAAATGAACTCGTTTTTATAATGTATAGGGAAGGTTATCGTATTCTTTGTTAATGAGATTAACAAAGTGTTAATCGTAAAAGATGTTATTTTGTTTCTTTTTGGCATTGAATTATCATTATTTGGATGATGATGTCTTGTCGGATTGTCTAACCTCGGTCCGTTACTCCTTCCTTCTTTTACGTACTGCTTTTTACTTTCTTATAACTTATAACCGTAGTATATACAGGGTGGCACTGTGGCACAAAAGTATGGAAACCCCTGAATAACTCGTCAAAAATGGATTTTTTTTTAAATAAGTTAAATACAAAAGTTTCAGGGTTTTTCCTTAGCTATTCAATGGTAACCTGGGATTTGACGTCAACCTTGCCCTTCGAGGTCATTTGAAGGGCAACTTTGTTATTTTAAATTGGAACCCCCATTTTTTATTGCGGATTTGAAAAGAGCAGGAAATTTTACGTAAAATATGACCTTGACCATGTCCTAAAGCATGCCCTATAATATAAGCTCATTCCAAGGTCGAAATTGTTTTTCCAATGAGAACCTTCAATTTGTATTGCGGATTGTGAAATAACCAAATTTCTCCCTTTAACAGCGGCCTTGACCACGGCCTACAACACGTCCTTGACCATGACCTTCCAAGTCATTTCAACCCTTCCCCCCCTTTTTTTGATAATTAATTTGTGTAAGTGCTTTTGTTCATTTTTATTTTCTTGAAGGTCTTGACCATGACCAGAAAAAAGACCATGAAAAAAAAAATGTAATCAAAAGTACTTAAACAAATAAATTATTAAAAAAAGGGGGGGGGATGGGTTGACCTTGAAGGGCAAGGTTAAGGTCAAATCCAAGATCACCATTGAATGGCTAAGGGAAAATCCTGAAACTTTTGTATTTAACTTTTTTCAAAAAAATGCATTTCTGACGAGTTATTCAGGGGTTTCCATACTTATGTGTAGGGCTCGGATTTGAGCATATTTGCATATTTTTTTCCTGAATAGTACTCATTGAAAGAAGCCTTTTGGTGGTATTTTCACCTTTCTGGGACCAACAGAATTTAAATTTATCGAGCATATCAATGCATATAACGGCTGTTTTCAGAAAAGCATATAAATGCATATTCTTGTGGTTTTTCGTCTAAATACTTTGTTTTTATTCAAAGTCTCTCCCCCCCCCCCCCCATTCGGGCCCTGACCAATACGAAGAATGAAGGACGTGATGTCATGCTTGACTTTCATAAAAGCCTACATGAGCGTCATTTCTGAGGTCATCCTAAAGTTGGAATCTCGAGGGATGGAGTTGTTTGAAGTGGTCGCTACACTAAACGGAGTCATCAAAAAAGGCAACTCATGGCCTGGAGAGACTGGAAAAACTATTAAAAAAAAGTTAGAGTTCGAGCTGGCTAAAAATCCCAGTTGGAGAGAATTGGACTTGGGGAGAATGCTGCGTGGTGAGTCAGCAATGTCAGACGATTTTCCAAACTGCTCTGCACAAGATGCAGCATCAGTTAAGTATTTACCTCTCGTGTCAATTCACGTCGAAAGATTTTATTGGCCGATTTAAAAAAAACCACTTCAAAGTGAAAATATAGAAAAAATCCACTAATCTACTTCATTGACTCACCTAATACGGAAAGTTTATTTTGTAAATAAACTTTTACATAAAACTTCTCATACATATACTTGAAACTTGTGGATATAGCAGTGTATCATACATACAATATGAAAATAATACTCGTATATAAACATATACGAATTTTTTTTAAGATATACGAATAAAAAGATTAAGATATAAAGATATACGAAGATTTTTTCGTTTCCCTGTCCTCTCTATAGTTTTAAACATGGTTTTTCGAACATATTCTGCATATTTGACAGCATATTATGGGTTTTTTCGTGCATATCTATCGAGCATATAATGTGTTTTTCGTGCATATCTATCGAGCATAAAACAGGTGGTTTTCGAGCATATCTGGAGATTTTATCGAGCATATCGATCCGAGCCCTACGTTATGTGCCACCCTGTATATGTAGAGAGAGAAAGTATTGTGGTGGAGCGAAAATTCTATTTAGGTAGATTTACTCGTTTTGAGGTCCCCTGAATCCAAAAATGTGGACGAATCGTAGGTGCAGACGCGTGGAGCCTAAACTTCTCTATTAAATTTAGAGCATACATACTCAAAAAAATTAACTAAATTTTAAAAAAACCTCTTAAATTCTTGAGAAAGCAATTATTTCGCGAAAAAGGTTCTGACTATTGAATAAAATTGATTAAATGTCCTAACTTAAGCTTACTTCCAAGGAGCTTATATAGAACCTCAAAATTAATTCTTATATAATTACGTAAACTTACTATTGTTTATGTAATAGCTTCCGAGCTTACCGAAGGTAACGGAAGCATTGTGTTCACTTTTGAGAACGAAAAACTTTTATGCCTCCGATTTCAAAAATTCCAAGACAGAAATCCGTTTCAGACATCAGGGAACATTTTTGGTCTCGTGTCTGTCTGTCTGTCTGTCTGTCTGTCTGTCGGTCTGTGTGTCCGCGAATTATGAAACGTGCGACGATAACTTGAGTAAATGTCGACCGATTTTGATGAAATTTGGTGGACATGTTCATTTTACCAATACCCAGGACGAGTTCGTTGGACAACGTTATCCGTCCAAGCGTTCACGAGCAACGCTCGCGTAAACGTGAACTTTAAATTTAAAATTAGAATTTTAGGTCGGGGAAAAAATCTAACTTCATCTATTCAATGGGATAAACATTTTTTTCAAATACAATTTTTTAGTAAAACCAACAGCGACACCGCTACGAAGTGTTAAAGATCGCTAAAACTATTAATAGTTTTTACAAAATAAACAATATAACAATAAACT
Source organism: Gerris lacustris (assembly GCA_951217055.1). NCBI lineage: Eukaryota > Metazoa > Arthropoda > Insecta > Hemiptera > Gerridae > Gerris > Gerris lacustris. The sequence continues at coordinate 106,524,237 of OX578277.1, read as the reverse complement.
AATATAACAATTATTGATATAGTACATGGTAGGATGCGAGGAAGCTATGTGCCACACTAATTGGCAGTCTATTTTTTTTCTATTCTATGATCAATAATGATTTAATTATTTAATTCCGTTCGTTCTACAATATACAATATAATAGATAATTTTAATAAAGAAAGAACAGTAACTAGTCGATTGATCAGTTCTTAAAATAATTTCAAACTTAATATATAATCGATTTTTTTAAGTGAAACTTCTTCAACTTTGCTTGGATGGAATTGACATCGGGAAACAAAGTTCGCGTTTCGAGACTCGTCCAAGTGAAACATTTTATATGTGAAATTACCGAAATTGCAATTTTTTTGTTTTAAGACTGTGATAGATATTTACCTGTAAAAATGTTTCACTCTGGGTGAGTCTCGAACCCCCGACCCTTGGACTGAGAGTCTCACGTGTTAACCACTATACCATGGGAGTAAATGATTAATTCTGTACACAGAATTAATAATACGGTATATAAGGGTATTATTATAACAATTAATATATATTACATATTAATGTTGTTTTCATGTTTTTCTTCAATATTCGCTAACATTTTATGAACAAATTTTATCAATTGAAATTATGTTTCTTTGAGAAGTTATCTGACTGTGGCGGCCCTGTAAACTCTTGTTTATAAATATGTATGTTGCGTATTTAATAAATGATTTATATAATATGCATCACTTAAATAAGAGTTATAGTGCTATTTCATACACATATTTCATATGTTTATTCTGTTCCTAGAACTTAAGTTTCACTTCTAATGCGTGTGAGTCTCACACATATTTTTTTATGACATCATCTAACTAGAAGTGACATCATAATACTCGTAATAATAGACAGTGTCGTCACTTTTAAAGAAGCGAAAAAAAACTATAAGAAAAATAAGTTCTACCAATATATTATTTTAAAAAAAAAATTTTAAATATAGATTTAAAAAATATTTTAAATTTATAGATTAAAACAAACGTTTGACATTTTTACTTGTATTACACATTTTTAAATATATATATATATATATATATATATATATATATATATATATATATATATATATATATATATATATATATATATATATATATAGGTATATATATATATATTACATATTTATAATATTATCTTATCTATTAAGACTAAACGACGACGAATACATGTGTGTATATAAATAAATTTAAATTTGAGAATATTCTTGATAAATTTTAAGAATGTATAAAGTGATTTATCTTCCCAAACCATATAAAATTTATGATCCCCCCCAAAAATAAATAAAAATCATGGCCATTCACCTGTTTATTTTTTGTCTTTTTTTCAAATGAAGGAAATTCTACGTGTTTATCCATAAGTGAAATTGCTCATAATTGATTATCGAAAGTAAAATAAAAATTGATATACATTTAAATCTATAATTTTATACTTTTAATAAATCTTATTGAAGATAATATGTGTAAAAAGAAAATTGGATAGAAATCAAAATTAATCGAATATGTATGAATTCAGATTCCATACAAACAGGCTATGTGTATATATATATATATATATATATATATATATATATATATATATATATATATATATATATATATATATAACTATTAGTTCTTCTTCTTTATCTCTTGAAACCAATAAATAACGAAGAAGAACATAAAGAAATTAGATACAAACAACTGGTTAAATCATTTTTTTCGATCTTTTATTCAAGTGTCATAGTCTACAAATTTTTATCTGTTTAAAAAGTTTAAATAAAACATAAGGTGGGAACAAGTGAAGTTTCTTTTTTGAATGTTTTATTGCGTGTTTTTAGGTTGTTTTTTTTTTAGGGATATTTTATGTTTTATATTTAGTTTCTTTATAGTATTATGACGCAATGGATATCAAATTATTTGGGCAAGAAACCAAGGTATGGTTACTAAGGTTTACGAACATTTTCTCAGACTCTTAAAAGATACCTCTTAGTTACCATAATTCCAAATTCAAAGCGACTGCTCTATTTTTTAAATAAAAAATAATATAATTTGTTAATTTGGCACATCTCAAGTTCAATTACCTGTAAAACACACTAGAAGTCATTTATAACAAACAGCTTATATAACAAAGGAAATATTTTGCCTCTTGATTTGAGGTACTCTGTAAATCGCTTATAACAACTTACAGTTTTTAAAGACGGAAATATTTTGCCTCTTGATTTGTGGTACTCTGGAAATCGCTTATAACAACTTACAGTTTTTAAAGACGGAAATATTTTGCCTCTTGATTTGTGGTACTCTGAAAATAACTTCTAACGCGACATCTGTTATAACAACTTAGGTACCGCTTATAACGATGATAATACATTGCCCCCTTGATTTGCGGTACTCTGAAAATAACTTATAACGACATCGGTTATAACAACTTACCACTTATAACGACGAAAATGCATTGCCCTCTTGATTTGTGGTACTCTGAAAATAACTTATAACGACATCTGTTATACCAACTTACCACTTATAACGACGAAAATACATTACCCTCTTGATTTGTGGTACTCTGAAAATAACTTATAACGACATCTGTTATAACAACTTACCACTTATAACCACGAAAATACATTGCCCTCTTGATTTGTGGTACTCTGAAAATAACTTATAACGACATCTGTTATACCAACTTACCGCTTATAACGACGAAAATATATTGCCCTCTTGATTTGTGGTACTCTGAAAATATCTTATAACGACATCTGTTATACCAACTTACCACTTATAACGACGAAAGTACATTGCCCTCTTGATTTGTGGTACTCTGAAAATAACTTATAACGACATCGGTTATAACAACTTACCACTTATAACGACGAAAATGCATTGCCCTCTTGATTTGTGGTACTCTGAAAATAACTTATAACGACATCTGTTATACCAACTTACCACTTATAACGACGAAAATACATTACCCTCTTGATTTGTGGTACTCTGAAAATAACTTATAACGACATCTGTTATAACAACTTACCACTTATAACGACGAAAATACATTGCCCTCTTGATTTGTGGTACTCTGAAAATAACTTATAACGACATCTGTTATACCAACTTACCACTTATAACGACGAAAGTACATTGCCCTCTTGATTTGTGGTACTCTGAAAATAACTTATAACGACATCTGTTATACCAACTTACCACTTATAACGACGAAAATACATTACCCTCTTGATTTGTGGTACTCTGAAAATAACTTATAACGACATCTGTTATAACAACTTACCACTTATAACGACGAAAATACATTACCCTCTTGATTTGTGGTACTCTGAAAATAACTTATAACGACATCTGTTATACCAACTTACCACTTATAACGACGAAAGTAAATTGCCCTCTTGATTTGTGGTACTCTGAAAATAACTTATAACGACATCGGTTATAACAACTTACCACTTATAACGACGAAAGTACATTGCCCTCTTGATTTGTGGTACTCTGAAAATAACTTATAACGACATCTGTTATACCAACTTACCACTTATAACCACGAAAATACATTGCCCTCTTGATTTGTGGTACTCTGAAAATAACTTATAACGACATCTGTTATACCAACTTACCACTTATAACGACGAAAGTACATTGCCCTCTTGATTTGTGGTACTCTGAAAATAACTTATAACGACATCTGTTATACCAACTTACCGCTTATAACGACGAAAATATTTGCCCCTCTTGATTTGTGGTACTCTGAAAATCGCTTATATAACGACATTGGTTATAATATAATAAGCCCTTTTCCCCCTTAGTTATGTTAAGTCTGTTTTATGCCTCATTCAGAAACTGGCCAAGTGTAAAGCCATGAAATCAAAAGAGCAGTGTTGTTAATGAAAGTAAGAGTGAAGTGAGGTTATGGACTAAAGAAAGAGCAGTGTTGTTAATGAAAGTAGGAGTGAAGTGAGGTTATGGACTAAATAAAGAGCAGTGTTGTTAATGAAAGTAGGAGTGAAGTGAGGTTATGGACTAAAGAAAGAGCAGTGTTGTTAATGAAAGTAGGAGTGAAGTGAGGTTATGGACCAAAGAAAGAGCAGTGTTGTTAATGAAAGTAGGAGTGAAGTGAGGTTATGGACTAAAGAAAGAGCAGTGTTGTTAATGAAAGTAGGAGTGAAGTGAGGTTATGGACTAAAGAAAGAGCAGTGTTGTTAATGAAAGTAAGAGTGAAGTGAGGTTATGGACCAAAGAAAGAGCAGTGTTGTTAATGAAAGTAGGAGTGAAGTGAGGTTATGGATTAAAGAAAGAGCAGTGTTGTTAATGAAAGTAGGAGTGAAGTGAGGTTATGGACTAAAGAAAGAGCAGTGTTGTTAATGAAAGTAGGAGTGAAGTGAGGTTATGGACTAAAGAAAGAGCAGTGTTGTTAATGAAAGTAGGAGTGAAGTGAGGTTATGGACTAAAGAAAGAGCAGTGTTGTTAATGAAAGTAGGAGTGAAGTGAGGTTATGGACTAAATAAAGAGCAGTCTTGTAGGTCTTTCCACTACTCTTTGATATGCGGATATATTTTTGAACGGAACTTAGCCCTTTTTTCACGGTTAGGTTTTTGTTGGGAATATTATTCCTTTTTCTGGCTTCACTATCTTGGGCGCCGACTTGGTTCAAGGGAGCAAGGCTACTCTATTTTCACCATATGCACATTAAACCAACGAAGAATAACACAGGTGTAGAGTATTTTCCATGTATTTACTCGTATATAATTAATATGATACAAAAGTACATGTTCAAATTTTTTTAATAAAAATAAATAAACGACACGTCCTTAAAATACAATTTGACGCCTTTCAAATGATATGCAACTCAATAACGCTTTTTAAAATGTGGTTACGTAACAGGGCACTCAGAAAAAATTTACTTTTATGTTCTTAGCAAATTGGTTGGATTTTTAAATACCCGATTTAAAGAGCATTTTTGTGATATTTGAGCCATCCAATCAGAAATAAAATCGGCCAATAATTGCGGACGGTGAGAGAGACCAAAGACAAAAATTTAAAAATAATTATAAATCTAAATCCAACTAAGGTAAAACCAATGGAACAAATAAGTCATAGAATCAAAATTGTAAAGATCTTCTAAATTCAGTAGCTGTTTGTGTACTTTAGTTTTTCATACGACTTAAAGTTAATTCATTATAGTACATTACGCGTCGAGTGCGGAAAGTAGCATTTTGCATGCAAGTGTGGAGTTTGCACCCGAGCGACAGCGAGGGTAGTAAAACCACACGAGCAATGCAAAATGCCGTTTTAGCACGAGGTGCGTACCGTACTTTATCTACGATTGTTAGATTTAAATAATAAATACAGAAAAAAATAATAAACTTACTGTATGTAAGTTCGTATTTCTCTTTTGATAAAGATGACATTAATTCATTAGTTGTATTTTGTGCCGCATTAATTATTTCGGGAGGCGTATTATTCTCCTCATATTCGTCATCATCACTTAAATCACTCATTGATTTTCACAAAAAAACTCAATATAAACATTTACTTTTATTAAATAAACATCAAATTAGTTTTGTTAAATGTAAACAAACTCGCTAATCGTGCGTAAAGTTGAAGAATTCTTCTTCTTTACCACCCTAGGGCGGTAAAGAAGAGAAATTCTTCAGAATTATGTGACGCGCATGAGCAATGAATACAAGTACGTAAAGAATCACTTTCTACGCATCTAAACAGAGATACAATGTTTATATTTCGTAACAATCGTAGATAAAATACTTAAACGTTGTGTCTACCATTTTTTTTTTTTTTTTTTTTAAATGAAAACTTTCAACTTTTTGAAAAGTTTCCGTCAGTTACACGGCTATAGCCACAAGTGTGCCAAATTTCAAGTTTCCTGCTATCTTGGAAGTCACTTATAATTTTGATGATGATTGAGCCAGTCAGTCAGTAACAAAAATTGTAATATTTGAAACTCTGCCCTTCTTAAAAGGCTTAATATTAAGAGCTCAATATTTACATTGCCCTAAGCTACTTAAGCTTAATTTAATTTTCAAATTTCATGATATGAGGGTAAAAAAAACCGGGTGAATTTGTTCAAGTATAAAGATACACTGCATGTTTACTGGAACTTGGACATGCGCACTGCAGTACGCAAGCTCTGACTTTTTATATTTCCATTTTCCATGTGCTGGTTGTTTTATGACACTTACTTCCAAATGGCACGTGCAAAATGTTCTAGTATTAACGTTGAGTTCTGTAAAGTACAGATATAGTTTAAATACACCGTTTGTCATTGTCTCGCACTAATAAATCACTTACTACATCCTTTCTTTGAAATTTGATAAGCTTTTTTTCTTAACTAATTGTTACATTTATAAAGATAAGTTAATTTTTAGAATCTATTGTCTGAGAATTGAATAAAAAACAAGTTAACGGTTGTTAAAATATATTGCAGTTATTTTCTAGTGCAACGAATACTTGTTAATTGGCAGAGAACGTGTTATTATATAATTAGAATTAGCAGGTTAATTATGGGACGGGAGTCGAGAGTGATGTTCAATCGGACTCCAACAGCTCCCTTGATGGGATAATCATGGAGATTTAAATAAACAGGTGGAGAGGATGGTGCAGCAGTGTTGCCACCCTCCATTTCATCCTAATCAATTATTTATCATAGACCATTAAATCTTTAAAAACTAGATCTACTTTATCTCTATCAAACATCTTTAAAGTTTCCTAATTTTAATAAAATAACATTAACCCCTAAAAAAATAATATCCGTGGTTAAGATGCGGAGTGTTTAAGTATAGTAAAAAGTTCGTTGGTCTTTCTTTAGATTTCTTAATCTCTCCCTCTCAGCTGATTTTTAAAGCGATGAACGGAGTATCAAAGTATTAGTCATAATGCCGTATTGAATATAACTCGATGGCTTGCCAAGATACCGCTTGCTTTCATTTTTGATCCCGTGCAAATTCTACTGGGGAGATTATAAAGATTTTATAATAACTATCTTTGCGCCAAACATTTCAATAAGATTCAACAATGATTTTCTCACATCGAGGATTAAGTGTTGTTTGAATTAATACCTTACCAACTATTATATAAGATTGAAGATGGTTATTCATATCTTCTAATTTATACATTAACTGCATAAAGACAAAACTACATTCAAAGCAAGAGTAAGAATGTAAGACATAATTAGCTTTGTTTTTTATTGAACTATTTGCCAATTCTTTATCTGTTTCTTGTACTTCCGGTTTAACAAATTATTAGCTTATTACAGAACAGTTGGATTGCGGTTTCTTTGTGTAAAATATATCTCACCATTCTGGTATTCGAAACGTGTTGCCTTGATTTTAAACGAGATTGAGTACGCTTAATATTCGGCAACGACTATTTCAACAATCTCATAGCGCTCCAGTGTTACAACTTAAACTAAATAATACCATATGATTGATCTGCTAACCCAATATCACGTAAAGATCCAAATAAATTAGATTAGAGGTTCGAACCCACGGTCCTCCAGATATTTTTATCCACAATACAAATTTATAAGTTCTCTACACTAAAATAAAATTTCAGTCATCAAAAAAGATCAAAGATTCATATTGATTTCGAGCGATTCTTATTATATAGTATTTTCTCAGGAACTAGATTTTTCCCAGAAAAACCGCTTATATCGTTAAATTCGTATTTAAATGGTTCGTGTTTACATGTCACAGTGTTCAGATCAGGCTCTTGGTTTTTTTTTTGTTTTGTTGTGTTGTTGTGAAGGATAGAAACAAATTTGCTTTTTTTTATTTCTGTTTAGTTTTATGGACAGAGTGACATTGTTACTTTTTTTAAGGACAATCGTATACAATTTTAATTAATAACTTTCCAGTAACAATAAGAAATCACATGGTGCTCTCTTTCAATGTCAAATATTGGCTTAGTGCATCACCTCTATACCCGATCTATTGAGGAATGTCAAAGGTAGGACATTTAACTATTAAGTAATACATAGTATAGTGGTTAAAGTGTTAGAAATATAATTTTACTTAATTTTTAAATAGTTAAACAGGCCATAACCTCATAGTTATTAAAATCTTGCCGAAAAAATCTAAAGGGGTTGAAGAAATCCCTGGAATAGTGTCGGGGTACTGTAGCGTAGTTGGTTAAGGCGCTGCGTTTCAACGTATTTCCGGCATCATTATAAACCCGGTACCAGCTTCAATTCCTACTGGCGGAAGAGTGATTTTATTTGTAATTATTATCTCTTTAAGAAAGTTTTATTGTTATTTTATCTTACATTTAGTTATACTTTTAATATTTTATTAAACGCCGCAATAAAAAGGAACAAAATAATTAAATAAATAAGTATTCATTATTTGATTTGCTCGAATACATAAGTTTAAAATTAGTTCACATTTTATTTACATAAATAATAATCCTTAAGTATAAATATTATTGTTTTAATATAAACACAACAACTATGGATGAAGAGAAGTTAGTACAATTGCTATCTAATTTTAGAGATGAAATAAAAAAAGAAATACAGCTATCTAAAGAAGAAATAAACAAAACACTGGAGGAAATAAAAGAAAACCACATAGTAATTAATGAGAAAGTTAAAATACAGGATAAGAAAATAGAACTACTAGAAAGAGAAATTAGAAGAAAAAATATTATAATTTATGGGATAGGAGAACACAAACCGGAGAGTACACGTGATCTGGAAGAACTTGTGCTGGACATTTTAACTAGCAAGTTAAAAATGGAAATAAATGGATACGATGTAGACTTCATTTATAGACTTGGTCATTATTCTAAAGAGAGTAGACCAATCTGCCTAAAATTGCAGTCTTTTAAAAAGAAACTGGAAATCATGAGAAATAAGAAAAGTCTGAAAGGGTCAAATATCTATCTGGAAGATGATTTTTCGCCCAAAGTTAGAGAAATTAGAAAATCTCTAGTTCCTGAACTACAAGCGGCAAGAAAAGAAGGTAAATTCGCGGTACTGCAGTACGATAAATTAGTCATCAAAGATGAAGTGAACAGAAGAGTGGAACGCACGAAAAGACCTCTTGAGAAACCTTCCCCAAAAAACAGCCCGGAGGCAACTAAACAGATGAAAAAGAAAAAGAATAAAGCAGATCTAAATCAGACTGCCTTATTCGATTATTTTGAAGGCTCTAGCTGTAATTCAACGGGTTCTAAAGATCGTTATGGCGGAAGTTCAAAACCTTCTGATAGAAGTCAAAATCCATAGCAAACAGCAAATAATAAGGGAAATAGATCTGAAGACAAATCAAATATGAAACAAAGATATCACAAAGGTGAGAATTTCACTTGTCAGAATGAAGATTCATCTATAATTTTCTGGAATTGTAGTGGCTATAGTAATTTTATCGAGGAAGCCTATAACTTAATGGGGTCTCACATAATATGCTTAAGCGAAACTTGGCTTATGGCTGACATCAATAATCTACCTGCTCCATTTCGAGAATATACAGCAATAACCTCGAAAGCGTTAAAAGAAAAAAGTATGGGTCGTGCGAGTGGTGGTTTAGCAGTTTTAGTGTCTCCAAATTTGGACGCAGAGGTAATAGAAATGTGCGAATATTGGATAATAGTAAAGATATCGACGGCAAACATCTTTATGTTCATAATATCGGTATACTTCAAGCCATCCCTTAACTCAGATGTCATATGTGATTTGTTCCGCAAGAAGCTTTAGTAGAATTAATAAATAAACATCCCGATAATATAGTGATTTGTGGTGGAGACTTTAACGCGAGGGTGTCAGGCCTAAATTTTAATTTACCTTTTGAATATAATAACTTCAACCTTAGGCGTTATCGGAAAAGCTTGGATACTAAGCTTGATAGACGGGGTCGCTGCTTAACTGAAGTAATGGAACTAGCTGGGTTCGTGCTATTAAATGGTCGGACTTATTCCGACTCAGCTGGAGGTTATACTTACATAAGTTCTAATGGTTGCAGTTGTGTGGACCTAGTATGGTGCAGAATGCCAGGTCTCAGTTATATCGAGGACTTAGAGATCCTTCCAGAGGCCGTCATACAATCCAATCACTTCCCTGTGAAATTATCACTCAATCTACAACTTAATCAATCTAGCTCTAGTCCCTCAGAAATAGAAATTGAAGAAGTTAGAAAATACATTAAGTATGTCTGGATAGATAGTGTAAGAGACTCTTATCAAACAGAAATGCTTAACTATCCCTCGGTCGCTATAGATATGAACCGCTCTACAGACTTCATATACAACAACCTAGTTGGAGCTATCAAAGATGTGTCTGATAGGCTAGATTTAAAACAATGTATTAAAAGCAGTGGGTATAAAAGTTCCAGATCTCGAACAAGTAATAAACCTTGGTTCGATAAAGATTGTTACACCCTGAAGAAAACTTTAAAACGTTACCTAAGGTTGTGCAAGAAAAATAACTTTATTGAACCGCACAAAACCAACTATGTACAAGCTTTATCAGATTATAAGAAAACAATAAGATTTAAGAAAAGATACTACAATAAAACAGTCATAGATAAGTTAACGAATGTCAATAACTCCAAACAATTTTGGGCCAGCATTAAGAGTTTGAATAAGAAGAAACAATATTCCACTACAAGTATATCCATCTCAGACTGTGAAGCCTTTTACTCTAATCTTTTAACTGCACCTATAACAAACTGCGTAGAAATCCCTCATTCTTATGTCGAAGAACTAGACAGCCCTATAAACACTGAGGAAATAACGGTAGTTCTTGCACAGTTAAAGAATAATTCAAGTCCTGGGTCTGATGGGCTCAGCTATGAATTTTTTAAGCACTTACCTTATAACTGGTGGCTGTATATAACTTGTCTGTTTAACAAAATATTAGAAACGGGACAGGTCCCAATAGAATGGTCTAATATCACAACATTTTTGCTGTTCAAAAAAGGCGATAACCAAGATTTACACAATTATAGAGGAATCAGTCTTATTAATTGCATAACAAAAATATTTACCTCCGTAATAAATAATCGGCTTACACTATGGACCGATAAACACAAACTAATTCCAGAAATACAAGCAGGCTTTCGGAGGGGTAAAGGTTGTCTTGACAATGTATTTATTCTGAACGCAGTCATTCAAAGCCATTTGCGTCTTCCTAAACGAAAAATATACGCTACATTTATTGATTTTAAAAAAGCCTTCGATAGAATATCACATCAGAAACTTATAGAAAAATTAGTTAATTTAGGTGTCAGCTTTAAATATATTCACTTCATAACCAACCTTTACTCCAACGCATCAACTAAAATAAGATATAATTGCCAGTTGTCATCAGATATCAAGATTTCTCGGGGCCTTATGCAAGGAGAAATTATGTCGCCAGGATTGTTTAATTTATTTACAGCTGATTTGGAACCTTTTTTAAGGTCGAAGAATTGCAAAGGCGTCAGTGTAAACGGGAAAAGAGATTTAATAATTCTTATGTACGCAGATGACCTTATCGTTTTTGCCGACTCCTCTGTAAACATGAACTATTCGCTAAGAAAGCTCCACGAATATTGTCTAAACAACGATTTAGAAGTTAACATTGATAAAACCAAACTAATGATTTTTAGTAAAGGTAAACTGGCTACCAATAGAAAACCTGTGTTTTATGACAATGCTGTGATAGAGGAAGTTAAAACGTTTAGTTACCTAGGAGTTTCCTTTTCAAGGAAAGGGGTTTTCGAGAGCGCACTTAAGCAGGCAGTGAGCCGAAGCCGATCGGCTGCAGGGGTTCTTAGGGACACCTTAATAAAAAACAAGAACACTTCCTTCGAAGCAGTGAAAAAAGTGTACATGTCTTGCGTCGTTTCAACTCTGACTTATGGAGCACAAATTTGGTCCCTACGGTACTTAGAGGATCTGGAAATAGCTCAAAACAGCTTCTTCAAAAATTATTTTGTTTTGAAAAGGAACACTCCACACTATATGGTGAGAGAGGAATTCGATATAGATCACATCTCAGTATTCGTACTCAAGTTAACTCTAAACTGGCTCAATTATTTACATCTACAGGAAGAAGATAGTCTTCTAAGAAGTTGCTTCGACAAACTCATTCAACAGGACTCCTCACCTACAAACTCTATTAAGCGTAACTGGGTTACACAAATAAAACAAATTTTAAATCAAATTGGAGAAAACGCCGACCAAATTATCAGAAATTTTATAGATAAGTCTACTAAGTCACGAATTCTTTCCAATTTTGGTACAAAGCTAAAATTGTCTGATTTAGAGAAAATCGACAAATCCATGTACAGCCCTATATATAAAGCTCTAAATAAAGCAACTAATTATTTACAATTAGGGCTACCGTACTCTGTTCAAAAGCTACTGGCCCAAGTAAGAACATCTGGACAGGGGCTCCTGAAAATTACAATTAAAGGAATAACCTATAAAATAAACACAGAGGAGTTTTGCACTCTGTGCAATTTGAATGAAAAAGAAAGCCTCGTTCATATTTTATTAGACTGTCCGAGGTACAACTTCTTACGGAAGCAATATTTGTGCGATGATGGAGTCGACAGGAGCCTGCCTAATCAACTTAACACTAACTCGAAAGAGGATGCAAAAACTATTTTTTATTTTTTCATTAATTTCTTAAAAACTAGATCCTTCTTGTTGAATGAATAAAGCGATGAACATTCTTATTTTGAGAGCCTTGTATTACTGAAAGAATTTATTTTTGTATATTTATTTATTTATTTTTAGTGTTTGTTATTACTGTTTAGAGTTTTATTGTTTGTTATTTTTTTAGTGAATGCATGGATGAGAGTGTGTGTGTATTTATAAGTAATGTATGAGAGTAAGTATCATGTCCATATGTATTAACTAATTTATAAGATTATATTGTAAATTGCGAAACCTCTTTGTATAAAGCCTTGTTGCTTTAAAAGCAAATAAACGTATTATTATTATTATTATTATTATTATTATTAATTCGTATTTAAATGGATTAAATTTTAGAATTCTTTTAATCAAAATCGAAAACGGTTCCGATCGTTTTCGAGAAATATTTTTTTATAGAGTTTTTGGGGGCAGCGCCCCTAAATTTGGAGCTAAAATTCAGTTCTCGATTTCGCCTCGGGGTATGATTTTTCTGAACATGTATGGCAAATTTCGTCAAAATCGGCCTTTTGACGAAATTTTGAAAGTCAATTGGTCAGGGGCACGGGCTAAACCAGATTTTTTTTACTTGTATTATAATTTCAAAATAACAAATTTATATAGCTGAGTATAGTTCACATAATATTATTGAGAACAACAGATGAATAATTACTGTCGCTTACAATATTAAGCCATACTTATTATAAGGGGCCTGTGAAGTTATTTTCTCAGGAGCCAATAATTCCTCTCGGAGGCCCTGGTTGCAGAGGAGCTTAATGGTTGCTAAGGAGCTGAAGAGAAATTGGAAGACACTTTTTTTTCTTTTTTTTTATTCCGGGGGGCTTGTACACTCGAAGATGCAGGCCACTTAGGTGGGCCCATTGAACAAACCCAGGTTAGCGACCGAAATCTTCACACTCGTGTGAAGATTTCGGATGATATGATCGTTAACCATGACTCCCCTCCTGACGGAATACAACTTGGAGTGTCATCATCATGGTTTCCAGGCCGAAACCTGGTGGCGCCACTCTTTCGAGGAGCTTCCCATGTGTCTAAACCAGGGGTTCCCGACCTTTTTCCTTCATCGACCCCTTTTAAAAAATAATTTTCTTCATTGACCCCCTTGCATTTTGCCATTAATATACAGCATACAAAGTTAGCAGAATACTAATAATTGCACTTTAAAATCTTAAAGAAAACCATTTGAGCTAAGAACTTGGGCAAAAAATTAGAATAAGTGGTTTATATAAGATTTCAGATAACAGATATAAACTTGATTACAGATATATCGATATTGTAATTGGAAAATAGTTTGATTTTTATTAATGTGGTCAGTCATCGTTTCTTTTATATTTGGCCTACCTATGACCGTATAATCACTATAGCTTACATAACATTTCTTCTGTTCAGTGTAAATTTTCAAAAAAATGTAAAACAATTATGTGTTCACCTATAGTGCACATTTGTAATAGTTCACAGTTCACTGAAAGACATTCTTCTGTAATTTCTCTTAATCTGGAGCTATAATATCACTGTATAATATCAGCTATAAAAATACTGTTTCTACAAAAAGTGGATTCATCCATCTGCACTAAAAATTTCTGACATTTTATCCATAAGACATTGCATAGTGCAATCACTATGCGGAATACTTTTTAAAACTGGTTCGGGGTTCATTTTCATAACAGTTTTTAGGGTCCGTAGGCAAAACCAAGGACCCTTATATTTTCCTGCATGTGTCTGTCCGTCCGTCCTGTCGCATACTCTCATGGCTACACCTTTCGTCCCATCACTTTGAAATTTGGCATGTACGTGTCTTGTACCTACACACATATTTTAAAAATATAGCGACTTAAAAAAAAATATTTTTCAAAAAAATTAGGGTAAAAAAACTTAAGGGTTAAAAACTTAAGGGTTCCCCCTCAAATTGGAGGACACTCTCCAAAGAAAGTCAACAAAATCAAACAACAGCAGTAATTGCTGCTACCTGCTAAAAGTACCTTCTTCCATTTCTAAAAGCTGAAGAAGAAGTGAAGGTAGAACGTTTGTAGAAGAGATAGTAGTAGAGGAAACCACCGCTACTTGATATGGCCTGAACGAAGTTGCAGGGTTCGTATTATTAACACGAAAACGCCCCACGTGTTCTGCGATTTTCCAAAAACAACTCATAGACATGTCATGATACTTACTCGGCAAAAGGCAAAGTAAAATATTCGGTATTCAGCGAATACCGCATATAGGGAGTCGAGTGCTCTTCTAAGAGAGTATACCTAAGTTTAGAGATTAGAGAGTCTCTCACTTTTAAGTGCAAGACTCTTTTAGATTACTCATCTCTAAGAGTATCTCTAAACACTCTCATCCTCTAGAACTGCGCACGCAACTCTTTCAAACTCTCAAATCTATTTTTAAGCAAGTTTTCCGTCTAAAAAAGAAAAAGGAAAAAATAATCTTCCTTTTCGTTTTTTTCCTACCACGACTTCCACGCGTCTACAAAAAAAAATAAAAGTTTTTTTTTTTAATTTGTATTTTTATTTATTTATTTTTAAAATATAAGAAGTTCGTCAGAAGCCAGATTTTAATTATCCATCCGGGATATTTTTCTTTATTATAAGTTTTACTATTATTAATTCATATTTTTAACGAACGCTTAAGTGTATGATTTATTAAAATATAATAAAATGTGTCTGTGTAAAAGAATTATATTAAACCTAATTAAGTAAAAAAAACAATGATTTAACTGTTAATATTTTTTGTAAAAAGTAATAGGCAGTGTTGGCAAGAATATAAAATAAATATTTCAAAAGAACATTAATTAAATTATACAAAGACAAAAAGAGGAAAAATTAAGGTATAATAATCTTCAATACATTTTTGTTTCCGAGCTTACCAAAGATGTACTTTTATTTCTGTTTCAAAATTTAACAATTCCTAGCCGAAATCCTGTTGCAGACATCAGGGAACATTTTTTGTTTTCATATCTGTCTGCCCCTCGTTCATCATTTTTACGATCCCCCATATCTTAAAAACTACTAAACCAATTTTGATGAAATTTGGTGGGTATGTCATAATTAGTGTAAACGGTTGATTCGGAAAAAATCCGCAAGTTATTTTATTTGTTTAGCCATGTCCCATATTTACAATCTTCGTTTTGACGGGTTTCAAATTTGTGATTTTTATAAATAAGAGATCTTAGTAAGAGATAAACAATTAAATGACAGCAAACCAGGAAATATATCGATTATATTATTTATCGATTATATTATTTCAAATATATCGATGGCACGGTTTAGATTTGGTGTTGGGGAGATCCGTTGTACAAAGATTTGTCCTTTTATATAGGTTTAAGATCAGCTCTCTAGATGGTTGTCATTTATGTGAAGTAAATAATTTTGGAACTATTTTTTTTTTTTTTTCACTAACATTATATATTATATAACAATAACAATTATATTATCAACATTACATACGATTCAACAGAACATTTAAAAACGTAGTATATAAAAAGTTCTTTTTATCTTGTAATTATTACCTGATAAAAACATACTCTCATGATAAATAATATAGTTCCATTAGGAAAATTAAAACTATTCCGTTTTAAACTATTGTACTTTGTACAGGCAGGCTTTATTTTGTTCTGGCTAGATTGGATATTATTATTTTTTATTTTGGAACTCGTGACACACTAATGTGCTGCGGTACACAGTTTGGGAAACCCTGCCATAGATGGTAACTTGTTAATTTCAATGGTCTGAGAAAATTTGATATTGCAGAAAAATAAATGTTACCCAACTGGGAATCGAATCAGTTCCAAAACTCATATGATCATTAGTCTAACAATACGGCGAGAGAGAGATAATAGTGCCTTACAAATTGGAAGAATATTATTTTATTTTAGTTTTTATTAGCTTGCTTTCTTGTTTGTGTGTTTTTTTGTTTGTCCAGTACAAATCTTGCAATCGATTTTCAACTAACTTCCCGAGTTGCTAAACATTTGAAACTTTTAGAATAGTTCAGAACACGATGAAAATGCATTATTTTAATACTTTTAGCCATTTTTCAGCAGAATTTAATTGGTTTTTAGCAAATTTTGCTGTATGGAAAGTTAGTTCGGAAAAAATCCGCAAGTTATTTTATTTGTTTTGACATATCCCATAGTATTCACAATGCTTCATTTTGACGGGTTTCAAATTTGTGATTTTTTATTAAGAGGTAAACATTGAATGACAGCGAAAAGTAAACAAAGAAATAAATTAATTGACGTGTGACACCCAGGTTAGTTTACACTTGTATCCTAGGCATAGGTTTAATTTTTCTGCTTCTGTACTTCTTTACTTGTACACATTTTTCTTCTCTTACTGTCCCTACACAGGGCATATTAATGGCACGATTTAGATTCGGTGTTGGGGAGATCCGTTGTACAAAGATTTGTCCTTTTATAAGTTTAAGATCAGCTCTCTAGACTCTAGATGGTTATCATTTATGTGAAGTAAATCCTTTTAAAATATAACTCGGAACTATGCATTTTTTTTTTTTCACTAACATTATAATATATAACAATGACAATTATATTATCAACATTACATATGATTCAACAGAAACTTTAAAAACGTAGTATATAAGAAATTCTTTTTATCTTGTAATTATTTTTCTGTTTCTTTTACAACCTGATAAACGAAAATTAGGTTTATACACGTTGTCTCCTAAATTATTTAATTTGAATTAAAGAGTAAATTTATAAAGCTATTCTATAAGTCACTTTACGAAAGAACCCCGCGATGTATAGTTTAAAAAAAGTTAAAAGAACTGACTGCTCTGTTTGAAGACGAGCTATAAATGAACTTGTCACTCTACTGCACCATATTTAGAAAGGAAATAGCATTTGAATTATTTTTTAGTTGAAGCCTATTAATAAGACACAGTTATTAATAAATCAGCTGTCAACTTGAACCATAAATAACTAATACCATTCATAGTGTTGAAGAAATCATTTTAATTTGAGCGTAGGTCAAAACGTTTCGTTCCACAACCCTACTTTTAATTCTTGGAAATAATGGAGGGTGTTGGAATTTTAAAACAGTAGATTCCGTATAAAACATATTATCCTTAAAATAAAAAAAACTAAAAAAAAACTGCTGTAGCTAAGAATAGGGGGTCCTATTATGCAATGACAAAAGAAGTTAAACATGTAAAGTATAAATAAAGAAAATAAATGTTTGATAAGAATAAAAGCTAATAGACAAAAGTATAAGTAAACAAAGAAGAAATGTTTGATAAGAATAATAGCTAATAGACAAAAATATAAATAAACAAAGAAGAAGTATTTGATAAGAATAATAGCTAATAGACAAAAGTATAAGTAAACAAAGAAGAAATGTTTGGTGAGAATAAACGTTGATATGGAAAAAAGTATATATAAACAAAGAAGAAATGTTTGATGTGAATAAAAGTTTATATAGATAAAAGTATAAATAAACAAAGAAGAAATGTTTGATAAGAATATTAGTTAATAAAAAAGTATAAATAAACATAAAGAAAACATTTTTGATAAGAATAATAGCTAAAAGACAAAAGTATAAATAAACGAAGGAGAAATGTTTGATAAGAATAATAGCTAATAGACAAAAGTATAAATAAACGAAGAAGAAATGTTTGATAAGAATAATAGCTAAAAGACAAAAGTATAAATAAACGAAGAAGAAATGTTTGATAAGAATAATAGCTAATAGACAAAAGTATAAATAAACGAAGAAGAAATGTTTGATAAGAATAATAGCTAATAGACAAAAGTTTAAATAAACAAAGAAGAAATGTTTGATAAGATTAATAGCTAATAGACAAAAGTATAAATAAACGAAGAAGAAATGTTTGATAAGATTAATAGCTAATAGACAAAAGTATAAATAAACAAAGAAGAAATGTTTGATGAGAATAAAAGTTTATATATAGAAAAAAGTATAAATATAAACAAAGAAGAAATGTTTGATAAGAATATTAGAATAGAACAAAGTATAAATAAACATATAGAAGACATTTTTGATAAGAATAATAGCTAATAGACAAAAGTATATAAAAACAAAGAAGAAATGTTTGATAAGAATAATAGCTAATAGACAAAAGTTTAAATAAACGAAGAAGAAATGTTTGATAAGAATAATAGCTAATAGATAAAGTATAAATAAAAAAAGAAGAAATGGTTGATAAGAATAATAGTTAATATTAATAAACGAAGAAGAATGTTTGATAAGAATAATATCTAGTAGACAAATGTGTAAATTAACAAAGAAGACATGAGTCAATAGTTGATGAAGATATGTACCAGTCGCTTAAATCGGGGCCTGATTTAGGCCAAGGTGGCCGCCTAGGGGCTCGCATAACAAGGGGGGGCCACACCAAAAAAAAAATTATATTCTAATGCTAATTTAGCTCGGAAGTAGGAAGTAAAACCTACATACTCATAGAATAGAGGATATGACGAAAACACATGCATACATTTTAGAAATGTTTATTTAATACATGAATTCACAATTTCATTTCGATTTACGCAATTCACAATTTTCGGGCTTACTGAGGTGAGCCAGTTTTAGTAGACTCACGGCACACTCGTATTCGTATTTTTATTGATATAATCCTAAATGCTCTTTTGTTTAAAAAAAAAAACAAATATTAATCATAGTCCAGTTAACGAAAGAAATATTGCGGAAATTAATTGGATTCTTTCGATATTTGTTTGAAAATGGAATAAGCATCAAAAGTCCATCTTGGAAAATAGGTCCAATTTTTTATTTTTTTCAGAAATATCTAGAAAATGTCATTATATGCACAAAAATTCATCGTCGCATTCGTACAAAAACATCTTAAAATGAAGAGTTGATTCGCAAGAAAGGAGAATAATAGGCAAGCGAAATCAAAACAAAAACTGTTGGAGACCAACAGTTGTTCTTTATTTTACTTTATTATTTATGTTTTTTATTATTTTGTAAAAAATGGCAATTTTAGCAACAAACGGACATATCACTTCTACATTTTAAACTCATTTCTTCGTTAACGTAAATAACGTAAGATTCGCAGGAAACCACGATGCAACCTCCTCCTTTTTTTTCTTCGAACGTGTTCGGAAAAGGCATCACTTTCACTGGAATTCGGACACATATGATCCTACGCAAGATTTTCCTTACGTAATTACGTAGCAAGATAAGGAATCCGTATCCTGCGATATACGCATTCGCCCTCCAAAATCTGCAGAAGACGGTTCTCATCGCTTTGTAAAAAGCGACCGACACGTGCACGTGTCACCATTCATTTCGTTAATGTTTAAATAATTTAACTTCATTAGTTTAGCATCAGGGCCCTCAGCATCACTTAATTTTACTTCGCATCTTCTCATCTCTTCGAGTCGGACAGTAGAAGACGTGGGACTAGCAGCTTGCAGCCTAGGTCGCAGCGTCAGCGTGGACAAGTCACCACGGCTAAGTCCATTTTATATATATAAAATTTCATGTATTTAATTTAACTTCAGTGTGAATGTGTGTGTGAATGATTGTTTTGGTGTGAAACAATTTTTGTGTATAAATTTAACTTTTAACTTACCTGGTGTGAATGCGTGTGTGAAAGAAGCTTCACTTACCTTAAATTCCTTTCTTTCCGATCTATTGTCTGTATTCGGTTTCGGAACGAATGCAGTCAATATATCTGGTTTAACTTCATTTTTCATTTTTTAAACTTTCTCATTTGTAAAACAACTGCTGGTAACTTATACCGCGTGGCGTGTGCCACACGTAAATTATTTTATCTCAATTATATGCTTGTTCGTTACGCTATCAATTCTTGTTCGTAGTATTTATTTTCCTTTTTAAAGGTGGTCCTTGGGTTATTTTTTGTAATTTTGGAAACCAGAAATTTAGAAAATCATATAAGGTTTGTACCCTATGAGTCTAACAAAAACAAAGAAGCGGAAGGTTGCGTTTCTGTTCACCCAAACTCAATCCCAAACTACTAGTCCCTGCCGCCGATCGCTGACTGCTCTGACTGGTACCAAACCAATCCGTGATTCAATCAGAGCGTGGTTGGAACAGCCGACTAACAGTCAGAGTTTGAGTTTGGGCTTCGTTGGAACGCCCTGTTCCTAATGCACATGCATCGGACAGTTTCAAACTAGTTTGAAGCGTGGTTGAAACAAACCAAATATGTTTTTATACGCTATATCTTTAAAAGTACTTATCCCATTTCAAAGAAATTTGTTTGGATGATTTGTCGAAAGTTACCAAAATAGACAAATATTGCCAAAAAGTAAATGGAAAAATATTAATTTTAAACACATGTGCAAATTTAATATTGCAAAAATAAGTTTGTCATTACTGGGAATCGAAATAGACCCAAATAGGAAAGGAGAAACCTATAATGTGCCACACAAATTGACAGACTATTTTTCTTTTACCTTCTTTTAATAAATTGTAGGGGTATTTTTTTGATAATAGAAATTAGATTATAACGAAAACTAAACTATATTAAGAGCAAAAATCAACATAACTAATAATTAAATTAAAATTAAGAATTAAAAAAAAAAAATCGGGTACAGGGTATCTCGGAACTTTTCTCATTTTAGAGGCCACTAAAGTGGCCTCTCCTGCTGCTTCGCAGCTGGAGAAAGTAGCACTGGGCGTGGTCAGTACATAGATGGGTGACCGTTTTGAACTGAGTGATTTTTGAAGTGAAACTTCTTTGGCGGCGGTAGAGTGAATTTTTTCAAATAGGGACCATCGTGTAACGAAGTTTGCGATTCGAGACTCGTCCAAGATTCCAACATTTTTACAGATTAATTGTAATGAAATTTGTGTGACGGAAGTAATGAAACGGAATTTGTGTTTCGAGACTAATCCTGGTGAAAGATTTATTTGTAAAAAATCTTTCACTCAGGCGAGATGCGAACCACTGACTTCAGGAACATGAAGCTAACGTGCTATCCATTGCCCCAATTACATTGCCTATTTGAAGGTACACAAAATTGGTATATAAGCGTAATATTTAATATTAGATGGATTATATGTAATTAGATTATTTTTTGGGTTCATGGCAACGGGCTTAATTGTATACTTACAAGAAAAAAGTAAAAACTAATTAAATTAATTTAAATAAGTAATTATATCTATTTAAAGACCGCAAATCAAAACAAATATTTTTTTTTATTGGAATAAATGTGGTTGCCCTATCGTAGTTTTTGTTGGAATAAATGTGGTTGCCATACCGTAGCAATAACAAATCATTTCGAGGTACGTCGGCATCAGTTCTTAACCGGGGGGCCTCGAAAGGTATTTAGGATACTATCTGTATATTATATTTGGAGATTTTAAGGGGGCCGTGGTTACCAAAAGGTTAAGAACCACTAGTATAAATGACAAATGACAATATATACACAGATATAAACATTGCTTTAATTATTTTTTCATATAGTGACATCGTGTAACGAAGTTTTATTTTTATTGGAATAAATGTGGTTGCCTTAGCGTAGCAATATTTTTTTTCAATTAAATTTCCCATAACCATTTCTTAATCCTGAAATAATAAATTCGTCAAAATATGAAAGAGAGCAATGCATTCTAGAACTTAAGTTTCACTTCTAATGCGTGAGAGCCTCACACATATTTTTTTTTTTTTTTTTTTATCATATTTAAAAAAAATAAATACATTATTTTTGATATATTTTATTTAATTATTTGAATTTTGGCGGTATTTTGACAGATGTAAACAAACTTTGACGTCATCAAAATTATCTCACTAATAAAGATTAAATTATATAACATTATATTCGCTTATAACTCTTAAACTAATAAATGGAATTTCATCGGGGTTTTTTATATTTGTTCCTTAATTTTTTCCGGTTCCAACGATAAGCTATATGTCAAAAACGTATTTGTACTTACGGTATTATTAACCGTCAAAGTTTCAAAATTCAAAAATTGATAACTTCAAAATGGCTGCCAAAATCAAAATGAATTTCGGTGGGCTTGTCTCTCACACAGAGAGGTACATTCGTGCCAAATTTCAACTCGATCAAGACCATTTTCGATTTTTTAAATATTTGCTGACACAGCAAACTGGGTTCAAGATGGCGAAAAAAGTTGATTTTCCGGGCGGCACCACTACAGGTAAGGACAGATTTTTCTGCCATGTTTCAACTATCTAGGTTAAATTGTTAAATACCTTGGGGCTACGATAATAACATACACACATACATACAGACGTCATGTTGAAAACCACTCAGGAGGTCTTAAAAACACCCAAAACGGATAATTCCGTTGAAACCCCCCCAAAAAAATGTTTGGGTGAAAACAATACTTTTTCTGTATACCTTCGGAGAAGGTGAGGAAAATTATTAAAAATATCAATAACAGTATTGATTTAATTATGTCCATAAGAAAATTTAGTTTATCACCTGGCAGTATGTAAATATTAAAAAAAGACAGAAAATTATTTCAGCCATTTTATAAAAGGCAAAATAATGTCCAACTTTATACGAATATTTATCATACTTAACATAAAGCCTACCAACCTTCAAAAAATATAAACTTGCAGTCTCTATATCTAGATTTAAACTTTCTCAGAAAAACTATTTTTTATAAAGATGGTTTTAAACATTTCCTTCTTTTACTATTCTTTTAATAGACTTGACCGAGGAAAAGATAAAATATAGCAATATGCTTTTAATGCAACACAAGAAGAAAAAACATCTAAAAATAGATCTAGAGAATGGAACTGGCCAAAAAAGAAGATATTTAATATGATAATATTCACCTGGAACTGTGGAACTGGAGCTATTCCAGCAGCTTTCTTCAGGTGGGATGTCTTTATATAATATACTAAGTTTCCTTACTGCACATTGCCATAAAAATAATCTCCACATTAACTTTGGCACATAGCTTCCTCTCGTCCTGAAAAAGTCAAAAAATATTAATCTTGGTACAATGAATGATCAATCGTTGGAAAGAGCAGGAAATTTCCTATAAAATTATGTATGTTTTAGTTGACTTGTTGCCTTTTTAGTGTGACCCAGAGCTGTTTGAAAACAAAAAACTAGATTTTTTTAAAAAATCTGAAACACTTTGAGCCCACTTATCGATATGACCCGAATGGTAGAAATGCATACAAAGTTAGGAAAAGTTGGCGCTTTTAATAAGCTTTAAAACGATACCAATTACTTCAAAAAACCATCGTTGTAGGAAAAAACATGTCATGCTTGCAGCTGGTGAAGGGCAAAGAAACGTGACATTATCAGCTGTGGCATCTTTGACAAATAGAGGTCGAATGTGCATTTTGAGCAGCTTCTGCTTTGAGATAATGGTGAGTATATTTTACAATAATAGATCTTCTAGTTAGAGAACTATAATATCAATTTAATGGCAGCCGCCTTGAACAATGCACATTCGACATATTTTTGTCAATGATGCCAACCAGCTGATAATGTCACGTTTCTTTGCCCTTCGCCAGCTGCAAGCAAGACATGATTTTCTTTAGAACGATGTTTTTCTTTGTTCACCCACTTAGAGTAGGAATATTGTAAAGTATTTGGTATCGTTTTAAAGCATATTAAAAGCGCCAACTTTTTTTAACTTTGTACGCATTTCTACCATTCGGGTCATATCAATAAGTGGGCTCAAAGTTTTTCAGATTTTTTAAAAACATCTATTTTCTTGTTTTCGAACAGCTCTGTCACACTAAAAAGGCAACAAGTCAACTAAAACATACATAATTTTATAGGAAATTTCCTGGCCTTTCCAACGATTGCTCATTCATTGTTCCAAGATTAATATTATTTGACTTATTTTTTAAGGTAAAGGTCGATTGTTTTTAACACAGTCTATTTTCGCTTATAGCTCCTACACCTGTAGATATACCCCTTTTTCTATGTCCATCTGAAATTGATACACCCTGTATATATATTAATGTTTTATCGATTTGCTATATAATATTAATTGTTGTAGTCTTGCATTCTCCACGGAGAACCGTCCGGATTCCCGAGGGTTCCGGATTACCTCGTGTCCAGATTAAAAGAGTCCTACTGTGTACAATATATTCTTTTATAAATTATGAATACCTCAAAAAGATTCGTTTGTCCAAGTCTCATATTTTCTCTGGATGGACCTAAATTTTATGCAAGTAGGAATGAGAATAAGAAAAAAAAATACGTATGGTGTCGTGGGACACCCGGTAGGAACATTTCCTTACATTTTTCATCAAATATAAATATAAAATCACACTTCTAAGTACGTATACATTGCTAACTACTTATACATGGCGGAGTTAGAAAAGAGACAAAATTAAAAGTAACGAAGTGTTTGTGCCTGTCAGAGTTAAGACAAAATTAAAAGAAAATCATTATTTGTATAATTAAAGCAAGCGTATTACTATAAATATATATTGAATATAAGAAAAAAGTTGATCATGATGAGTTTATAGTGAAAGAGTATGTTTGTTAAAGGAGTTTGGATTGAAATAGGACTGTTTTCTACCTACCCGGCCAATTAATTTAAAATATTATAAAATATATCTAGGTATTCCCTACTCTACAGCTTCTGCTTGCATCAGGGTGAAATTTTACATGATTATATTTTATTTATTTACAAAAAATAAGTGACATTATTGACATATATAACAAAAATAATCAAAACAAGTCAAGTAACAGGCTTCCTTAATAACACTATTTCCCGTCTTTTGAAGCTTACGTTTACGCGAGCGTTGCGCTTGAACGCTTGCGCGGATAACGTTTTCCGACGAACTCAGCCTGGGCATTGGTAAAATGAACATGTGTACCAAATTTCATCTAACTCGGTGATCTTTTACTCAAGTTATCGTCATCTGTAGATTTCGTGACGGTGATTTTGTGACGGATATTTTGTGACGGTGATTTTGGTAGTTTTTTTCGGATTCACTCCCGGGCTCCAGAACGTGCCATAAGGAACAAAAATCTGGGTTCAAGACCCGTTGAAAGAAGTAATTGTTTTCACTATTTAGTTTAATGGTCACTAACCAATAATAGAAATAGAATTTCTACAGTGTGTATAAAACAAAGAAAGAATGAAAGTGATTCGGTTAAAAGTGCATTAGAGTGTTTATAAGTTGAACTCCATCGCGTATTGTTACTATTATTAACTGGTTGGACTTTTCAATGAACTCTGTTTACTTTTCCCTTGAAATGTTTTGGCTGTTAATCTTAAAGATATTACTTCTAACAGAACTAAACCTGTAACGTAAACTAAGATAATGCAGCGTTTTAACGCTAAACTGCATTCATAAAGCATTGCAATACACATTTAAAACAGCAAATCATTTATTTGTTTTTTCATATTATATTATTTTTAAAAACTAAATACAATGAATCGGCACTTCTTTAGATTGTTACTTCCCTTATAAAACAGAAGGGAGTAATAATCGAAAGAAGGTGTATGGAATGTTCTTCTTTAGACTGTTACTCCCCTTGTAAAAACAGATATGTTATATTCCTTAGTCCCAAAGTACATTAGACTAAGCATACCTTTGTCTTATTTGTGGTTATATATATATAGTCAAACTTATTTATATTCTAAAATAACATCGGGGAGTAACAATCTAAAGAAGCACCATTGAATATACTAAATTTTTTACTTTCTCATATAAAGAGAAAGTATTGTGATGGTGCAAAAATTCGATTTTGAGATTTTGATGGATTTACACGTTTTGAGGTCTCCTGAATCCAAAAAAGTGTCTGTCGTATGTCTGTGCAGACGCCTAGAGCCTTAACTACTGTGCCGATTTTGACTAAATTTGGCATACATGTTCAGAAAAATCATACTCCGAGGTTAAATCGAGAAAATTAATTTTAGCTCCTAATGTGGGGGCTCTACCCCCTAAAAACTTGAAAAAACGTGAAAAAACAAAATGATTGAAAACGGTTTCAACGATTTTTAATTAAAAAAAAATCCAAAATGTAGTCTATTTAAATACGAATCTAACGATAAAAGCCGTTTTCCCAGGAAAAATCTAATTCCTGAGAAAATGGATTTAAACGCGGACGGAGACGAGGCTGGATTCGATTCCTCACCGAGAAGAAGTTATTTTTACGATAAATTTCGATGAAATGTTTAATAATAATTTAATGTACCTACGAAAACTAATAAATGGAAAAAATGGGCGAAGTAATTATGAACTCGTATATGAGAAAGTTTGTAAGAATTATCTCGGACCGATTTTTTATAAATACATTTTTTTACAAAAATCGTTTTCCTTCCCATGTAGCTCTTAAATAAGTCAAGAAAATTTCTCCATATTATAAATGTGGAAATTTATTGATTTATCTACTCAATACAATTGATTTTGTAAAACGAATGACTACAATTATTGTAATGTCATCGGAAATACATTTTGAGAGAATGAAGTTATTGTTAGCACTATGGAATAGTTTATCTATTTTGATAGTTAGTTGCCAAACCCCCTTCCAGAGACATATGATGTCGTTTGAAAATGATGCGTAAATGTTCCTGATGCCGCACAATGTTGTTTGAATACATCAAAATGTTATCTATGTATGGAAAACAGAAATTAAATTCTTGTAAAACTTTATTAACAAAGCGCTGAAGGTTTGGGCAGCGTTACGCAGACCGAAGGGCATGAAGGGGAATTCGAATGTTCCAAACGGTTGCATACAGCTGTTTTACCAATGTGTTTAGCTGCTACGGGTATCTGTTGATTATGCTCTTACGAGGTCGAGTGAGAATCGAATATCTTCTTACCATGTAATGATGCTGTGAAATCAAGGACACTAGGTAGAGAGTAAATCTGGTTGGTGTAGTTGCAGCATTAATCCTTCGATAATCTCCCCATGACCTCCTTTCCCCTTTCTTTTCAGACCATGTATAGGGGGTAGGGCTAGCCCAAGGACTGTTAGATGGTCTCCACAGCCCTAATTTCATCATATTATGGTCAAAGACATGTTTAGCGACCTTCCACTTATCGGGGGCGAATCACCGAGTCTTTTTGCTACAATTTGGGGCTATGTGTTAATATAAAATGCTGTTGAGTGTTTTCTCTGATTTACTGTTTATTTTGATCTTTTATGTTGGGAAATTGATTTTGTAGCTGGCCTATTAATGAAGGTTGATCTATGTGTAGCCCCTATGGCTGAAATAGATCAAGCTATCTATTCACCATTTCAGACAGTAAATTGATTCACTGTCTGTTAATTATTTTGTTTTGTGCAATAGTAAAGTTAAGAGTCGTTTTCCTGGTAAGTCCACCAGAAGTCGGAAATGGTGTAGACAATTGGCATCTATTATAGGGTGCTTTACTCTGGCTATGATGAAGGTGTAGGTAGATTTGTCCAATCCGAGCTCCAGAGTGAGGCATCAATGGCATACGTATTTATCGTGCGGAGCCATTAGAAGCAAAATACATTTATCTTAGATCATAGATCTTCTCTTCGTGGAAGAATGATCGAAACATGAGCTCCAGTGTCTATCAGAGATTGCAATTAGGTAGTAGGATCTGCAACGAAAAGGCGACTTGGTTCTCTGAGGCGGGAGCATGTCGCCACTGACGCCGGCCGTTTTAGTTTTCCTGATGTTTTTTGAAAGAACATGGAGAAGTGCATAGTGCATAGCCTCGCTTCTGCACCGATAGTGTGATGGTACCAACAATAATGGTTTCTAGAGTGTCTTTGGATGTAATCTTTGGATGCATATCATCGAGGTTTACTTCCTGGTGGGAAAGCTTGGATGAATGCGCTGCGCTAGGCTTTAATTTATGAATATTCATTGAACTTATTTGTTCACTAAAATCTCCTGGATAGTGCTCCTGGAATTACTCTGCGTGGAACTAATGACAGATTGATTACCTACTTCTATAATTTTGTCAGCCATATCAGCCAGTTTATCAATAGACTCACTGCCTATTTGCAAAATTGCATGAGTAGGAACTACGAATTTTTGCATTAGAAGTTGTTTTATGATGCTATCCGACAAATTTAATCCTATTAGGACAAATTTATTCCTATTAGGACAAATTTATTCCTGCAAAAGAGTGTTTTTCGAAGTAATAATGAATGCTTCTATCTTTGTTTCTACACTGTCTGAACGCCGTTTAATCAAAGTGGCTTTTAACATATTGCCATCCTGGTGGTGACGATCCTTAACAGATTAGATACTAAGGTGTATGGACGATCCTTTTAACATATCACCATCCTGGTGGTGACGATCCTTAACAGATTAGATACTAAGGTGTATGGACGATCCTTTAACATATCACCATCCTGGTGTTGACGATCCTTAACAGATTAGATACTAAGGTGTATGGACGATCCTTTTAACATATCACCATCCTGGTGGTGACGATTCTTTTAACGGATTAGATACTATGGTGTATGGACGATCCTTTTAACATATCACCATCCTGGTGGTGACGATCCTTTTAACGGATTAGATACTATGGTGTATGGACGATCCTTTTAACATATCACCATCCTGGTGGTGACGATCCTTTTAACGGATTAGATACTATGGTGTATGGACGATCCTTTTAACATATCACCATCCTGGTGGTGACGATCCTTTTAACGGATTAGATACTAAGGTGTGTGGACGATCCTTTTAACATATCACCATCCTGGTGGTGACAATCCTTTTAACGGATTAGATACTAAGGTGTATGGACGATCCTTTTAACGGATCAGATACTAAGTTGTATGGGTCTAATGTTGCTGAATTTATACTTTAATTAATGTAAAAAATCTATACAATTTTGACAGATTTTAAAAAACGGGGGACAACTAAATAACTTTGACAAAAATAGATTGTAAAAGAATAAATCATTTAAGTTTACGAAATAGGACACGAGGAAGCTATGTGCCACACTAATTGACAGTCTATTTTTACATAAATTAAAGTCTTAATTTAGCAAAATTTAAAGAGCGCAGACGGTTAAAATTAATCTGGGGCTAATTGCAGGCTACTTTCGCCGAACCATTCAAATTCAAAAATAGACTGCCAATTGGTGTGGCACATAGCTTCCTCGCATCCTATCTACGTACATTATTGATTTTATGCTTTTGCAAGCCATTATTATTTAATTGGTTTAATTTTTTCCCCCGTTATTTTTAATCTGTCAAAATTGTTTTGATTTATTACACGAATTAAAGTATCAATTTAGCAAAAGTTAAAGAGCGCAGATGGATCAAAATAATCTGGGGCTATCTGCGGGTTACATTCGATAAACAATAAAAGTTTCATTCTAATCAGATAAGTACTTTTGAAGCTATAGGTGTAAATAAATGTATGTTTGTGCGCATGTGGATGAGCATCAAATAGGCGCAGAAGGTTGAAACTTATATGGGACCAACAATGGACTAATTATGACCTACCACCTAAAATACATCAAAATTGGACGTGTAGTTTTTAAGATATGTTGGTTCGCAAAAATTGAACGACAGAACCGACCGACAGACCGACAGACAGACACGGAACCAAAAATGTTCCCTGATGTCTGAAACGGATTTCTGTCTTGGAAGTTTTGAAATCGGAGACCAAAATATTTTTCTTTCTTCAGAACGATCACATAGCTTCCGTTACCTTCGGTAAGCTCGGAAGCAAAATCAGATGAAGATATATGTGTAAATAAATGTATGTTTGTGCGCATGTGGAAGAGAAATAAATGGGCCAAGCAGGTTGAAACTTATATAGGACCAACAATGGGCTAATTATGACCTACCTTTGAAATTTCATTAAAATCGGACCAGTAGTTTTTTAGATATGGTAGTTTTTTAGATTGGTTCGCACAAATTGAACGATAGATTATAGATAGACAGACACGGAACCAAAAATGTTCCCAGATGTCTGAAACAGATTTATGATTTGGAATTTTCTTTAAATTGGAGACATTTTAATATAACAATATTAAGATTGATGCACCAAAACTTAAATTCTCTGTCTTCAAAAAATATTTAAAAAATAATATAAAATGATTTGTTCAAGGCTTTGACATAACTACACTTTTTTGTGACGTTCCACTCTCACAAGAAGTGAGAGTGTTCTCTCTCAAGAGGTGAAGAACTAAATATTAAAGAAGTCAACAAGAAAAAGAAAAAAAGAAAAGAAAGAAAAAGAATAATAAAGAAATAGGTTTAAAAAGTCTCGAATAACAGACATAAACATGGCTATAAATATCACTGGGCTCAAGGATAGCCTGTACAATAATTTGGCAACACACCTAGAATTCCTTGCGACTAATTATAATATAAAATTATTATTACTCTTCAATCTTATTATAATAAATTGATTTAAACATATAAAATAAGTATAAAGACAAATGCAACTATCTAATTAACGATTTCAAATGCAGTTATTTAAAAAAAAAATTAAAAATTAAATAAAGATATCAGTTTATAAATTATACGTGAAAGGGAAAAAACAAGTGTTGCCAATTTTTTTTTTAAAGATAAAGACAAATGCAACGATCTAATTAACGATTTACAATGCAGTTCTTAATAAATCTATTGATAATTTTTAAAGAGAAAATAAAAATATCAATTTATAATTTTTTTTAAATTTGTCTTTTGTATCTTAAAGATTCAAGATCTTACTGAAAATTTAGGTATGGATTAAAGATGCAAAGATTACTAATTATGGTTTCTTCTTAATGAATAAAAAGTAATAGTCAAATCAAAATGGTGAAAGACAAAAGAGAATTTCAATTTTAAAAATAAATGTTGTTACATCATATTCTTTAACCTGAGCCAAAATAGCAAGAAGTGTTCGTTTTTTTTTTAGTTTTTTATTTAGCGCCATGATTAATTAGCGCCAAGGCGCCGAAAATGGTGACTCGTGTGCCGAACGTTTTATATTATATTAGTTAGTTTGAAAAAAAGAAAAATTATTTTTGAAACTTTTATTTATAATGAAAGTGTTAATAAAATGAAAACTATCATATATTTTTAAATTAGAAGAGAATATTTAAATTTTGTAAATGAAAGATAATTTTTTAGGGTCCGTAGGCAAAACCAAGGACCCTTATATTTTCCTGCGTGTGTCTGTCCGTCCGTCCTGTCGCATGCTCTCACGGCTACACCTTTCGTCCGATCACTTTGTACCTACCCACATTTTTTTTCCGACACCGTGAGGGGTATCATACGAAAGGGTACGTCGAGCTGATTACAAAAATATATAATTCTTTGGTTATAACTTTGATAGGGCGAGCGTAGGCGAGTTTGAAGCGGGTGTGAAACGTGTCCCCCCCCCCCCTCTATCTCGCTTATGTGAAGTGCGAAAAATCTGAAAAAAATTCATGAACATTCTTCGACCAAAAGTAAAGATACCACTTTTTGGAAATTTCGAAAAAAAAAAAAAAATTATTTTTTATTGACAAAATACGCTTTTTTATAATTATGATCTTTTCGATGTATTTATATGGTTATAGTCCGGTTCAGTGGCAAAAAAATACTTTATCGGAAGTTTGTTTATGTGTTTTAAAGATATCAGACCCATAGGATAGTTCAAAGTAAGCTTTTTAGGATTTTAAAAAACACCATCAATAGGGTACTACTTAAACTAAACAGTGTGGCCTACAGACCCTCGCTGTGTGCTGACCAGCACACTCTTGATCTGTTTATTTGTAAGACAATTTAGCTTTATATTGTATTTTAATATTGTGCTTTATAATGTATTAAGAGAAATTAGTCTGCCAATTAGTGTGGCACATAGCTACCTCGCGTCCTATTTTGTGTACTTGAATGACTTTATGCTTTTACAACATATTATTTTCAAATATATTTAAATTTCCCCCATTTTTTAAATATGTCAAAACGGTTTTAATTTTTGCTTCCGATCTTACCAAAGGTAACGGAAGCTATGTGATCTTTCTGAAGAACAAAAACATTGGATGTTTCCGATTTCAAAAATTCTAAGATCCATTTATGGTTTCGTGTCTGTCTGCCACTCAATTTTTGCGAACCAACATATCTTAAAACATCTCGTCTGATTTTAATGGAATTTGAATGGTAGGCCATAATTAGCCCATCGTTGGTCCCATATATAAGTTGAAACCTTCTGCGTCCATATGTTCCACATGCGCTCAAACATACATTTATCTTCAAATGTACACATATAATTATTATGAAATGTTGATGGTTTGTCGAAAGTAACCCGCAGATAACACAAGTTTAATTTCAACCGTCTGTGCTCTTCAAATTTTGCTTCATTAATACTTTAATTCATGTAAGCATAAAAAAAAAGTTTGACAGATTTAAAGCATGGGAAGAAAATAAATTAAATTTGGCAATAATATGTTGCAATAGGATAAAATCTATAAAGTATTCGAAATAGGATGCGAAAAGCTGTGTCATAAAAATTGACAGACTGTAAGGGATGTTTTATACGTAGCATATTTTGTAAGATAACAATTCATATACCAGTACATAATTACATAGTCCAGAGTTTTCCATTTATTAGTTGCTACGAGTTTTCGTGTTTCATTTAATTATTATTGAACATTTTATCAAAATTCACCAAAAAAAAGCACCTAGGTGAGGAATCGAACCCGGCCTCTCATCGTTACCTTTTATAGCGATATTCTCAGGAACTAGATTCTTCCCGGAAAAATGACTTAAATTGTTTAATTCGTATTTAAATAGACTACATTTTAGATTTTTTTTTGTAATCAATATTGTTGTAACCATTTTTAAAATCTCAAAATAAATGTTTCACACGTCAAAATATATACTTTCTCTTAATATATATACTAAATGTATGAGAAAGTAAAAATAAATAGCTAAATAATGTAAAGAGTCTAAGTTTGAGTCTGTGATGGGAAAACAAAAGACGTTGAGAAACCCTAATAAAACGAAACATTGATAATTAGAAAGCTGTTAGTAGTTCATACAATGTCAGGATAAATATAAACCATAGAGAGCTCTAGAAGCCTGCATTACTAGAGTAACAACTAACTCGTACAACTAACATACCTCCCCAGCATTAAATCTTTTGTCTTAACTTGCCTTTTCAAACCGCCTAGTATAAAAATGATATAATGAAGTATTTAAATAGTAAATTATCATTAGTATTTCCATTTCTGTACCGATTAAACGTTTTTAAAAATCTAGCAAATTCAGTTATTTTTTAAGAGTAAAGGAAACAATTATAATTGGTAGAGGTAGTTAGAGGAAGTTGGAGGTGGTTGAAAAAAGTTAGTGGTGGTTAGAGGTTGTTGCAGGAGTTTAGAGGTGGTTAGAAAAGGTTAGTGGTGGTTAGAGGTTGTTACAGGAGTTTGGAGGTGGTTAGAAAAGGTTAGTGGTGGTAAGAGGATGTTGGAGGTAGTTAGAAAAGGTTAGTGGTGGTTAGAGGTTGTTACAGGAGTTTGGAGGTGGTTAGAAAAGGTTAGTGGTGGTAAGAGGATGTTGGAGGTAGTTAGAAAAGGTTAGTGGTGGTTAGAGGATGTTGGAGGTGGTTAAAAAAGGTTAGTGGTGGTTAGAGGTTGTTACAAGAGTTTGGAGGTAGTTAGAAAAGGTTAGTGGTGGTTAGAGGATGTTGGAGGTGGTTAAAAAAGGTTAGTGGTGGTTAGAGGTTGTTACAGGAGTTTGGAGGTGGTTAGAGAAGAGTTGTGGTGGTTAGAGGTTGTTACAAGAGTTTGGAGGTAGTTAGAGAAGGTTAGTGGGGGTTAGAGGAGGTTGGAGGTGGTTAAAAAGGTCAGTGGAGGTTAGAGGTTGTTACAGGAGTTGGGAGGTGGTTTGAGAAGATTAGTGGTGGTTAGAGGATGTTGGAGGTGGTTAAAATAGGTTAGTGGTGGTTAGAGGTTGTTACAGGAGTTTGGAGGTGGTTAGAGAAGCTTTAGTGGTGGTTAGAGGTTAGAGGAGGTTGTTAGAGGTGGTTAGAGGTATAGTTAGAGGATGTTACAGGAGTTTTGAGGTGGTTATGGAAGGTTAGTGGTGGTTAGAGGAGGTTGTTAGAGGTGGTGAGCCAATCGATTAGCCTTTAAAATTAGCGTATAGTATCGAATATAAGACAAACCCAAGTATAAGACGCATTTAGATTTTCACACCAAAAATTTTGAAGAAAAAAAAAAATAATGCATCGAATATACTACGTACCCTTTGTCAAAGGGAAATAATAACGTTCTTTATTTTTACCGACTTGTACAGACGTCAAATTTAGGCAGTTTACAATGGATATTGTTGGAATATTAAATCATTATTTAGATATAAGGAATATTTGAATCTTTATTTAGATGTAAGACAGACGCCATGCTGGTAGAGAAATAGCAAAGTTAGATTTTTAAAATAAAATTTTCTTGCTACAAGAAATAAATACAAGAAATTGAACACGTTAAATTTCCTGAAAATTGATGAAATAGGAGGGCCCGACATTGAAATCCCGGCACAATTTAGATAATTGGAAATAAAAAGTAAAAATCAGTTCGAGACAACTCAGATAAATTTTATAGTACTGTTGAAACTGTATTTAAATTTCATAATATTTCATTTAATTGATTTTTTTTAATTTAAAAAGCGTTTAACAGGTGGTTGTTTACATTTTGTTTTCGATTTTCCACAAAATTATATTAATCTCCAATTTGGAGAAAAAGTTATGATCTTGAATAAGTTTAGAGGGACTAAAGTAAGTCTTTTCATCCCTGAACTCAAAAAGTAGGGAGAAACAGTAAAAGTAGGGCGAAAAAGTAAAGATTGCTACTTAATTATTTTATAAATAGTAGAAAATGAATGGCTAATGTAATGAAGTTGTTGAAATCAGGTTGGCGTCACTGCTTTTTTGACCGTGTTCATCTTTGTTTATAACCTGCATCTAAATAACCTTCTATTTGAGTTTAATCCCAATTCTTATTTGTTTGTCTTCATAATATTGTTGTCATCTTAATATTGAATCCCTTATATCTGCTATTAAAAGTGCTAATAATTATTGTTATTTGCTAATTAGCGTTATTCCCTCGGCTCCGCCTCGGGATTTAGGGACCATGGTTCTTTCGGCTTCGCCTCAAGAACCAACTTTTTCGCTCAGGGAATAATGGCTTACTTTACTCCCTAGGTGCATAAATAACTATTCATTTTAACCGGAATAAATTTCATTCTAACCAGAAAAACAGTTTACTATCGTTAGATTCGTATTTAAATGGACTACATTTTAGAATTTTTTAATCAAAATCGTCGAAACCATTTTCGAAAAATAATTATTTTTTCAGATAATTTGGGGAGTAGCACCTTTAAATTTGAAGCTGAAATACATTACTCAGGGTATGATTTTTTACTGAATATGTATATGCCAAATTTCGGCAAAATTGGCCCAGTTGTGTAGGCTCCAAACGTGTGTAAAGATCACAAACAGATATATTATTAAAAAAACAACTGTTTTGGACTCAGGGAACCTCGAAACGTGTAATTCTATCAAAATCTCAAATTAGAATTGTAGCGCCATCAAAAGTGCGTCTTATATTCATAGAATACGGTGTAGCTAATCCTTTATTCAAAACATTTTTCGAGTTATTCACTCTTGTCTAGTAAATGGGACGGACACCCTTTAACATGTTATTTCCTAAGGTTAGTTATTCTATAATAATTAGATGAATATGTAATGTTATAAAGATATCTTATGAAAAAAATGTCATCAGGCTCTAAATAAATAATAATTGTTGTAACACTATTTTTAAAAAAAGAACCTCTTACAGATGTACGTATAACTTGTAATGGAATTCATGACACGCTATTATCTCTCTCTCTCTCTCTCTCTCTCTCTCTCTCTCTCTCTATATATATATATATATATATATATATATATATATATATATATATATATATATATATATATATATATATATATATATATATATATATGAAGATAAGACGCGTAAGTGAGTGTGTAATGTAGTGGCTGGATGAACAAGTATGTTAGTGAGATGAGATAGGAGAGGCGTGGGAGTAGTATAAAGTTTAAATTTAAACTTATCACTCCAACAGAGCGATGGAGTGAGATAGTTATCACTCCTACAGAGCGATGGAGTGAGATAGTTATCACTCCAACAGAGCGATGGAGTGAGATAGTTATCACTCCTACAGAGCGATGGAGAGAGAGAGTTAGAATTAAATTACTCCTATAAGGAAGTAGCCGGCTCACTGAGTCATAACTTCAACATTTTTCAACTCAAAAAAGCTATTTATAAAACGGGGCGAGGTGGAGAGTACAAGATCCAAGCAACTAGCCGCTAGCCGCTAGCCAGAACCTCACGGTTTCACTTCTCTCTTTCATAGCCATTTTCCTTACATTGTCATCAATCTAGCCACTATTAATATTATAGCTAGATGATTAAATAATGTTTGGAAGAATTAGAGGGAAGTTAGTAAAAGGTTACGAAATAAGTTGTAAAGAGGCTAAGAAGGGTATCAATGAAATACTATATGAAATAAGGTATTAAAAGATTAAAAAATCGGTCCAAGACAACTCAGACAAACTTTGTCATATACCATTTATTAGTTTTCGTGTTTTCGTAGTTACATTTAATTATTATTGAACCATTCATCAAAATTGATCATAAAAATAAGTTCTCCTCCGCGGGAAATCGAACCCGGCCTCTCTACATCCGTATTTAAAGCTAATTTCTCAAGAACTAGGTTTTTCCTGGGAAAACGGGATTTCTTATTTAAATGGACGTATTACAGAATTAAGCATTATAGCATTTTTTAATCAAAATCGACAGAACCGATTTCAAGAAATTTTTTTACGTTTATCAGAGTTTTTGGGGGGTAGCGCCCCAAATTTGGAGCTAAAAATTAATTTCTTTATTTCGCCTCGTGGTATGATTTTTCTGAACATGCTTACCAAATTTTGTCAAAATAGGCGCAGTAGTTTAGGCTCCACGCGCGCCTGCACAGATGACCACTTTTTTTAAAAACCACTATTTTGGACTCTAGTAGTATAAAAATCTAGTTCCTGAGAAAATAGCTTTGGACGCGGAAGGAGTGAGGCTGAGTTCGATTCCCCGCCGAGGAGAATTTATTTGTATGATACATTTTGATAAAATGTTCAAAAATAATTTAATATACCTACGAAAACTCAAAAACTAATAAACGGAAAACACTGAGGGAGTTTTCTCTGACCGATCTTTTTTTTATAAGCCAAGCCAACAACTTGCGCCATATTTGCACACTGTTGCATAAAAATGAACGACATTTTTTGTTCAGCCAGTTCTGCGTCTATAAAATCGGACTAGTGGCGACAAACACAAATACAGACAGGAAATTTCAAGATAAAAAGAACTTATTATATACTACGTTTTTAAATTTTCTGTTGAATCGTATGTAATGTTGATAATATAATTGTTATTGTTATATAATATATAATGTTAGTAAAAAAACAAATTGCTCCAAATGTATTTACTTCACATAAATGACAACCATCTAGAGTTAGAGAGCTGATCTTAAACCTATAAAAGGACAAATCTTTGTACAACGGATCTCCCCAACACCAAATCTAAACCGTGCCATCGATATATTTGAAATATTATAAATAATATAATCGATATATTTCCTGTTTTGCTGTCATTCAATTTTTTATCTCTTATTTATAAAAATCACAAATTTGAAACCCATCAAAATGAAGATTGTAAATATGGGACATGGCAAAACAAATAAAATAACTTGCGGATTTTTTCCGAACTAACTTTCCATACAGCAAAATTAGCCGAAAACCAATTAAATTTTGCTTAAAGATGGCTAAAAGTATTAAAATAATGCATTGTCATCGTGTTCTGAGCTATGCTAAATGTTTCAAATGTCTAGCTATTTGGGAAGTTAGTTAGAAATCGATTGCCAGATTTGTATCGGACAAACAAACAAACAAGAAAGCAAGCTAATAAAAACGTAGTACACATTTTTTAAAGGAAAACGTATTCAAAAATTTCCTAATTCTGATCTATTTACGGACAAAAATTAAATTTTATATGAATAAATATATTCGTTCTCTTGTTTATGTTTTCTATACAATTTCAGTGTCATTTTCAAAAATAATATTGTTTTGAAAGTTTGCTTAGATTTTTATCTTGGTATAGGTACTATCAATGACTTTTCCAAATGAATTTTAAATTAGGTAATGCCAAGCTTAGGAATTTCATTGGTGTTTCTATCAGTACTGAAAGGTTTATTTACCTCGGACTACTACAGCTATGAAAGGAAATTCTTTCGACGGAATGTCTAAGGAATTTACACACACTTATGTATAGAATTTCCCGGCTATTTAAGGAAAACTTCTACCATCTCTTGGCTATTTCTAAGATGGGATATCTTTAAACAAAAGATTTGGCTAACGTTACGTGATGATTTCATTAGATTTAGTTAGGCAGTCTTAGACATGTTTAATAGTTAGACAGGTAACCTTCATCATACCTATTTTAGGGGTGTTGCACGTAAAAACATATTTACAATTTAATTTAAATGTAAATGAATAAACATAATGATATCGGGGTTCAATTCTCAGAGAGGTAAGAGACATCTACTCTTATGCTTTAAAAAGGTGTGAAAGAATTTTAATTAATAATAAATCTTGCAATTTTAACGTGGGGATTTAAAGGTGGCATATACACCGGAATATGATTTTCTCTCCAACACATACCTACTTTGTTAAGGAGAAACAAAATCGGTCCGAGACAACTC
This sequence comes from Gerris lacustris, assembly GCA_951217055.1. Classification (NCBI taxonomy): domain Eukaryota; kingdom Metazoa; phylum Arthropoda; class Insecta; order Hemiptera; family Gerridae; genus Gerris; species Gerris lacustris. Next base: position 106,484,952 of record OX578277.1, on the reverse strand, counting down.
AGACAAACCTTCTCCTATACGAGTTCATACATTTAATTATTATTGAACAATTCATCAAAATTGATCATAAAAATAACTTTTCCTCGGCAGGGAATCGAACCCGGCCTCTCACCATCCACGCGTTTAAAGCTATTTTCTTAGGTACTAGTTTTTTCCCGGGAAAACGGCTTATATCGTTATATTCGTATTTAAATGGACTACATTTCAGAATGTTGTAATCAAAATCGTCGGAAACGTTTTAAAGAAATGATTTTTTTCTGTTTTTTCAGAGTTATTGGGGGGGTATCGCCCCCCAAATTTAGAGTAGGGTATGATGTATGAAAAATTTCGACAACATCGACCTAGTAATTTAGACTTCAAGCGTCTGCACGCTGACAGACATTTTTGGACTCATGGGACATCAAAACGTGTAAATCCATTAAAATCTCAAAATCGAATTTTCGCCCCATCACAATACTTTCTCTTTTTATGAGCTAGTAATAAGAAATTTAAGAAAAGTTGCATAATTAAACGGGGCACTACGGCCCCGTCGGATTAGCGATTTTGCCGGATTATCAAACATCAATAGTTTTAACGGGAATACCAAAGGTAAATCACTCTTGATAACAATTAAAACATGTATTTTATGTGTTCACGAACATTCTGAACTTGTGCAGAAGATATAAATATCTGACAAAGTGCATATTTTATCTTTCTGGCAACTGTGTCTACGTCAACGAATCCACCTGAAAAAGCCTGAATGCTAGGAGCGTGTTCAATGCCGGATTACAAAATGTGCTGAATCGTCAAAAACCGGATTAAAGAGAGGCCACTGTAGTCGGAAATTGGGTTAAAACTTGATTTCAAAATTTTTATCACACAAAAAAGTAAAGTTACATGACAGCTTATAAAAAACCTAATATTTCTTCATAAATACTTAGTAGACATAGTTCAAAGTGACAGAAACATCTTAACAGGGCTTTCTAGCCCTGAGAAGCAGTCTACTACTAAATTCATTAAATAAATCTGTAATTTGTTTAATTTACTTAACTTTTGAGTCATTTCAGATAAAATTGATTTCTGTATAAATGCGTTGTGGTGCAGGGAATTTTATTTCTGGAACATTTATCTGAGGTGCCAAGTTCATAATTAAATTTGTTAGGTGTTATTGGCGTCTATGCAAGAGCATAAGGCTGGAGGGTACTGTTTTGGAAGCATGCCTTATGATAAACAAAGTAAAATTCCCTTAAGAATTCCGGATAAAGATTTAATATCACAATCTAATTAAGAAGTTAACATAAAAGTTAATTATGCAGCTTTTCTTAAATTGCTTATTACTTGCTCGTATAACGAGAAAGTATTGTGATGGGGCGAAAATTCGATTTTGAGATTTTAATGGATTTACACGTTTTGATGTCCCATTAGTCCAAAAATGTCTGTCTGTATGCAGACACCTGGAGTCTAAACTCTAGGCTGATTTTGACAAAAATTTTCATACATTATACCCTCCTCTAAATTTGGGGGCGCTCACCTCCCCCCCAATAACTCTGAAAAAACATTTAAAAAAAATCATTTCTTTAAAATGTTTCCGACGATTTTAATTAAACAAATTCTGAAATGTAGTCCATTTAAATACGAATCTAACGATTTAAGCCTTTTTCCCGGGAAAAAACTAGTACCTGAGCAAATAGCTTTAAACGCGGATTGTGAGAGACCGGGTTCGATTCCCTGCCCAGGAGAAGTTATTTTTATGATAAATTTTGATGAAATGTTCAATAATAATTAAATGTACATACGAAAACTAATAAATGGAAAACACTGGGCTATGTAATTATGAACTCGTATATGAGAAAGTTTGCCTGAGTTGTCTCGGACCGATTTTTTTCTCTTTAACAAAGTAGGTATGCATTGGAGAGAAAATCATATTGCGACGTATGCCAACTTTAAATACGTTAAAATTGCAAGATTTATTATTAATTACAATTCTTTCACACCTTTTTAAAGCCATAAGAGTAGATGTCTCTAGCCTCACTGAGAATTGAACCCCGATATCTTTATGTTTATACATTTACATTTAAATTAAATTATAATATGGTTTTAACTAAATCGGTCTTTATATCCTCAAGTTATCGTCATCGGTCGATTTTTTTTTTTTTTTTTTTTTTTTTTTTTTTTTTTTAAACACTTTTTTGGACTCATAGGACTCCATCAAAATCTCAAAATCGAATTTTCGCGCTATCACAATACTTTCTCTTTATATGAGAAAGTAAAAATAGAGAGGAGAGTCAATGAGAGAATAGGATTTTTACGTCTGGAACAATGGTTCCAAATCGGTGGGTCCCAGCAAAATGTGAACCATCACGTCAAGGGTAAATTGTAAACATTGCTTTACTTGCCGGGAATGTAAGCTGAAATATTTTACAGTGTAATTTTGTATAATTTTGTTCACATAGAAGAGAACATAGGGGGACATAGAATCCACCATGAAACCAATAATAACTCAACATAAGGCTATCATTAGAACAATACTGAACAAACGCAAGACTGAACACACTCAACCATTATACAAGCAACTCAGTATACTCACTATTAACCAACTGCACCGATACCTCTGTCTCGTACGGTTACACAGAGGACAACATGATCTGGAGAGGGTAGACCATACACATCCCACTAGACAAATGACTAACAAACTTTACAATATACCTTTCAGCAGGACTTGAGCTGCGCAGAGACATAGCCATTATCAGGCAACCACTTACTATAACAAGCTAACCAAACTCACTAAAGACAGATTTTAATAAAACATCCTTTCCCACTAGACTGAAAAAAACACCTATTACAAACAAACACATGACAACCACCTCATACACGACATGTCACTGTTCCTATGTATGTGCTGAATTATAGTATTGCTAGCTCTTTAATTTTCTGTACTCATGAGTATATCCATTTATATTCATATGGCACTAGAATTTTCATTTTTTCATATTTTTTTATGTTTTTATATGTTTATTTAAAAAAAAAAAAAAAAAAAAAATACTTATAGCAAACCCATCGTAGGTAATTTATTTGACAAATATATTAACTTGTTAAATACAAATATTAAATATTATAATTATGGTCAAGAGAAGACTTCCACCACAGCACAGGATCCCGGATCCTCAATTGGTAGGGAGACTTTATATTTTTATAAAAAAAAAAACAAAAAAAAAAACAACTTATAGTAAAAGTTCCTTATTTGACAGCTATATTGGGTTATTCTTACCATCTCTAGTCACATAATTTTAAGGAACGTCATGCTATTTACTGTACCGTGGGTCGCGAAATATTTTAACAACCAAAAGTGGGTCCCCAGACACAAAATGTTGGGAACCATTTGTCTAGAAGGTCGGGGCAACGAGGCAACAAAAGTGTCATTGCCGTAGGAGGGTGGCACTCAGAATAACCGCTCAGTGGATTTTTTCATCTGATAGAAGTTGGCCAATTTGAGTCAGAGGATAAACTTTATTGTAAAAGAGTAAAAGAGGACGAGATAACTAAATATGTAATGCAACTAAGTAACGAGTATAACTAAGTATGTATCTTGGTTCAAACCAAACTTTCATATACATACAACCTTGAAATCAAGTTAGTAAGAATAAGAGAACATGGTGTGCTCCAACAAACTTCGATGGTAATGGCCATGTCAAAATGATGGGAAATTAGCGATTCCCATAGCTGGCTTATGAATTAAGTCCTAATGATCCAAATGGGAGTTTATTTAAAGTCACCCCCTTCCTCAAGCTTTGCTTACTTGGGGGTGCATCATATGATTAGCTTATATTTTGTAGGTTGTTGGTTTTTAAAATGATGGAAATAAAGGTTTATTATTTGTCATCCTCTAAATGTCACGGTAAAAGATGAGATTAAGTAATTAAGTAAGTATCTTACTTAAGAAGTGTTAAAAAAGTGTCTGATTAACATCAGGCTGGAATTTTGTGAATAAGTCAATCTGTTGGTGCCTTTAAAGAATATGTGGTCGGCTAAGTTCGTCTGCGGGAATAGCTAGGCAATAGGCATTTGAAAAAAACAAACCGGTGGAGAGCGGCCATTTTCATGATCCTGAGTACGAAATTAGTTAGTAGACAAAAATTAAGTTGATGGTAGTTTGTCACTTAATAGGTGACCTCTATGATTTGGAGTATTATTTGACTACACCTAACCTATTAAGTGACAAACTACCATCAGCTTGATTTTTGGTGCACTAACTAATTTCGTACTTAGGATAATAAAAATCACATTGTCTGCCAAAAAGGGCGGGACATGGCCGTTCTCCACCGGTTTGTTTCAGACGAACTAAGCCGACCACACATTCTTAAAAGGCAATAAAAGATTTATTTATACACAAATGATATTAGTCAGACACTTTTTTGCACGCTATCTCCTGGACTATGACTTGATAATTATGATATCTTAGAGAAATTATTAATTTTGAAATACTAAGACAACAAATAGTCCATTTAATGCACATAAATTTAGTTGTAGCATATAAAAAACTGATAGTTGTAATTAGTCATAAGGTTTTGAGACAAGATCGTAACGGTTTGGGATGGTTGTCTAGTGAGATGAGTATGGACCAGAGTGGAGAGGGGAGATGTCACTAGGCAGACGTATGGTTATCTGGTTGGATCAGGTCATTCGGCATCGTTCCATATGTTTCTAAGAGGCGATGGCATAGCTTGAAAAGAAACCCCATTATACTGAGACCCATGTGTAATAATAACATTCAGCCAAGGACACAGTCTCTAGCTTGGATTACAGTTCTTCTTGTCCAAACCTATTGTCAACCTAGTTCTATCCCACATCTACAACTACCCTCCTTTCATTTATATATATGTAGTGGTTTATTTAAATATATATACATTTGTTTTTTTTAAAAAAAAAGAATTTATTTTAGATTCATATTCAGAAGCACTGAGGTAGGATATGCTCTGATTAAAAAAAAGTTTCTTTAAAAAAAAGAAAGCTTTCTTTCAAATAGTGTTGGAAATTAGTCTCAGCCGAGTGTGAATGCGCGTTATTCTAAAGCAAATATGCAACAATCTATAATAATTTATATCAGGGATGCTCATCTTCCCAAGGCCCATGGCAAAAATTCTCCCCAAAACTGCCTGTCACTTGGAATACTTAAACCCCCCCCCCCAATTTCTGAAAAATACCCCTAAATTGGATTCCCCACAAAAGTTGTGATGGCGCAAGTTGCTTCATCATACCTCCCTTTGGGCATCCCTGATTTATATTCAACTAATAATATAACAATCTAAATAAATATATAAATATACAGTAAAAACTCCCATAAAGTGACCACTGAAGGGATCAATCAAAACCTCAAGCAAGTTAGGTAATAAGACATTTTTTTCCCAGCCATCATTGAAAAGTGGTCAACTTAACTACTTGGTTACCTTTTAAAGGTGGTCACATTTCCATATTTTGGTGGGGGGAGTTGAAGAGAACAGAATTCAACTCCTCTTACCTGCCGATGGTAGTGGTTCAAAATAGACTGCCAATTAGTGTGGCACATAGCTTCCTCGCATCCTATCATGTACTTAATTGAATTTATGCTTTTACAAAGCATTGTCTAATTCATTGAGCTGAGCGAAGCGAAGCTCTTATACTAAACTTTGCATTTTTTCTGACGCATACTCCTCCTAAACGGCTGAACCGATCTGCACAAAATTTGGCACGGTCATAGTGACTAACCACAGGAAGGTATAAATCTGAAATGGTCCAAATTGGTACACAGGGGTACGGGGTACGGGGTACAAAAGTTTCCTCCTGAACGGCTGAACCAATTCGCACGGAATTCTGCGCGGTCATAGTGATCAACCACAGGAAGGTATAAATCTGAAATGGTCCAAATTGGTACACAGGGGTACGGGGTACAAAAGTTTCCTCCTGAACGGCTGAACCGATTCGCACGAAATTCGGCACGGTCATAGTGGCCAACCACAGGAAGGTATAAATCTAAAATGGTTCAAATTGGTACACAGGGGTACGGGGTACAAAAGTTTCCTCCTGAACGGCTGAACCAATTCGCACGGAATTCTGCGCGGTCATAGTGATCAACCACAGGAAGGTATAAATCTGAAATGGTCCAAATTGGTACACAGGGGTACGGGGTACAAAAGTTTCCTCCTGAACGGCTGAACCGATTCGCACGAAATTCGGCACGGTCATAGTGACCAACCACAGGAAGGCATAAATCTAAAATGGTCCAAATTGGTACACAGGGGTACGGGGTACAAAAGTGAAAATAGTATATGCCCTTCATAATGCTTGTCGTTGGAAAGCTCTTTACGAATACAGTTATTGTTGATATGTTCATATTGTCATTTAAGAGGGGGTAAAATTGAAAAACAGGAAAAAATGCTTTTTAATTAAAAATAGAGATTTTACTATTTTTGATCCGATTTCAGCTGTTTATAAATACAAATGTTTATTGGTTGAAATTAATCTGGTGCTCTCTGCGGTCTACTTTCAACAAACCAATCAAATTTCATAAAAATCAGATGAGTACTTTTAAAGATAAATATAGGTGTAAATAAATGTATTTTTGTGCGCATGTTGAAGAGAAACAAATGTGCGCAGAAGGTTGAAACTTATATGGGACCAACAATGAGCTAATTATGACTTACCATACGAATTTCATTAATATCGGACGTGTAATTTTTAAGATATGTTGGTTCGTAAAAATTGAACGACAGACTGATAGACCAACTGACAGACACGGAACCGAAAATTTCCTGACGTCTGAAACGGATTTCATTCTTGGAATTATTTAAATCGGAGATATACTAGGTGTGCAATGCAGTTGTCTGCTTGCAATATTGAGCTGAGCGTGCATTTTAATCTTAAACAATAAACATTTTTATTTATAAACAGCTACAATCTGATCAAAAATAGTAATATTTCTAATTTTTAATCAAACAGATTTTTTTTGCTATTTTTCTATGTTCAGGATGAAACTATTGTACCCCGTACCCCTGAACCATTTCAGATTTATACATTCCTGTGGTTATTCACTATGACCGTGCTGAATTTTGTGCGGATAGCTTCAGCCGTTTAGGAGGAAACTTTTGTACCCCATGCCCTGTACCTGTGTGTACCAATTTGGACCATTTCATCAGATTTATACCTTCATGTGGTTGGTCACTATGACCATGCCGAATTTTGTGCGATTCGGTTCAGCCGATCAGGAGGAAACTTTTGGACCCCGTACCCCGTACCCCTGTGTACCAATTTGGACCATTTCATATTTATACCTTCATGTGGTTGGTCACTATGACCGTGCCGAATTTCGTGCGGATCGGTTCACCCGTTCAGGAGGAAACTTTTGTACCCCGTACCCCTGTGTACCAATTTGGACCATTTCAGATTTATACTTTCCTGTGGTTGGTCACTATGACCATGCCGAATTTCGCGCGGATCGGTTCACCCGTTCAGGAGGAAACTTTTGTACCCCGTACCCCTGTGTACCAATTTGGACTATTTCTGATTTATACTTTCTTGTGGTTGTTCACTATGACCGTGCTGAATTTTGTGCGGATAGCTTCAGCCGTTTAGGAGAAAACTTTTGTACTCCATACCCTGTACCTGTGTGTACCAATTTGGACCATTTCATCAGATTTATACCTTCATGTGGTTGGTCACTATGACCATGCCGAATTTTGTGCGATTCGGTTCAGCCGATCAGGAGGAAACTTTTGGACCCCGTACCCCGTATCCCTGTGTACCAATTTGGACCATTTCATATTTATACTTTATGTGGTTGGTCACTATGACCGTGCCGAATTTCGTGCGGAACGGTTCACCCGTTCAGGAGGAAACTTTTGTACCCCGTACCCCTGTGTACCAATTTGGACCATTTCAGATTTATACTTTCCTGTGGTTGGTCACTATGACCATGCCGAATTTTGTGCGATTCGGTTCAGCCGATCAGGAGGAAACTTTTGGACCCCGTACCCCGTACCCCTGTGTACCAATTTGGACCATTTCAGATTTATACCTTCCTGTGGTTAGTCACTATGACCGTGCCAAATGTTGTGCAGATCGGTTCAGCCGTTCAGGAGGAGTATGCGTCAGAAAAAATGCAAAGTGTAGTATAAGAGCTTCGCTTCGCTCAAAAATATTTTCGTTCTTCAGAACGATCGATCTCATAGCTTTCGTAACCTTTAATTAAACATAAATAAGAAAAGGAAGGCTTCAAAATAATTCTAAATTAAAATTCTTACAGAAGAAGATTCATCTAATAATAAATAATTACAAATAGTTTCTTAACATAAACTTTCTTTGTGTAAATAATTAGAGAAATAAAAGATTCTAATTGATAAAATAAAAGGTTTACAAAGAAAAGTGGGGTTCCAAATATATCAGTTAGAAGATAAATAATGGGGTAAGCTTACTTAAAACATGTGAGAAACGAAAAGAAAGAAAGCTAGAGCTAAAATACCGGATTTGGATTTTGGTAGATGATTATAGGCAGATATACTAAACTCAACTCATTGAATCCAAAAACTAGAACTAAATATATAGGTATCAAAAATTCTCAAGTAGTTTTTGGAACGAAGTTCTTGATCACGTTCTGGAGCCCGGGAGTGAATCCGAAAAAAACGACCAAAATCACCGTCACAAAATCACTGTCACGCAAAATCTGTCACGAAATCTACGAACGACGATAACTTTAACTTGAGTAAAAGTCGACCGATTTTTATGAAATTTGGTGCACATGTTCATTTTACCAATGCCCAGGCTGAGTTCGTCGGAAAATGTTATCCGCCCAAGCGTTCACGCGCAAACGTAAGCTTTAAAAGACGGGAAAAAGTGTTATTAAGGAAGCCTGTTACTTGACTTGTTTTGATTATTTTTGTTACATATGTCAAAAATGTCACTTTATTTTGTAAATAAATAAAATATAATCATGTAAAATTTCACCCTGATACAAGCAGAAGCTGTAGAGTAGGGAAGAGATATATTTTATAATATTTTAAATTAATTGGCCGGGTAGGTAGAAAACAATCCTATTTCAATCCAAACTCCTTTAACAATCATACTCTTTCACTATAAACTCATCATGATCATTTTTTTTCTTATATTTAATATATATTTATAGTAAGAAGCTTGCTTTAATTATCAACTCGTTTGCTCATTTGCTTTAATTATTAAGTCGGCCAGGTACAAACAGTTCGTTACTTTTAATTTGTCTCATTTCTAACTCCGCCATGTATAAGTAGTTTGCAATGTATACGTACTTAGCAGTGTGATTGATGAATGTAAGGAACTTCGTTCCTACCGGGTGTCCCGCGACACCACAAGTATTTTTTCTTCAGAGCTTTCCAAGGTAAAGGTCCCTCCAGGCTCTCGCGAAGTTGCCCTAAGTCGGGCGAGGAAGGAGAATGTGGAGAGGTTGCTCGTGGTTGCTCGGGGATCCTTACCTCGACTCGTCCGACTTCGCTTCAGAGGCGGTTTTTTGGCCCATATAGGCAAAGGGGACCCGAGGAACATTGAGTCATGGCCTTTGAGGTGCTCGTCCGAAGGGCGAGAGTGTGGATGCGACTACTTCGCCTCGGGTATTCTCGCCAAGTATAATCGGCGAGGATACTCCGCGAGAGTGTGGAGGGGCCTTAACGGAAGCTATGCAATGAAATAGATGTATATCAATAATCAAACATCAAACAACATCAAAGGTAAACAAAGTTATGTCCAAAACTATCAGGTACTTCGCGGACCCATGTTTTGCTAAGACTTTTTTTTGTTTATTTTGGGTCCATACTATTACCTCTTTAAATATTTTACACTCTCTTTTGAAACGATGTTCCTTATGGCACGTTACAGCGTCTGGAGCCCGGGAGTGAATCAGAAAAAAACCGAAAGCTGTCACGAAATCGACCGATGACGATAACTTGAGTAAATGAAGACCGATTTAGTTGAAATTTGGTACACATGTTCATTTTACCAATGCCCAGGACGAGTTCGTTGGACAACGTTATCCGCCCAAGCGTTCACGCGCAGCGCTCGCGTAAACGTAAGCTTCAAATGTAAAATTGGAATTTTAGGATGGAATGGATTTTTAACTTCACATATTTAATGAGACCTACTACTTTTATAAATAATTTTTTTAGTAAAACAAACACCGACACCGCTATGAAGTTTTTAAGATCTTTTAATGTATTAAAGTGGACCTAAACGTTTAAAACAAAGAAAACAACGTTTTTACCGATATCTTACGTTTTATCTTAACGATTTTAATAAAACTTCTTACACATCGTCTTAAGTACAATTGAAACAGGCAAATGTAAAATTTCAACCTAATACAAGCAGAAATTTTTGTATAGTGAAGTGATATATTTTATAATATTTTTAATGGAGTTGGCCAGGGCTTGAGGGTTAGGGAATAGTCTTGTTCCCTCACTACTCAGCTCCTTACTACAATCATCTTTTTTAACTATCAATTCATCATGATTAACTATTTTCTCAATATTCAATACATATTTATTGCAAGACGCTCGCTTCCATGATGAAAACAATGCTTTTCTTTTAATTTTGCCTTAACTCCGCTAAGTACTAATATAGTTAGTTACTTTTAATTTTGTCTCTTTTCTAACTTCGCCATTTATAAGTAGTTAGCATCGTATAACTTAGCAGTGTGATTTTATGATTTTTATTTAATGAAAAGCGTAAGGAACTTCGTTCCTCTGCGTATTTTTTTATCTACGATTGTTACGAAATATAAACATTGCGTTTCTGTTTAGATGCGTAGAAAGTGATTCTTTACGTACTTGTATTCATTGCGCATGCTCGTCTCATAATTCTGAAGAATTCCTCTTTTTTACCGCCCTAGGGTGGTAAAAAAGAATAATTCTTCACCTTTACGCACGATTAGCGTGTTTGTTTACATTTAACAAAACTGATTTGCTGTTTGTTTAATAAAAGTAACTGTTTATATATATATTTTTTTTGTGAAAATCAATGTGATTTAAATGATTATGACGAATATGAGGAGAATAATACGCCTCCCGAAATAATTAATTCGGCACAAAATACAACTAATGAATTAATGTCATCTTTATCAAAAGAGAAATACGAACTTGCATACAGGAAGTTTATTTTTTTCTGTATTTATTATTTAAATCTAACAATCGTAGATAAAGTACGGTACGCAACTCGAGCGAAAACGGCATTTTACTTTGCTAGTGTGGTTTTACTACCCTCGCTGTCGCTCGGGTGCAAACTCCACTCTCGCATGCAAAATGCTACTTTCCGCACTCGACGCGTTATGTACTATTGTTTATTTTGTGTCCACACTATTACACCTCTTTAAATAGTTTACTCTCTTTTTTAATATCCTATATATACTATTAGACCAGTCATTTTAGGTTTTTGAAAAAAAATGTGTCATACAAGCAAGAGACTTTGTACAAATTATCTCTAGGGCACCCTGATTGAAATCCTATAAAGTCCCCGAAAAAAAAAAGTTGTGCTCAAGCCGCCATCTTTGAAAATAGCGGCCAAAATTCAATTTTTTGCTTCTACTAGCTTAATTATTAGGTTTAGAAAAAAAAGTACAAGTAAAAAATGTTTATTATGTAATATCTATAAATTTATTCTCATAGTTTTTTCTCTCTGACCAACTGTAGAGGCACATAATGACCATTTATATCTCAGCGAGCGTAATTTTCTTGCGCTCAGTGCCCAGCGATTGCATGTTGTCAGCGCCGAGTTACCACGCCTGGACGAGGTTATAGGTGTAGTTGTGAGGTTACAAGTTAATAATAATTGTTTACTATTATAGAGTACCTGTATTAAGGGTTGATTTAGGAATTTCTTTTTTGCTTCTACTAGCTTAATTATTAGGTTTAGAAGAAAAATAGTTCAAGTAAACATTGTTAATTATGTAATTATCTATAAATTTGATTCTTATAGTTTTTTCTCTAAACCTAATAATTAAGCTAGTAGAAGCAAAAAATTGAATTTTGGCCGCTATTTTCCAAGATGGCGGCTTGAGCACAACTTGTTTTTTCGGGGACTTTATAGGATTTCAATCAGGATGCCCCAGAGATAATTTGTACTAAGTCTCTTGCTTGTATGACGCATTTTTGTAAACAGCCCTTTTTTTGCTTAAAATGACTGGACTATATAGGTATACTCTATATTTGAATTACAAGTTTTTAATTAAATTGAAAATTGAACTCTTTTTAACTTTCCTTACTTGCATACATTCAAGATAAAATATTGGAAGAAGATAATTGAATGATAAGAGCGGTAAGCCCAGCACAGAGATCACACATAATATAATCCAGATTCCTCTGACGTCTCTAGACCCAACCAATATTTATTGTTTTACTCGATTCTTTCTGTTAAACAAATGTACTTTACTAATCTGTTTTGCAGATCTATTCTCGATCTTGATTCCCTATTTAAATAATTCATTACGTCGTTAGATTTACCACAGGGAATATTTTGAATCTTGCATATTTTTTTCTTTACTCATATACGATTTATATACAGGGTGGACAAAAGTCATCCACCCCCTCTTAAATTTCAAACTGTGTCACATATTTATAGTAATGAAACTTGGTGGATCTGTACCATGTAAAGGGAAATTTGTTTTCATACAATGCACCCACATACTAGGGGAAACCACCCTTTTTACCCCCGGGTCCCAATTTCAAAATTTAAAATTGGAGTGTATACTTTTTGATAGCATATTTAGATTTTATGGCAAAAAAGGTGAAAACTTTGTTTTATATTTTTTTTATCAGGTTATAGGATTAGGGTAACAATGTGATATTTTGAAAGTATTTAAATGGCAGTAATAAAGTTAAGCTGTCAAATTCAGACAGTGTAGTGTAATGCAAGTAGTCAGTATTGTAGAAAGTGTGAGTGTATAAGAACGAGAGGAGCGTGATAGTGTGAACTATTTACTTATAGACCTGGGACTGGCCTAGGTCTTAGTGCGAGGGTCTCTAAATACCACTGAGCGGAGCCAATTATACTCAACACTGTATTTATTTCGTTTGAATAGATTTTCGTGGCTTTTTCCAACATCACGCTTCACCGCCCCCTTACTCTTCTATCAGCCATCTGCTTAATTGACCATCAAATACCATAAACAAAATGTGAATATAATATATATTTATATAAATAAATATTAATCAACCAGTCACGCACCATGACTTAATGAGCGAATTTTCAAAGAAATCTGCGTATTATTGGCTTATGATAATATAGGAAAATTTTGGTTCAGAATTTGGATGGGTGAAAAAAACAATTGGTACACAGGGGTGCGGGGTACAAAAGTCAAAAATAGTATTTACCCTTCAAGATACATGTCGTTGGAAAGCTCTTTAAGAGAACAGTAATTGTTGTTATTTATACTGTTGTCATATTTTCATTTCAGAGGGGGGTAAAATGGGAAAAACACGTATTTATGCTAATTGTGACCCTAAATTGCGTCAAAATTTGACCCCTAAATGGATTCCAAAAAATCTGGCCAACGAACTCATCCTTTCTTTTGATATTATTGACATTTTAAATTTATTTTGGATTTTTAAAGTGCATCCTAGGGAGAGATATCGTCTGGAGTGACACATATATATATATATACATATACATATATACATTTATACATACATATATACATACATAAAAAAAAGTGTTACATTTCAGGAATCGATTAAGAATGGTCTAAAACGAATTTCCAAAGAGAAAATTTTCAAAATTTTTGAAGCCTTGCAATAGCTGCAATTCGCTAAAATGATTTTATTATTTTGCTTCCGAGCTTACCGAAGGTTACGGAAGCTATGTCATATAGTTCTAAAGAACGAAAAATGTTTATGTCTCTGATTTAAAAAAAAAAAACTCCGAGACAAAAAACCCGTTTCAGAAATCAGGGAACTTTTTTGACTCCGTGTAAAAAATTCAAAAGTTTTTATAATGGCGGCAAATATTAAAACGAAATTTAATTGAAATGTTTTATTTTATTGATTATATTGGTTCAAATTTTAGCGCAATTGATAGAAAAAAATCTTACTTAGTAAAATGGGTAAATGACGTCACAAAGTTATGTTTTTCATGGTGACACAACTAAATGTAAGCATGTAAGCACTGATTTGTGTTCCAAGTTTTAACTCTTTAGCTTAAAATGTGCGACAATTATGTGTAATGCAAAACACAAACATTCAGATAGTCACACACACAGATATCAAGTGGAAAAGTAAAAAGGCGGTCAAATCAACTAAAGTCAGTTGGGCACACACAAGTAAGGGGGGGTGAAAACCCCCTATATCCCCTAAGGAAATATACAATCTTGAGAAAATAAGATTTACTTTTACGAAATACTCGTGGGAATAAACAGGTCAAGTGTGTGCTAGTCAGCACACAGCGAGGGTCCGTAGGCCACACTATATAGTTTTTAACTGTAAAGTATATAAACAGTGTTTTTTTTAAATGCTAAAAAGCTTACTTTGAACCATTCTAAGGGTCTGATATTATCAAAACACACTCTGATAAAGTATATTTGTGCTACTGGACTACAACCATATAAATACATCGAAAAGACCATAATTATAAAAAAAGTATTTTGTTAATAAAAAATAAAATAATATTTTTTTCAAAATTTCCAAAAAGTGGTATCTTTACTTTTGGTCGAAGAATGTTCAGGAATTTTTTCAGATTTTTTGCACTTCACATAAGCGAGATAGAGGGGGGGAAACGTTTCACACCCACTTCAAACTTACCTACGCTCACCCTATCAAAGTTATATCCAAAGAGTTATATATTTTTGTAATCAGCTCGACGTACCCTCTCATATGATACCCCTCACGATGTCGAAAAAAATGTAATAATTTTAACCCTTAAGTTTTTTTACCCTAATTTTATTTAAGTCGCTATATTTTTAAAATATGTGGGCAGGTACAAGACACATACATGCCAAATTTCAAAGTGATCGGACGAAAGGTGTAGCCGTGAGAGCACGCGAGAGGACGGACGGACAGACACACGCAGGAAAATATAAGGGTCCTTGGTTTTGCCTATACGGACCCTAGAAGGCGGTCAAATCAACTAAAGTCAGTTGCGCACCCACAAGTGAGGGGGGGGGGGGGGTGAAAACCCCCTAAATCCCCTAAAAAAATATACAATCTTGAGAAAATAAGATTTACTTTTACGAAATACTCGTGGGAAAAACGACTTATGAGTGTTTTTTTTTTACTACTTACTATTCCTTTTTTTACTACACATTAAGAAAGTTACATTTTTTTAATAAATGGACTACGCGTACCCCCCCCCCCCCCCCCCCGGTCCTGTTTTATTTTTTAGGGTCTGATTTTCATCTGAAGTATATTGCCTTTCAAGTTGTGTAACAGCAATTACATTGCTATTGGAAGTATGAAGGACGCTAGGCTGAGATGAAACTCTCTGGGGGGTCATGAACTGAAGCTTGCAAACCCCTCATCTAGCGCACTAGTACTCTAAAAATAAGTAAAATAATGTCTAGGTAAACTACCTCGTGGAAGTTGCCAAATATTTGCTCTTACGAGACCTGTAATAAATAGCTTTGCTTTGATAAATTTATTTCAGTTTAGAATTATGATTTTTTTTCTTTTATTATTTTCAAAGATCAGCAAGGCTTAAAAGCTAACAACATACAACATAAAGGCCCCCATACACGGTCAAAATGTTTGCACTAACATTTTGACTGTGCATGGGGCTGTTTGATGTGTGCGCAGCGTGATATTTGACGTGTATGACCTAAATTTGAAGACATCAGGTTTGCGCAAAATGTTTGATCGTATATATAGAGCTTAAGTCTTAATACAAATTAAGTCTTAAGAAATAAACTGTTAATAAAGAATGGACACAACTGGTATATAAGTATGAAAAATAAAATTATTAAAACAATTAAATTTTATTTAATAGATAAAAAAGTAGTATATTATGAAATTTAAACATTGATTTACGGTCTATATTTAGAATTTTGTTTACTTAATTCTTTTTGAATTTATTGAAAAGGAATTTGATCTGTATATTTTCTTAAAGTTAAACTATGTGTGTATAGAATTTTGAGTTTTCTTATGTGCCCTAAAATATTTTCAGAAGAAGAGGTTGTGATAACAGCAAGTAGTTGATAAAAAAATATAAATCCAATAACTTCCGAGTCACATTTTATTACTAAATGTTTCTAGTTTTCTAACGTGCGAAACGGAAAGTTAGAAAACGTTGATCAATTATGATTAGCAATATATCTAAGGTTCATTTAGTTATCTGTTGAAACTAACAATTTAAATATGTGCAAGAACAAACAGATTAATAAAAATAAAAAAGTTCTCTTACAACGATTAAATACATGCAACTTATTCTATATGAAAGATTGTTCAGGATGTAATTATCTATCAGCAGTTCATAGCATGTTCGACGAATTTATGAAGTGTGTCTATCCGGGTGTAAATGTACGGAAGATTGGGAATGCCACAGCCGGCTCCCGTTCCTCGGGAGACCAGACCGTATTCTTTGTTGTCTTCGCAGAGCAGAGGCCCTCCGGAATCACCTTTACATCCTGATGTCGAATGTGGACTGGAGCAACATATCTCCGAGTTGGTTTCCAAGATGGGAACGATCGTTCTGCATTCCGTCCAATCCACAAGATGCACTGTGGTAGACATTAAATGATTGGACAGTGTATTTTCAGGGCCGGGAGAGTCCAGTTTGATTCCGGGTTTGGTCCATCCCCAACCTAGGACTTTGCACGGCCAATTCATATAGGCCATTTTAACTAGTTTATCTGTGTCGGAACTCGTGGCCAGCGTCACCGGAGAGATGCAATCTGTAAATTTGACCGACTTCTTTAGCTTTATAACAGCCATATCGTAGATGGACGCACCGTTCATCCTATTGCTAAGAGGCTGGTACTTAGGATGACGATGGATCTTACTTACCGAACACAATTCACCACCTTCCGACAAGTTGGTCGCTCCTAATCGAACCTGCACGGTTTTAGATTTAGCGACGAGACCACAGGGTAAGGTAATGCAGTGACCTGCTGTCAGAACGTGATGATGACTTATGAGAGTACCACCACAAAAAACACCACGACCATTTTTCTTTAGTATTACCACCTGAGCCATGAACGGATATTGACCTATATCGGCGGAATTACCTCCTACTATCCTGCTTTGGTTTGATGGGAATCTTGCAACGGCTACTTTCACACCATCGTCCGGAACACCTTGTGCTGTCAATGAAGTATTCGATTGTTCGCAAATTAAGCTGTCACCTTCACTAGTTTCATACACGAGGTTGCAACCTTTTTCAACCCCATCACTTTTGTTCACCTGACTAATGTCACATGGAGGTGGATTTAAAGGTAAAATGTCGGCACGGGAACTGTTATCAGAACCGATGTGGTTTTCAGAGACGGGAACTTCTGTTATGCCGAAAAGTTCATTCGTCGCAACTGTTGCTACAGCCCAACGATTCCACACCGGCCACTGAGAAATGATGTTTTCACCGTCGAATTCCACGACCCTTTTCGATTCATTAAAAGAACAATTAGTGCTAATTATTAAACGCGTCAAAATAAATAATTTGACAACGATATCCAATAACATTTTCTAAAAGCGCACGTCTCACATAATACAGAGGACGTAGTATTGATCACGAACCACATTTGGCTTCTTTTGATTCGCATTAAAATTTGATCTCAACATATATATACTAAACGAAAATCATAATTGACACAATTTTGGTGATTGAGAATAAATAAGAACACACCGTTGAAGTAAGAATAAATAAGAACATAAAACATTATGGGCTTAAACATATCCATTTTTTTTAAGTGAGGGATACAGTCAAAATTCTAATTCTTTTAATAAAAATGCATTTTCGTCGTAGGTATAGTATTAGATCAATAAGTCCACTAAGCCACTATGGAATTCGTTTAAATGCATCGTTTACATTCAGCCCACTTCTGTGGCAGTGAGGAGGGAAGTGGCGCATGAAATAGAGTACCACGAGTATGTAAAGAGGTACTCACACTGCGCATGCTCCTGTCACTAGCACTGCCCGTTGCGTTCCTCGTCAGCGGATCTTCATGCGGAAGTCAATAGACCAGCAGCGCGAGTGGCAAGGAGTGTTTACATTCTGCTCTTCTATTCACTTGCCTTAACCCATTTTGCTAAATTTGCAAATAAAGTAGAACCTCGATAAGAAGTGTCTCAAGGGGATTAGGGAAACAGTCTTGTTATCAAGGTGCTCTTTTTGTTGAGGGTCGTGTTATCAAGGCTATTTTGGCTATCAGTCATGTTAACAGTGGTTAATAGGCGGGGTTTTCAAGCTTAGACTTGTTCAAGGTCGACCCATTCCTGTATAGAGACGCGTTATAGAGGTTGACTTCTCAAAACGACTTGTTATAGAGGTCCTGAGTTACGTTGTGAATTGGAAAAAATCCGTGTTATTGGGGTTGTTTGGATAATAATAGTCGCGTTATAGAGGTTAATTTAACATTATGTGTTATGACAATCTCAAGGGATTTTGAAAATTGCACTTGTAATTGAGGTTGTGTTATTCAGGGTCGTGTAAGCGAGATTCTACTATATTTCAAAAATTCGTAACATATCAAAAATTGTACCTACTACGCTGAAATTAGCAGCAATTATAAGACAAACGTTGCCACTGGATTTCCGACGCCATTTTAGACAATTATTTCCTCTAAATTTCGTTTGATTGAACTCGTCGATTGGGGGCAGAAAATCTCCAAAATTCTGAAATTTGAAAATCTCAAAAAAACATTTCCATATTATTCTTATTTTAACCTAAAATTACAGAGGATGATTTTAGTAATGGATAAGAAGTAGCTATTACTGGAAATCTTCATAGAATACGAGTATAAAATAATTGTAAAAAAACAAACTTTCTCTGTTAAGATACGAATCAAAACTCTTTTGAAATAATTTATTTTTGTCAGAATTAATTCGTTAATATCAGTTATTTTAGGGATTTATTAACTGTTTATTGAATGCTTCAAAACACCATTCAATAATTCTGGCCGTGAATTAGCGATGTTAATGATGTAATGATGCAATGGGAGTAATGATTTATACCCAATACTTCAAATACCTTTAGGAAAAATGGTAAATCAGAAAATTAAATATTAGGACGAGCGTAGTGAGTTCTTCATTTCAGAGACCTGGGATTATAAAAGTTTGTGTGTTTCTTTTTCTAACGATAACTGGCGTAATAATTGTCCGATTTGAACTAAATTTGGCACACAGGTGTACCTCACCATTTGTGACAATTATATAGTTTTTGGAAATTTCATACTCAATATTTTCAAGATGGCGGCCAATATGGTGAACGACTAAAAAATGTTTAGTCAGCATGACTAAACATTTTATACGTTGTTTTAATGGTCTTGATGAGAAAGAAAAGAATGTGTAATAATTTAAATTCACATTAAAAAGTGTTTAGTCAGTCATAAATCGATTTTTAGACCATGTATGGCCGATATTAGAGTAAAATTAAAACTGCTCTATGCAAGTCCTTTAAACACCGTATCGTATTACTGATTAATAAAAGTAAATATCTATGAGTACTTAGCGGAGTTAAGGCAAAATTAAGAAAAAACATTATATTTATTATTGAAGAGAGTGTTTTGAAATAAATATGTAGTGAATATTGAGAAAAATCGGTCCGAGATAACCCATACCAAAATTCTCATCTACGAGTTCATAATTTCTTAGCCCAGTGTTTTCCATTTATTAGTTTTCGTAGGGGCATTTAATTATTATTGAACATTTCATCAAAATTAATCATAAAAATAATTTCTCCTTAGTGGGGAATCAAACCCGGGCTCTCTCCGACCTCAGTACCGTAAATATCAAATACGTTACTGACCTCGTTTTAATCTAATGTCTTAGGAACTAGATGCTTCCCAGGAAAATCGCTTTTATCGTTAGATTTGAATTAAAATTATCTACATTTTAGCATTTTTTTAAATCAAAATCATTGGAACTGTTCTTGATAATTTTGTTTTCACTGTTTTTCCAGAGTTTTTGGGTGGTAGCGCCCCCAAATTTGGAGCTAAAATTCAATTCTCGATTTCGCCTCGGAGTATGACTTTTCTGGACATGTATGCCAAATTTCGTCCAAATCGGCCCAGTAGTTTAGGCTCCAGGCATCTGCACAGACAACAGACAGACATTTAAAAAAAACAAAAAAAAACACATTTTTGGACTCAGGGGACCTCAAAACGTGTAAATCTATCAAAATCGAATTCCCTTGCCATCACAATACCTACTTTCTCTTTATATGAGAAAGTTAAAAAGTTAATCATGATGAGTTGATAGTTAAAGAGGATGGTTGTAGTAGATTGAGGGTTCAGAACTGTTCCCTGTCCCTCACGCCTCGGCCTACTCAATTTAAAATATTGTAAAATATGTCATTTCACAACACAAAAATTTCTATTCGTATCAGGTTGAAATTTTACATGCCTGTTTCAATTATTGTACTTTAGACTTTAGACGATGTGTATGAAGTTTTATTAAAATCATTACGTTAGAACCTAAGATCCCCAGTTACCTCAGTAATAACGTTGTTTTCCCTATTTTAAACGTTTAGGTGCGTATTCATAAATTTAGCGATCTTTACTCATCATTGCGGTGTCGGTGTTGGTTTTTAATTCTAAAATGTACTAAAAAAAGTTGTTTTGTCTCATTAAATAGACGAAGTTAAAATATTTTCCCGTCCTAAAATTCCAATTTTACATTTGAAGCTTACGTTTAGGCGAGCGTTGCACGCGAACGCTTGGGCGGACAACCTTATCCAACAAACACGTCCTAGGCATTGGTAAAATAAACATGTTTGCCAAATTTCAACTAAATCGGTCATAATTTACTCAAGTAATTGTCACCGGTCAATTTCGCATCGGTTGGTTTTGTGACGGTGTTTTTTTTCGGATTCACTCCCAGGCTCCAGTCGATGTCATAAGGAAATCGTTTCAAAAAATGCATTATCGCATTCATCTTGGTATTATTAGCTTTCTTCGTAGTTTCCAGGAGAATAGTTTTATAATTGTGTACGTTTTCTTCTTCCACAGAATATCTTAAATTTTAAATCTAAATTCTAAAGTGAATCTTAAGACTTTCCATTTTATTTTGAACGTTGTTTTTTTTTACATTTGAGGAAAGTAGTAAAAAAAAATAGAAGAAAATCCGTGGGAAACTAAATTTAGTGTGAAACAGATCTGTGTTGGAAATAGTAAACACCTAAAATTAGAGTCTGTATAAGTCGTTAAATTCAACATAAAATGTTTATTGGGTGTAACATTTACCCGGCTTTATTTGCTGTTTACTGTCTATAAAATAGATTCCTATCATTACATTAAACATGTAACATATGTGTGCTGTGTATATATATAATTGTATCTACGAAGTAGGCACTTTTATGCTTTCATCAGGGTATATATTATACAGGGTGGGCAACAAAAAAACGCACTTTTTTGAACACTTATATCTCAGCTTCTGCAATAGATAGAGATATGGGGTTTGCGGGGTCTGAAAACTACATTCTTCTACTTTAAATTCATATCTATAATTTAATAAAATACCGGGTGGAAGCCATGCAATGACGGTTTGAATAAGGGTCTTAAAAAAAGTCGTTGTCCGGGTAGTTTTGATAAAATTAATGTATTTAAAAATGAATGTTTAACAAAATTACTAAAAAAAAACTAATGTATATTTTACAGATTTACTTGTTGTATGGTTTAATATGTCCTCCTTGTTCATCTACGACAGCCTGCACTCTCTTTCTCCAATGGGATATAGCCAAAGCAATAGTTGATTGAAGCATATCATCCCAAGCACGAAGAATCGCTCCTTGCAAACAATTCAATACTTGCAAAGGAATTGCCCGGACTTCTTTCAGTCAGACGAGTGGCCACCCAACACTCCTGACTTAAATCCAATTGATTACACTGTCTGGAGTTGGTTATATAAAAGAGTGAACGTGGAAGGTGGAAGGCAGAATAAAGGACTTCGAAAAAAGCTTTTTCGTGCCTGGGATGATATGCGTCAATCAACTATTGCTGGGGCCATATCCCACTGGAGAAGGAGAGTGCAGGCTGTCGTAAATGAACAAGGAGGACATATTGAACCATACAACAAGTAAATCTGTAAAATATACATTAGTTTTTTTTTTGTAATTTCGTTAAACATTAATTTTTACAAAACATTTATTTCATCAAAACTACCCTGACAACGACTTATATAACACCCTAATTCTAATCGTCATTGCATAGCTTTCACCCAAATAGTTTGTTAAGTTATAGATATGAATTTAAAGTACAAGAATGTAGTTTTATGACCGCAAACCCCATAACTCTATCAATTACAGAAGCTGAGCTATAAGTGTTCAAAAAAGTTTTTTTGCCCACCCTGTATATATGTGTGTGTGTGTGTGTGTGTGTGTGTGTGTGTGTGTGTGTGTGTGTGTGTGTGTGTGTATGTATGTGTGTGTGTGTGTGTGTGTGTGTAAATATACAGGGTGTTTGGTCGAAGATGTAACAAACGAAGAGGGCAGATTCTACCCATCATTTGCAACAAAAACACAATATACCATGGGTAAATTTTCAATAGTCTCGCCACAATAATTTTTTTGTTAGTTTCTAAGGTACGACCATTTTACTCTAAAAAAACGATCGGTGATCCTAAAATAATGATGATAGAGCTGAATTAGAGGTACCGTTGAAAAGAGGAGGAAATTTTCAGTTTAGAAAAAGTCTATTTTAAATGCCTTAAAGGGACAAAACATATGCTTAAATTTCATTTTATTGTTAATTTTATTTATAAAATTAAAATTTATTTTTTTTTCAGCCTGTAATTATATGCCATAACGGCATGTGCTATAGTTTGCCGAATTGCAGTAAAACTTCTTCATTTATTCCCCTTCAGTTTGAGTACCCTAACACCATCAGTTAATATGTAATTTTTTTTGAGCTATGATGTAGTTTTTGTAAAAAAATTAACGACCGTCAAATGGCGTACAGACCACCTTACGCGTTACTGCGGGGAGACTGTCTTAATTTTTATAATTACCCTGATAAGTGAGATGAATGCGAGGATTTAATTAAAGAGGACAGGAGGCCTTACTTTTCCATAGGTCAATCCTAATTGACCTATTGACTATGTAAAAGGAAATTTTAACTCTCATGATATATGACCGGAATGTAATTTATTATTATAATAATTTCAAGATGAAAAGAACTTTTTATATACTATACGTTTTTAAATTTTCTGTTGAATCGTATGTAGTGTTGATAATATAATTGTTATTGTTATATAATATATAATGTTAGTGAAAAAAAAATAGTTCCGAATTTATTTACTTCACATATATGACAACCATCCAGAGAGCTGATTAAACCTATAAAAGGATAAAACTTTTTCCACGGATCTCCCCATCACCAAACCTAAAGCGTGTCATCAATATATTTGAAATAATATAATCGATATTTCCTGTTTTGCTGTCATTCAATGTTTATCTATCACAAATTTGAGACCCGTCAAAATGAAGATTGCGTAAATATTGGATATATGGCAAAACAAATAAAATAACTTGCGGATTTTTTCCGAACTAACTTTCCGCACAGCAAAATTTGCTGAAAACTAATTAAATTCTGCTGAAAGATGGCTAAAAGTATTAATATAATGCATTGTCATCGTGTTCTGAGCTATGCTAGAAGTTTCAAATGTCTAGCTATTCGGGAAGTTAGTTAGAAATCGATTGCCAGATTTGTACCGGACAAACAAACAAACAAGAATGCAAGCTAATAAAAACGTAGTAATAGAGGCGGGGGAAAGGAGACGCAATTTTCAAGGATACGTGGTTTAAGGTGAATTGGTACAAAACGAAACAAAATATATATTTAGGCATGGCTATTGGATGGCTCTGACAAGAATGCAAGCTAATAAAAACGTAGTAAAAATATGAAAAAGGTTGTTAGTTAGTTTCTCTTGAGCCCTAGGTTTTCACTAATCTTTTACGATTCACCATCTTGATTAAAGAAAAAGATGAAGCTTATATGACGACCACCTATAAGAAATAATAGGAAACATCTTTCAACATTTATTGGTCATTGGCTAAATGTTTTCAGAGATTTAATATAATATATAGATACCATAAAGAAAAGAGAATTTGACATGACGATATCACCAATAAATAATTGCACTAGAATCTTGAAATTTGGAAATCAGTTTCCATTTATAACATAAACAATTTTAAATAAAGGGTTTTCCAATCGGCCATTTTGATTCAAGATGGTGGCTATATACGTAATTGAATCTAAGCCATTTCACAATAATTATCATCATTATAAGATATATACTGCAACAACAGAATATTATACTGTTGTATAGTTAGAGGATGATTGTAGTAATGAGCCTAGGTGAGGGAACACCTTACGCCCTGGCCTACTACATTTAAAATATACCTATTATTATAAAATTATTACTGCACTGCACAAAAACTTCTGCTTGTATCTGGTTGAAATTTTACATGCCTGTAATTGTACTTAGACGATGTGTAAAAACCATGTTTTCTCAGATGAAATCGGAAAAACGCTTTTCTAAAAATACTACAAAAATAATTTGTAAAAAAATCGTTTGTCGAAGAATAAATAAGAAGAAGTTACCATGAATGAATATAAAAATAGAACATTCATTTTAACGAAGAAATAGATGAACTCAAAAATAAGACTAAATGCATCTTTATACGCATGTATTTTCTTTCTCAAAAAAGTAAAAATAAAAATAAAAAAATTCCCCACATTATTTAAATAAATCAAACCAGAGATGTAATAATTTTAGTGATTTAGAGTCGGATAAGTCTGAGAGAAAGCTCGTTATAAAGTAAATAAAGACGTAAGTAAAAAAAAAAACAGCTGTTTCTAATTATTAATTTCATTTTTTTAAATAAAAAGGGACAGTGTTGCCCTCTATAAATAATCATTAAGTTTAAAAAAAAAAAAAATCAAAGATGTAAAATTCTTTTTTTTATTAAAAATTTGGGTGTTCTTTAATAGTGTAATATTTCCTCATAATATTGGTCTAAATGTCTTATTTATATATAGTTATTTTAGTTCTAATCGTTGGTGATTTTTTATTTTATTCTGTTTTTAGTTTTAGGGACTTTTTTTGTTGTTGTTTCTAATAGTATTGTATTTTGTTTATATAAGGCAACACTGTACGTATAGTTAAGAGCGAGGGTGCGTAAGAGTGGCAGGCAGCCAACTGTATGAGATAGATGTCTATACACTTGGCCAACACAATCACCTTAACTTCCTTAATATTTATTATATATATATGTATATATGATGGTTTTTTTTATTTTCTTGTGGGCATTTTCGCCCTCATCTTATAATCACTTCTGGCTAAGTAAACAAATCCATCGGTGCAAAAAACAACACTTTTCTGTAATTTTCCACCTGCTATCTTTTGAAATTTAATAGAAAATAACAAGGAACAATCTAAGGTTTCAGAGCTTTGAAATTAGCCGTAACGAAAATGAGTTAACTGGAGATACGGAATAGAAGAATCAGCCTTGTTGTATATGGCACATTTGTCTTTACGTATATTATATACGTTTATTTTTCTTGTTATTCCTACGTCATTATTCTTATAGATGTAACTCTTGCCGTACTTTGTTCGCCTAGTTACCTTTCATGTGTGTCAAATTTACTGTTTTTACTACGTTTTTATTAGCTTGCTTTCTTGCTTGTTTGTTAGTTTGTTTTGTTTATTTGTTTGTTTGTCCAGTACAAATCTTGCAATCGATTTTTAACTAACTTCCCGAGTAACTAGACATTTGAAACTTTTAGAATAGCTCAGAACACGAAGACATTGCATTATTTTAATACTTTTAGCCATCTTTCAGCAGAATTTAATTGGTTTTCAGCAAATTTTGCAGTATGGAAAAACTCCGCAAGTTATTTTATTTGTTTTGACATATCCCATATTGACGATCTTCATTTTGACGGGTTTTAAATTTATGATTTATGACAGAAAATTTAAAAACGTAGTATATAAAAAGTTCATTTTATCTTGTAATTATTATATTTCACGTTATAGCTATTATAAATTCAATGTTTACTAACTATTATCTTCCATTTTAACTAATCTCATTAGAATCTATGTTTATTATTCTGATCTTCCACTTTACTATTATCATAAGAATCTATGTTTATTATTCTGATCTTCCACTTTTACTATTATCATAAGAATCTATGTTTATTATTCTGATCTTCCACTTTTACTATTATCATAAGAATCTACGTTTATTATTCTGATCTTCCACTTTTACTATTATCATAAGAATCTATGTTTATTATTTTGATCTTCCACTTTTACTATTATCATAAGAATCTACGTTTATTATTCTGATCTTCCACTTTTACTATTATCATAAGAATCTATGTTTATTATTTTGATCTTCCACTTTTACTATTATCATAAGAATCTACGTTTATTATTTTGATCTTCCACTTTTACTGTTGTCATAAGAATCTACTTTTATTATTCTGATCTTCCACTTTTACTATTATCATAAGAATCTACGTTTATTATTCTGATCTTCCACTTTTACTATTATCATAAGAATCTATGTTTATTATTTTGATCTTCCACTTTTACTATTATCATAAGAATCTACGTTTATTATTCTGATCTTCCACTTTTACTATTATCATAAGAATCTACGTTTATTATTCTGATCTTCCACTTTTACTATTATCATAAGAATCTATGTTTATTATTTTGATCTTCCACTTTTACTATTATCATAAGAATCTACGTTTATTATTCTGATCTTCCACTTTTACTATTATCATAAGAATCTATGTTTATTATTTTGATCTTCCACTTTTACTATTATCATAAGAATCTACGTTTATTATTTTGATCTTCCAATTTTAATGTTGTCATAAGAATCTACTTTTATTATTCTGATCTTCCACTTAACTATTATCATTAGAATCTATGTTTATTATTCTGATCTTCCACTTTACTATTATCATTAGAATCTATGTTTATTATTCTGATCTTCCACTTTACTATTTTCATAAGAATCTACGTTTATTATTCTGATCTTCCAAATATATACTTTCAAAATAAGTTTGTCCGCAGCTATATAGGTACAATAGAAGATTAACTGACTAGATGTAATTTATAATAATTTACTATGCATTTGAAATTTAATTTATTATTATTATTTATTTTTTTTTTTTTTTTAGTACATTACCTAAGTTTATGTTTAGTAAATAGCTGTTAAAACATTAATTGCTTATTTCAGTAAGATTTTTAGGGTTTGTCATTTGTTCTGAAATATGAATTAGGGATTTTCATTATATTAATTATTTTATAGTGTATCAATTATATGGAAGAAGAAATATGTTTTCTAGATCTTCAATCACACTAACCCGCTATACTTAGAGAAAGTGAGAATCTTAACGAATCTGGGCATAGTTGAATACTGCCTCTTTGTCGGTCAATAATTTAAATTTTTTACTCAAAGATAATAATTATATTTTATCAAAAAAAAAAAAAAAATAAAAAATCTACTAACAATAAGTATACTATAACTCATATAACAAATTGACATTTTTAAAGTTCATTTGTAAGAATACACTAGTGTAATATATGTTTTTATAATATTGGTATAAATGATTTATTTTCCATATAAATAGTTATTTTAGTTCTTATTGCTGGAGAAATGTAATTTTAATTTTTAGGGTTTTTTTTTTTTTTATTTATTGTTGTGCCTATAAGGCAACACTGTATGAATACTAGTTGCTTGCAAGCTAGAGTTCATGAAAATTTTAATATGAAGAAAAATTATGTAGAGTTGTAAAATAGATATTTTTTTTAGGAATGGATTATAAATATGAAGGGTAAATCTAATATATTTATACATTTATTAATCTTAAACAATATAAAGATTTGGTCCAATAAATAAGAAATATAATAAGAGGAAGTCTTTTCGTCCAAGATCAGATAAAATATGGGTTCGATTCCCAGGGAGATAAGATTTTTTTTACTCCACGCTAATGATCACCACATTTGTGTTCATTCACTTAACCTAATACTGTTTGTGAACGTGGCGCATAAAAAAAGGAAATTAAACTTGTCTGTATTGTACAGACGTATTTTACAAGATTATAGATCAAAATTGAAACGAGTTTCTAATAATTAATTAATTAATAAAAAAAAAATTAAATAATTGGGTAATATGCTATCAGATTACATCGTTAAAGATTTTAATTGCTCGCAAAAGAAAATATATATAATAAAAATTAAGACTATACCTATTAAATATTGTAGGGCCCCAAATTCCCTGAAGCGTTTGCATGCGCTACCATAATTAATAATATGTAAAAATAAAATTAATTGTTATTAAATATAATTATAATTAATAATTAGATTAATACTAAAATAAATAACTAAATAAAAAAGGTAGATACCATGGAAGAAACAGATAAAATAGTTATAAATTGATAGAACCATAGATAAATATTCAAAATAGATTAATAAAAAATATATAGATATTTACTATAGAAAAAATAGATAAAATAGTTAAAAATTGATAGAACCATAGATAAAACATTAAAAATAGATAGATGCCATAGAAAAAACATTTAAAATAGTTACAAAATTGATAGAACCATAGATAAAACATTAAAAATGGATTAATAAAAAATATATAGATATTCACTATAGATAAAATAGTTAAAAATTGATAGAAATATGGATAAAACATTCAAAATAGATAGATGCCATAGAAAAAATAGATAAAATAGTTAAAATTGATAGAACCATAGATAAGACATTAAAAATAGACAGATGCCATAGATAAAACCGATAAAATATTTAAAAATTTATAGAACCACAAATAAAGCATTCAAAATAGATTAATAAAAAAATATATATATATACTTAGAAAAAAACAGATAAAATACATAAAAAATGTATACACAAACAAAAATTGATAGAACCAAGGATAAAACATTCAAAATAGATAGATGCCATAGATAAAACAGATAAAATAGTTAAAGTTTGATAGAACAACAAATAAAACATTTAAAATTGATGGATAAAATTTATAAATATCATAGATAAAACAGGTAAATTAGTAGAAAATGGATATAGTAGGTTAAATAAAATAAATAAATTAGCTAGATAGATGATATACCATAGATTATAGATAAAACAAATATATACAATGGATAAACAGATAGAATTGATAAAAAATAATTAAAGCAGGTTTACAATAAATAAGAGCAATAGATAAAAATATGTAATATGAAATTATAGATAGATACATATACATCAATATGTAAAACTAATAAAACGAATGTAATAGATAAAGTAGATAAAATATGTATAATATAGATAAAAATATATAGTAGGTGTACGAGATGCTACAGATAAATTCTCACATTAATTAGTTTACACAGAACAAAGTAAAATAACAATTATTATGAATAATATAATAATAAAAATAAAAAATAATAAAATAAAAAAAATAAATAAATAAAATAAAATAATGAAGTTAAAGGCTAAAATTTTAGAATGTTAGTTGCATCAAAAATATATTAAAATAAAAGAATAAAGAAGAATAGGAAAAATAGGGAAGAAGATTGTTTTGTTTATTTCTAGATTCAAACTAGAGAGGAAACCTAACTGTTTAAACCAATAACATAACCTTCTCTATAACAAGAAAAATTATATTAATGCTAAATATTTCTTTTAATTATTAACTGGAGATTATGTAATTATTGATGTATAGAAGTGTAAACATAATATATTTATAAATTTTTAAGTTTTAAACAATATAAAGATTTGGTCTTATAATAAAAGATATAATATGAGAAAAGTCTTTTCGTCTAACAGTATAGAAAAAATATGGGTTCGATTCCCAGGGGATGAAACAATTTTTTATTTATGATGCAAATTAAACAGTATCATATTCAAAACTATAATCTATTTCGCAATGTTTTAAAAAACAAATTGCGGAAATTATCCCTCTATGTTTTATATTTCTTTACAAAATTGATAAAAAGGAAATGTTAATTATGGTCGATGGACTTTAGTTGATTTATTAAGTGCTAATTGAACTATAAATATATTGGTGATATGGTTTATTTTATTAAGTGCCTACCTATATTACTAAGTAAGACAACACATAAGTGTTGAACTTATTATCAATATAGATTATTTTAGTAGTAATTAAACTTTCAAAAAATTTTAATGTTAACGAATTTTTATAAAGACAACGAAAAATTGATTTATTAATTTTTTTTTTTTAACTACGGAATTGCAGGCTATTATTTATAAAGGCGGCTACTTTTAGATATCATGAAATAATGGACTAACAATATAGACCAATTTGAGACGATTAAATCTTTAATAGACCATAATATCTAACTATAATAGACGAAACTCGAAAGGACAATATGGATCAATTTGAGGCAATGTAATCTCTAGAATAAACCACAACTATACCTATAATTGACGAAACTCAATGGACAATATGGATCAATTTGAGGCGATGTAATCTCTATAATAATAGACCACAACTATACCTATAATTGACTAAACTCAATGGACAATACGGATCAATTTGAGGCGATGTAATCTCTATAATAATAGACCACAACTATACCTATAATTGACGAAACTCAATGGACAATATGGATCAATTTGAGGCGATGTAATCTCTATAATAATAGACCACAACTATACCTATAATTGACTAAACTCAATGGACAATACGGATCAATTTGAGGCGATGTAATCTCTATAATAATAGACCACAACTATACCTATAATTATCAAAACTCAATGGACAATATGGATCAATTTGAGGCGATGTAATCTCTATAATAATAGAACACAACTATACCTATAATTGACTAAACTCAATGGACAATATGGATCAATTTGATATGATGAAATCTCTAATAGACAATACCTATTATGGAAAAAAATCATCGTTTCTGGAATATGACAACGAATTGATCAATAATTAAAATAAAAATTTAAAAATGAATAAAAATTTGTACAACCTGCGTAAGTTGATAATGGTCGACTATCAATAACTCCCTATAGTTTATACACAAAATGGACAAATACAAAAAAACAAACAGATTCAATTTTTCAAAACGTTTTGACCAAATCAACTCGAACCTAAAACTACAAGTTTATGTTAATATTTGATCACTTAATTAATGTTTAACTAAAATTCCATTATAAATTAGTTTATTACGTTGTTTAAAATTATGTTTATATAGATTTTAAAATTAATTTAATAATTTTTAATAATAAAATATGATTTAAGTTCTATTTTTTAAAGATAAAAATGTGTTATTTATTGTATGTGTTATACTGTAAGGTTATAATGGATCACAAAATACAAATTTAATTCAATTTTTGTTTTATTTAATTAATTTTTTTTTTAATATTAAAAATAATTAGTTACAAAAATTTATAATTTTTTTGAAATAAAATGAAGGTCACCTGATTAGGCAATTTAAGGTGTAGGTCGCGGTTTGATTGGTCTGAATGGTTTAGTATAGAAGGGAAGGTTATAGTAAGGGCTGTGTTGTCTTGTCGGATTTGACCAATCAGAGATGAGCCTTACATGGCCAATCTGACCAATGACAAGGCCGGAAAGTAGGGTGGGTATCGCGTATCAGAGGGTTTATATTGGACTCCCCCACTCTAGAGTCAACACTCGCCCTCCATCGTCGTCCTCGTTAAGTGAGTAACTTCTCACTAAACTTCTACCATTTTTTATTTATTATCTATCAATATATCTGATTATATATTATCTATTACATTTTTTAAATATTTATATCAGTAAGTCTGTTGGTTATTTTAATTTTATTTTTGATTAATTCTACATCAATAACAAGTGTAACGTGGCCGGTGTCGGAAAAACTAAAAAAAAAAAAAGAAGACTACCCATCTGGTTTTATATAAATTTCAATTATTATTTTATGATTCCTTCCTGTGCTCATATTTATTTATCGTCGTCATCTTCTCTACCATCAATTTTAAATTGCGATTTCTCACTAAATTTTCTACTCATTTATAATTTTTTTTAAAAAATATATTTTTACATGTTTTTTTTTTTTTAAATTTCACATTTATATCAGGGATATTTGAAGGTAAGCCAACTTTTACTTTACTATTATCACACATTTAGACAATCTCTTAATTAGCATTTAATTTTAAATTTGAGCTTAAACTACAAAATATATAACATAACTTTTAAAATAAAGTATAATCTATTTTTTTCTTTAAAAAAACTTCAAATAAACATTAACTAGCTTATAAAATAAATCGATAACTTTATATTAATTTTAATTTATAGCATAAATCAATAGGTTATTTGGATAAATTTAATCTATTAAATAATAATTTAACAAATACTTTAAATAAATTTATAAGCTATAAAATAAAGCAGTAGGTACAAATAAATTTAATCTATCAAACATAAATTTAATCTATAAATTAACAATTAATATTTAGGAAAAAAACAAAAAATTTAAACATAATTTAAAAAGTAACCATAAATAAAATTTAAATTACAATTAATTTGATAAGAAAATCAAATATTTTATTGATAATATATATTTATAAGATACAGTGTATGAAGGTTAATACCTACTTCATATTTCTAATTGTGTTATCATCAATAGAGATATAATATCACTAATAAATACTTACTATCACTACTAGGTATTTACAATTATTATATAGCAGTAGATGCAAATGGAAGTTCTTAAAAGTACTGTCTGATCTATCTATAGAGATATAATATCACTACTATATCATTTATCACTAAAGATATAATTTTACTACTAAATTATTCAACAATAGAGATATAATATCACTACTAAATCATTCATCAATAAATATATAATATTACTACTAAATTATTCAATAATAGAGATATAATATCACTACTAAATCATTCATCACTAAAGATATAATAATACTACTAAATTATTCAACAATAGAGATATAATATCACTACTAAATCATTCATCACTAAAGATATAATATTACTACTAAATTATTCAATAATAGAGATATAATATCACTACTAAATCATTCATCACTAAAGATATAATAATACTACTAAATTATTCAACAATAGAGATATGATATCACTACTAAATCATTCATCACTAAAGATATAATTTTACTACTAAATTATTCAACAATAGAGATATGATATCACTACTAAATTATTCAACAATAGAGATATAATATCACAACTAAATCATTCATCTCTAAAGATATAATATTACTACTAAATTATTCAACAATAGAGATATGATATCACTACTAAATCATTCATCAGCTAAAGATATAATAATACTACTAAATTATTCAATAATAGAGATATAATATCACTACTACGTACTTACTAATTTAAGTATATAAACTGTACTTATGATATAACAGTAGATGCAAATGGCAGTTCTTAAAATACTAGTCAAAGAAATGAAGATTTTACTGACAAAATAATAAACAGTATTATTGTATAACAGTAGTACAAATTATACAAGTACTAATCAAAATTAATGCTACTAAAAATATTCAGGACAAAAACAACATTAGCTAGTAGTACAATCTATATAAAACATGTGTATTAACAGTCATTACGACTATAACTATATATTAGTAGTGCAATCTATAATATCGAACATTAGTACTAATGCATAAAGACTAAATCTTATAAAAGTACAATTTATATTAAACTGTAGTACTATTATGCTAAGTACTACAATTATAGTAGAAGTATGGACAATTCATATTAAACATTAGTACTAATATTGTTCAAGATTAATACTGCAATTGTAGTACAGTTAATAAGAAACTGTACTTTACAGTACTAAATCTAAAATAGTTATAAGTACAATTCACATCAAACATTAGTACTAATATTTTTTAAGATTAAAACTCTAATTAATATAGAACTTTAATACTAAAATACAGTACTGAAACTATAATAGTATAGTAGCACAACTCATAGCAATCATTAGTATTAATAATTAAAATTAATTATGTTATAGTAGTGACATTAATATAAAACATTAGTACTATATAGTGCATATAGGACTAGAACTAAAACAGTAGCACAATAGATATAACATACTATACAATGTTACTTATATCATTAGAAAAATATAGGAACTAAAATTAATTGTACCCATTTTAATTAAGAATTAATAATACAGTACTTCAGTAAGAAATATAAAATAGAGCAATAGTTGGTTATGTACTAATATAATATTAGTAAGTATATGCGAAACAACTAA
The DNA here is from genome assembly GCA_951217055.1 of Gerris lacustris. Classification (NCBI taxonomy): domain Eukaryota; kingdom Metazoa; phylum Arthropoda; class Insecta; order Hemiptera; family Gerridae; genus Gerris; species Gerris lacustris. The sequence goes on along the minus strand of OX578277.1, from coordinate 106,450,559 downwards.
AAAAAAATAAAAATAAATAAAATAGTATTAATGTATTCTACGATTGCATAATTTGTAACAGTAGAATTTAATAATGTATATACAGTGTACAGCAGTTATACAATAGTATAGGTAGGTAAATTATACTTCGTTAGTATCATATACATTCAAAACTATATTGTTTAAATACAACTCTATGAAAAGTGGATGATATTAATACAAAATTCTGCATTATATTCTGAAGAAGTAGTATCATAGTATAATTACTGTAGTGTCATATTTAATATTAGTAAAAAACCATTGACTAATATAATAGAATTAGATTATAAAGTAAATAATTTAGTAAAATATAAATATACGTTGATATTTGCTGAACTTACGTTGCTTTTTTTAAAATATAAAATTTGTATATTGGCGAACTATATATTTTATTTTGTACTGTATTATACTTTTTTATCACGCAATATATAATTTATAAATACATGAAATTTAATTAATTAAAATAAAACAAATTAAACATTAAGAAAAAGCTTTGTCAAAAGACAAAAGACTCTCATTAATCTACGTCAAACAAACGACATATACATGTAACAATAATTATAACCTAGACATAGAAAATAACCTTTGTGTTTAAAATGAATACGCCTAAAATAAACCTAACCTGATATCGGGTTACTGTACTGAATGTCAGCCATGTGTCTTTTTTGCACGACGCCATATTGAAATCATAAGATTGAGTTCTTCAAATTCCATAACCATATTTTACGAATAGGTCATTGATGATTCACATGTTTAAATATATATTTTATATAAATATCAGAATACATTTTTTTTTAAAATAAATAATAGACAATATAATATATTATTAATAATAAAAAATAATAATAATAAAAATTAAAATAATGAATAATTTAGGAATTAATATAGAATTAAAGTAAAATTTAAATAAAATAATGTATATAACTATGTCAATAAAACAAATTTTATAACGTATATTATACATAAAATTCATACATTATATATATATATATATATATATATATATATATATATATATATATATATATATATATATATATATATATACATACATAATGTATACCTGTAATAATGATTTTGTTTAGCTTAAAATATTGTTAAAATTTGTCAAAAAGTATACAAAACATTTAAGTAAATATTTCAAATACAACATTTATTTCGTATAAGAATAATTATACCTTTAGTATAGCCCTGGTTTAGATTTCTTATTAAATTTATTATTTCAATTTAAATCAAATTATAATTATTATTAACTACGGGAAACAAACAGAGAAAAATACACTCCAGCGCCGGGATTTGAATCCCGTAGTTAATAATAATTATAATTTGATTTAAATTTAAATTTAATCTTTCCGTATTATGAATACTACCGAAATCGTAAAATATTAATTTATTATTTCTTAATTATAAATTTTGTCAATGAATAAAAAAAAATAAAAATATTATACGTTTATGAATTAGGTATGTCAGAATTAAAATAAAGAAAAATAGACAACGTAAAACAACTAAATTAAAAAATATAATTTTTTTAGTATAAAAAACCAAAATCATATTTTTTTCGCCCATAAATTTAAATGTCTGCAATATAGGAACACGATGGAAAAAATCCACGTGAGACGAATTAAATAAATGCACTAAAAATAATTTTAAAATTACAAAAGATAGTCACTGTTCATTACATGCATAATGTTTCCTCAAAAAAAAAGAAAAAAATACAGGTTTGTCTCTCACATCAAAATAGTAAAAAAATTAAGACCCTGAACAATAAAAATAATAAGTTCAAATTTCACCGCGCGAAAAAATAAAAAAAGGAAAATATAAAAAAAAGTAAAGATCTATAAATAGATATAAGATTTCTATTATTGGTGATAAGAGGGGTACCTGCAAGATAATAAGTTGTCTGACCCATATAGGACGGGGGGGGAGGGGTCTACACGGACCCCCCTCCAACACGCACCCCTCTCAGCTCGACCCCCCCTCGGCCCCAATTTTATTTTTCTCAGTCCTGCTCTACGCCGCTTACCGGACGGCGATCCATACTTTTTACTACAGGTCAGATAATTTTTTTTTCAAATACTTTAAAAAAAAAATAATAATTAAAACACTTAATAAATAATAAAATTTAAATTTATGATATAATGAAAATTATAATTGAAAAATAAAAAAAAAAAACTTATTCAATTTTAAATAAGTTTAATCAATTAAATAAATAATATACATTTCCAGTACATAATAATAGAAATAAATGAAATCTTAATGATTTTCTAAAATAATTATTAATATTTATTGAAATTAATTATTATCTTCAACTTATTAATGAATTTATTAAATACGAGTATAAAAGTAATTAAAAGAAATTCTTAATTAAATGTATAAATTTAATGAAGATAGGATATTAGAAATAAACATTTATTCTAATTTGATATTTCATAATCGAAATGTTTAAAATTAAGAAAATAAATATATAAACTATAAAATAAAATAATATTTAATTAAAATATCTTAAACGAAATAAAATAAAACTTAAAATAGATTTTAAAATAAAAATTAATATAATTTTTTATATGTCTATATATTAGATAAATCTTTTTTTTGTAAATTAAATTACTTGTTTTACATTATATTATAATATTATAACAAATTTAAATGATAATTATGTAATTATAATTATAATTTAATAGATTTAAAACAAGAAAATATAATATAAATGTTGTTAAGATGTAATGAATATGAGGGACATAAGAGGAGCTAGTGTAGCGCCCTGAGGTAACCCGATACACCCTTTGCTAATAATATAGACCATGGCCGGTCAGCAATCTCACCATCTACATACACAATTAAATCCTCCAGTCAAAATTTAACATTTAAATATATTTAAAGTATATTTCAAATTTAAATTAAGTTTATTTTTTAATAGATTAAAATAAAGATTTTAAGAAATATCAATGTACTTTAAAAATGAAAGTAAAAAAAGATATGTAAAAATTAGGCCGGAATCTTGTATAATTTTTTTTTTTTTACGTTTGGCTATGTGAATGTGCGCATGCGCCTTCAGTTGAGTGGAGTTTTTTTTTTTAAAGCGGTCGTTCGAGTCTAAATTTAGGCTTGGCATCTTGGCCGTCTTTCTCCCACCATTCTTTTAAACCCATCTCATATTAAAATAAAAAAAAAACTATTTCTAGAACTTATTATGAATCTTATTGAATATAAGAAAGTTTTTTTTCTCATAAAACAAATTCCATTTTGGCATCTGAGCCAAAAAATTTTAAAAAATATCCCCCCCCCCCCTTAACCCTCATAACCTCTTAATTGGTGGTAATAAAAGAACATTTTACACACCTTATGATGTTTTTTAGTTCCTTATAATAAATTTATTTCAAATGGTCTACAAAATTGAACTAAATTTTTATTTATACATTAAATATTAGGATATGTATATATGTTGTAAAATATTTATAAGGTGATACAGTATTAGGTTAATCATGGAACAAATTAACTGAATTTTCTTGATCCAAATTCAATGTTATATATATGAAATAGTTATTAGCTAATACAAATGAATAAAAGTAATCTATTGACATAGTAGATTATGTAGAAATGCATATAGTTCAGTTCAGAATCATTCTTTAACCGTTAAGTTAGGTTAATTATGCGGTATTGAGGTTATGGCACGTGGTTTAGTTCCAAAACCCATTCATTGGGTGCAGTACTTGTAAGATGATACTTTTTAACTAGAGTATATAAATAAGCTATATAATAGCTTTTATAATTAAAAATAACTGGATTTAATGTAATAATAGAAATATATATTTATATAACAATAAAGGGCTCAGGTGGCGGCATCACTTGAGCAGTTTCTGAACTAAATGAAGAACTATATTATGGACATTTCTAACTCATTCATAAAATGTATCACTAGCCGTTCGTCTCTTTCAAATTAACCTGAAGATTTAAAAATAATTTTAATTCAGTTATAAAAGATACGAAATAATTTAAATGATACTTTGAGTTATAAAAGCTAACCTATAAAGAAAATTTACTTGCGTTCTACATAAGTAATAATGATAAGAAAACGTACAATACTATAATCGATAATCTATATTTTAATTATGATGATATTGACATAATGTTCTAAAACAATGTAAAATTCGCAATTGAAAATAAAAATATAAAACAGAAAATTAATGGCAAACTATTTATTATTCGGAAAAAAATTATATTATAATATAATCATAGCTAAAAATTATAATTGAATATTTTTATATTAAGTTAATATAGCTAGATAATGGACAGATTTTTATTTATTTATTTGTTTTATTTATAACCTAGAAAGTATTAAATTTTTTGAGGTTATAATTCAAAGTTATGTAAAAAACAATACATTATCTTATTTTAGGTTATAAAATCTTAACCTATAAAGTAGTTATCTGATAATACGAGACTTATATTACTTTTCTATTCCTATTTTATTTAGAGTTTGAATGTCACATAATGATACACCCCTTATCTAAAATTGACTCTGACATTTAACATTTGTGACGGCAAGAATTTGTTAATAAAGTTAAAAGTCTTTCTTGAGCATTACCAAATATTCGGTATCATTTTATCTTTGCAACATTTTTTTAATTTGAAGTGCGTAGTTGTTTTTTATTATTTCTTCTTTTTCTTCTTAAAATGTTCGATGAAAGTAAGAAGAGAACAATGTCTTCTTCTTATTTCTATTTTTAATTCAGTCAAGAAATGACGAGGGGGGGGGGGTTTCGTTAGGACGTCACGTGGTGGGGTATGTTGGCATACCTAACACTTAAACATTTCTTGCTCTTCAGCCAAAAATCATTCCTTACCAACATTTGAAAAGAAAAAAACAAAACAAAAAAAAGAGAAACATTCGCTGAACACACACATACAAAAAAAAGAAGAAATAAACTTTTAAATATCTTTGCACGAACACACTGTCTTAATATAAACATGACTTTTAAAATCTTCTTAATTCAAACGAATAAATAAATATATACTTAAATTAATGATGTTCTGAACATCATTAGAGTTCTTAAGAACATCATTAGAGTTCTTAAGAACATCATTACTTTTAAACATTGAAATTATTTAAAAAAAAAATTGCTATTACCTTCACTTAAAAATTCTAATTTATTTCATGTAAATATCCTAATCCTTATTTTTTGTCCTAAAGAAATCAATTGGGTATTATTATTTTTTTAAGTTGCCAGGCTTGTAATTATTATTATTATATTTTTGTAAACTTATTTTTTCTTTTTATATATTTATATTATATTTTTATATTCACTTATTTATTATATTTAATTGTTAATTTTAGTTGATAATTATTAAATTATTATAATAATAATCTTTCTACAATTAAATATCTATCTCTTATTTATTATATTTAAGTTGATAATTATTAAATTATTATAATAATAATCTTTCTACAATTCAAACTATAATGTCTTTTGACCAAAATCTGTGATAATAATATTAATAATAATTACTATAACCTATTATCTAATAAAGGTTGATATCTTTAAGATAACATCTAAAATACGTTAATATCTTTAAGATAACAACTAAAAAACGTTAATATCTTTAAGATAACAACTAAATAACGTAATATCTTTAAGATAACAACTAAAAAACGTTAATATCTTTAAGATAACAACTAAAAAACGTAATATCTTTAAGATAACAACTAAAAAACGTTAATATCTTTAAGATAACATCTAAAAAACGTTAATATCTTTAAGATAACAACTAAAAAACGTAATATCTTTAAGATAACAACTAATAAACGTTAATATCTTTAAGATAACATCTAAAAAACGTTAATATCTTAATGTTGATATCGAAAATTTAATATCTAAAAGTTAATATAATATGAAAGTCAATTACTAAAATTGAATAATTAAATTAATTTATTATTGTAGAAAGACTGTTATTTCAAATAATGTCAGTCACTTGAAAGATTGGATCCTATATTTTTAATTTTAGCAAAATAAATAAGTTATTCTAATTCTTATTTGAACTAATTTTTAAATTAAAGCTCATCTAATGTACCAAATTTTATAATTTCTCCCTTTTCAATTGACTTAGCAACATATTATTGATAGAGTCCAAATAGTAAATTATCAATAACCTGATCCAAAATCATTTAAATGACAGACTACCAATGACTACCATGACTATCAATGTGATAGAAAACATTTCTTTTAAATAAAATCTAATCTAAGTCAATAATTATTATCAGTGAAATGTTGCCAATGATATATGTTATATATTGGTAGCTTATAACATTCATAGCTTAAACTTACTACCACAATGATTTACTAAGGATAATTGTGAAGATAATGATTGGAAGTTCTAATGGAGAACAAATCGAATTCTATGGTGGCTATAACATTCATAGCTTAAACTTAATACCACAATGGAAGCCAGCGTGGACGAGGTGCTCTAGGCACTCACCCAGCTATAAATGAGTCTAGGTGAATCGAGGTCGTGAGTTCGATCCCGTGTCATGAAGTTCTGAATTTAATATCTCACTAATGGCCATACCATACCAGCTTCGGTGGTACCATGTAGAAGTATGATGTGGGAAGTGGCTGGAACTCTCCACCACGGGGTTAGTAAAATGGGCCTAATGTGGCCTGATTGATAGGTTCCAACAAGTGGTTTGACCTTAACTTCTAACTATTATCATTACCATTACTACCTCAATGATTTAATAAGTGAAGTGATAATGTTTGAGAGTTCTAATGGGAAACCAGCCGAATTCTATGCTGGCTCAAACATTTAAGGCTTAAACTTACTACCGCAATGATTAGTAAGTACCGCAATGATTAGTAGTGATTTAGTAAGAATAATTGTGGAGACAATGATTTGGAGCATTTTGTGTGCTCTCGACTTAATGAAGAGTTTGATGGATAATTTGTACCTTTAACTAAAAGCGATGTTTTCTAATTCATTGATTATCTTTTAACTTATCAGACTCATTTTAATCATTTAGATTTTTGTTGAGGTGGAAGCTATAATTTTATTTTATTTTTCTGTTGAAGTTTAGGTAGGTTAATAATAAAAAGCAGGCATGCCGAGAGTCGTCAAACAAGAGGGTGATGATCCCGACCCAACACCTTTCCTGTTTGTCTCCCTCGAGCAAAAACGAATTGATCAAACGAAACCATACGATGCCAAGAAGGCTTGCTGGGTGCCTGACGATGCTGAGGGTTTCCTTCAGGGTGAGATCCAATCCACCAAGGGAGACGTTGTCACCGTCAAGCTCCCTGGAGGCGAGGTAAACAAACTACGTCCAAAATTCATCAAAATACGTCAAATATTCAATAAACTATGACATACCATCGACAAATGCGTCAAATATTCAATAAACTATGACATACCATCTACAAACTGCGTCAAACATTTAACAAACTATGACATACCTTCGACATACTACGTCAAACATTCAACAAACTACGACATACCTTGGACAAACTACGTCAAACATCCAACAAACTATGAAATACCTTCGACAAACTGCGTCAAATGCATCAAACATTCAACAAAACTGCGACAACCTTCAACAAACTACATCAAATATTAAACAAACTATGACATACCTTCGACTAACTACGACAAAAATTCATATGATAACATAATATGCGTCGCAAATACATTTCTAGAAACAATACTTCCTTTCAAAAAACATATGACTAGAGTTGTTCAACGAAAAAAAAAACTAGTACAACAAACTGAATTATTATAAGAGCTACTATAAACATAAGATTGCTTGATCAATCAAAGACTTACGATAGATGACTAAATGATTAAAATTTAATTATATTTTACTTTAATTAATTGAACAATTACTTACACTTGACTTTTGACGAATGGACTGAAAAATATTTTTATAACAGAGATTTTCTAAATATTTATTATGAAAAAATGCCGATTAAAAAAATGCATTAAGTTAGTTAGTAATCAAATTACTGTTATAGTTATTAATAATTGAATATAGTTTGTAATTTAAATTGTTAATAAGTAACGAGGTTTAGGGAACAGGTAAATCTCAAATCATCATGTTTACCACCTGTTTCGGGAACAGGTATTTCTCTCATCATCATGTTTACCACCTGTTTCGGGAGCAGCTACTTCTCCCATCATCATTTTTACCACCCATTGCAGACCATCCCTATTCTCTTTAAGGGATGATATAAGGCCCTATAACTGATGTTACTGCGCAGTTTAAATTGTTATAATTTTTTCCGAGATTCAAATTTTTATATTTATTATCTCCCTTATCATTAAGAAGCTATCTAAAGTTTCTGGAATCATTATAAACTTATAAATTCAATAAATTAAGTATTAAAGTCCCATATACACTTTGATTAGTGCAAGTGTTTAGTAAAAACACTAAACCTATTTAGACACCATGTGTTTAGTGTAAGTGTTAAGTAATTTTTAAGTATTTTTCACTAAACACTTGCACTCGCACTTTCACTAATCAATATGTATTAAATAACCGAACTAGTCTTATTAAGTCGGCATTTTTTCTTACTGTGTAATTTACAGGCTTGAGATTTTTTTTTTTTTTTTTGGTCTTATGAATGTTTTTATTCGAAGATAATTAAAAAAAAATGAATAAAATGGAAGATATTTTATTTGTTATTTTTTCGATTGTTGTTGACTGAATGTGTGAATCGTTTGACAAACCAGGAGAAGACTATTAAGAAAGAGCTAGTTTTCCAAGTGAACCCTCCCAAGTTCGAGAAAGTCGAGGACATGGCTGATTTGACCTACCTAAACGATGCAGCCGTCTTACATAATCTTAAACAGAGATACTACGCTAAACTTATCTACGTGAGTTCCTTCCATTTAACTTTAAATGAATTAGATGTTTTATTAAACTATTTTGTGTTTTGTTTCGCGATATCTAGACCAAGGATTTCAAGAAGGACAAGGTGGGACAAGTGAACCCACCTAAGTATGAGAAACACGAGGACATGTCTAACTTGACCTACCTGAACGACGCTTCTGTCTTGTACAATCTTAAAGAGAGATACTACCACAAACTGATCTACGTAAGTTAGCGGAGAGATTTTGGAATGACCTGCAAGAGAAAACCAAACCCTCAAAGTTTGATGCATCCAAATCTGTTTTCACCTATGATGTCCTCGCACGAAACTTTTTTCTATATACTTCTTTTGTTTTCTTTCCAACCAAAAAACCAAAACATCATTTGTTGTCGTAATCCTCTGTGACTAGGGAGGTGACAGCACTGGTTTTCTTGTTTCAGTGTATAGCCCTACACCAAGTTTTGTTTACCTGTTTGTTTATTTCCTCATCGAGACTTTAAGGAACCATCTCTGTTACAAATAACAGAAACACCATGGAGTACCTCAAGGATCACTTTTAACTCCATTACTCCATTTATATATATATAAATAAATTTATATATTTTATTTAATTAATTGAATTTCTTACACAACAACACTGCTAAGTGAAACAAGCAGTTTCCTATTTAAAAAAAAGCCTAAAATATTACAAAAATTAACTAATTAACCTCTTACATTTTTTTTAAACCCTTACTTACTAATTACCAAGCTTACGACTATATAATTACCAAGCTTACGTACTATATCATGAAAACATTTTCAATTCAACCGAAAAATTAAAAATACTTCTAAAAAAAAAAAAAAAAAATTATAATTTATAATTTTAGTCAGTAAATCAATTCATATTAAAAAAAAATAACAGCTTTTAAAAGAGCTTTTTTCATTAAAATCATATTATTAAATCTTTAATTTTCATAATGCTTTCATCAACTTTAATGCATATAATGAAAATAAAAAGAAAATAATAATAAATATGCTTTATCGTAATAAAATTAACTAACAATGAATTTAAATTCATTGTTTTAATTTATTATTTTGCATTTATATCATACACTCTTATTTTCTTGCATGCTTTATATTTATTTTCTTCTTGTACACAAATTCTCGAACCTTCTTATTTTTATTGCATGAAAACTGATTCAATCACTTCTTACATTTTCCAGCATGTTTAATAAAAAAAAAAAAAAATAAAAATGAAAAATCACAAATCAGTATTAAGACTGATCAAGCATGTGTTTTGTTCACTATTCAAATTGTTTTTCTTTTTCTCATGAAAAATTACGTTTCTGCACAAAGTTTGTCTTATAAGCACATTCCCTTTTTTGTATTTTGTGTTATTATCAACATAAAATGAACTACAACATTTTCAGCAAAGAAACGCTGATAATCAACAATATTATAAAATATTATTTGTCTTTGTTTTTTTTATTTCCTAAACACCATTTTTAAGTGGTGACCTTTTTTTTAAAAAAATATATATGTACCTATATTGTATCCTAGCATGGTTTTTGTTTTTCATATATTATATTTTATTATATCATATGTATTTTGATAAATTTGATATTATATATTTGGCTTGAAATAATTTACAATAATTATTATTATAATATTTAAAACTTAAATGTTCATTAAACAGTATGTAAAACTTATATCATGAAAGCTTTTTCAGCTAAAGTTAATTTAATTGAAAAAATATTAAGTATAACCAATATATAATAATCGTATAAAAATATTTTTACATTGTTTAAAATTGCCAAATATTAATATTACATTTTTCAATAACAATTAAAATTTTTGGAGCTAAGTAAAAAATGGCTTATAATCAATATTTTATTGACAATATATTAAGGCAAAATTTTATATTAAATAAATTAATATAAAATCTATTAAAGTTTTTTTAGTGTTACTAGACAATATAATGTAGCCAATAAAATTTTAATTAGTTCCAAAAACAATAAAAGAAGATTGAACACAATTTGACAGCAAACCAAAATAAAAATATACATAATAATAGTTTAACAAAACTGAATGGTATAACTCTTCAGAATTAAAGAACACTTTTTCAGAATATTAAAGCGTAAATTCCATCAAATTAACTGCTTTCAACTTTAATATCTTTAATTTTAATTTAAAATCTTATTATGCAATTGTTAAAAATCAATATGGTTTTTGGTAAACTATTAGAACGGATTATTAACGTTTTATTTTGTACTTCATCTTTTTTCTCCTCAACTTTTTTTAAAATTAAAATTATAACATTTTTAAAATTTAACATTTTGTTAAAATATTGTTAAAAAAAGTAAATATTATTTGTCAGTATTAATACTAAAAAGCACATTTTTAACGAATAATTTTTATAGAAAATGAACAAGAAAACATAATATATGTTCTTATAGTGTTAAATAAAATCATTAAACACATTAGAATAACTACTGTATCTAATTTTGTTTATTATATTTGTTGAACCCGTGCAGACATACTCCGGTCTTTTCTGCGTTGCCATCAACCCTTACAAGAGGTTCCCCGTATATACCAACAGGTGCGCCAAGATGTACCGTGGTAAGAGGAGGAATGAAGTACCACCCCACATCTTCGCCATTTCTGACGGTGCCTACGTCAACATGTTGACCAGTGAGTATTATATCATAAACAAAATAAATATATATTAAATTTATTATTTATTTCAATAAAAATAATTTTTAAAATATATAAATTGCTTGTTAGAATTTAACATATAACTAAATGAAAATTTGTTTTTTTCTATTTCAGACAAAGAAAATCAGTCTATGTTGATTACGTAAGTATATAAAATTAAAAATATTAACATTTTATCATGATATATTAAATAATTTAAGAAAAAAAAAAATCGGGTACGGGGTACCTCGGAACTTTTCCTCACTTCAGAGGCTGTACATTTTAAAATCATATAATGAAATAATTACTTTATAAATCATAATAATAAACTTAAAAGATAAATAATAAATTAATTATACTATCCTAAAAATGATTATGCATAGCACTAATATAGTGTAGGCATTAGCGCAGAAATTTAAATAAATTTTTTTTAATTATGTAGTTTTTATCTATACTTCGATCTGATTACTATTAAAATATTAAATTTATTATTTTAATAGACTGATATTTAACTTCTTCTAGTAAATTACAGTAATCTAACATTAAATGCAATGTCAATTACTGAGTAATTGTTTGCTATATTCTAAATATTAAAATGTATGTATTAAGAAAAAATCGGAATAAAAACGTTCAGATTATCTTTTGGTAGGATAACATTATCAACAGAAAAAATATATTATTAATATTTTAATAAATTTCTAACAATATGGATACTGTTAAAAAATTATAAAAATGTATTTTCATATTAAAATACTATATAAACTCAGATATTCTAATTATAGTTTCATTATATTCTTATTCATTTATTTTTTGTTACGTCTCGAATCCCTCTCGGTATTTTTATGACTCGTAACGTAAAACATGTGTTTTTTTACGCTGTGTTACGTACTTTTTTTTTGTCTCCTATTTTTTGAAACTTGTACACTTTGACTTAACAAAAACGTGATTATCATGTGCAGTGGTGAGTCGGGAGCTGGTAAGACTGAGAACACGAAGAAGGTAATTGCCTACTTCGCCACTGTTGGCGCCAGCACAAAGAAGGATGAAGCTGCTGAGGCTGCTGCTAACCAAGCTAAGAAGGTAAATTTAAATTTAAAATTGTATAGTGCTGAACTATTACAAAATATAATTATAATTATAATTAATTAAGCATATTTTTCTCTAAAATATAATTCCTTTCAAATGTGCTAGCTGAAATTCTTTATTCAAAATATTATTTTTCATCTTTATCAATAATTAATCTTGACTAGCTTAATTTTTTTGTAATCAAAATATAATTTTATCTAAACCTAGATCTATAAAAATATGACTTAAATAATTGCTTACATTCTTTACTTTAAATACAATTTTATCTAAACCAAGACTTATATAAGTTTAATTCTTTATTGTAATGAATAGTTTTAACTAAATTATCTCTGATATTATTTTTCCATTTGGCCTGTTCATTAGAGAAACTTAATTATCTATAATAATATGTAATTGTTTTTATTGGTTTATTCAAACAATCATTGAATTCAGATTGGCTGAAAAGAGAGACTAATTTAGATTTGTTTTTAATTAGCTTGTTATATTGGAAACCTTAAAAGTTACAATTGTAAATATGATATTGTGATAGGTTAGTTTAAAATTTATCTCAGCAAAACTAGTTTCTTTGATTGTTCGTTTAATAAGGCAGAGATTTAGACAATGAATCTCAAAGATAAGATATCTCAAAAAACAAGTTATCTTTGTTGTACATACTTTGTAAAACAGGATGACAAAGAAATTTAAATGTACCTTTTGGTTCTAATGTTTTACTTCAATAAAGATTAAGCTTTCCCCATAAATATTTATTTACTTAGTTCAAAAAAGAAACGAAAATAACCAAGTAAATCATTGTTTCCTTTATTAAACTGAAAGACTTAATAAATCTGTATGTACTATAATTGATTAGTTCAATAAAATTACTAAGATGTTATCTTATTACATCTGTTTATTCTAATTGCAGATTTCAATAAAAGAGACTAAGATATCTCAATATCTCTCTGTTTGCTTTGTTCAATAAAGAAACCAAAATATCACAATAAATCTTTGTTTTCCTTAGTTAAACAGAAAGACTAAGATATCTCAATATATCTCTGTTTGCTTTGTTTAATAAAGAAACCAAAATATCTCAATAAATCTTTGTTTTCCTTAGTTAAACAGAAAGACTAAGATATCTTAATATATCTCTGTTTGCTTTGTTCAATAAAGAAACCAAAATATCACAATAAATCTTTGTTTTCCTTAGTTAAACAGACAGACTAAGATATCTCAATATCTCTCTGTTTGCTTTGTTCAATAAAGAAACCAAAATATCTCAATAAATCTTTGTTTTCCTTAGTTAAACAGACAGACTAAGATATCTCAATATCTCTCTGTTTGCTTTGTTCAATAAAGAAACCAAAATATCTCAATAAATCTTTGTTTTCCTTAGTTAAACAGACAGACTAAGATATCTTAATATCTCTCTGTTTGCTTTGTTCAATAAAGAAACCAAAATATCTCAATAAATCTTGGTTTTCCTTAGTTAAACAGAAAGACTAAGATATCTTAATATATCTCTATTTGCTTCAAAGAAGATCTCTACTAAGTTATCTCATAAAATTATTAATAATTAGCGAATGTAATTTAATTGAAGATTGTTGACTTCTTCAGGACCCTCAAATTAAATATTTTTTTAGGGATCCTGTACGTGTGTTTTGTTACTGTTACTCTGTCCGTCATGTAACTGATCAAGTTATTATTTTTGTTCTGTTTAGGGTTCCCTTGAAGATCAAGTCGTACAGACTAACCCCGTACTTGAAGCCTTCGGTAACGCTAAGACCGTGCGTAACGACAACTCTTCCCGTTTCGTAAGTATTTAACTTTAAATAGAAAAATAAATATAAATATAATAACTTAAGAAAATACTAATAATAAATAACAATTTGATTCCTAAATAATATAACGCTGTTTTCTAATTTGATTTGTCTTTGTGAATAGGGTAAGTTCATCCGTATCCACTTTGGACCCTCAGGAAAATTGGCTGGTGCTGATATCGAGACTTGTAAGTTTTATTTCTTTGCTCTTAATCAATTATCTTATCATAAATATTATAATATTTAATAATTTTAAATTTAATATCATCTATCAAGAACTGATAGCAAGATACTATTCATTATTAAATAATAAGGCAATGCTAACTTAGTATTTTTTCTAAATAAAAAAAAAAACAAAAAAACTTTACTTCTTTTAACATTTATAGTAATATACTATAATATAATCAGAAATGTAATAGAATTATAAATTATACTTTAAATATAATCTTAGTATAAATGCACTATTAGGAGTTAAAAAAAAAACTTAAAATAAAGTAAAGAATTAAAACAATAATAAAATAAATATCAAATTTTATTTTATTTTCATTTATTTTATTTTTTTTTTTTTAAAAAGTTAACATTGTCAATTTTTGAAATTAATACAGTTTGTTAGTGTAACAATAAATTTTATTAGTTGTTAAGAAATAGTTAAAAAAAAAAATTAATAAATTAATATTTAATAATTGAATTAAAATAAATCTAACTTAACTTAATGGAGTAAAATAAATAATATAGCCAAATATTTGAAAGATATAATTAAAAAAAAAAGTTATTATATTTTATTCAATGTACATTTAAATATTTAAAAAATAATAAATTAAATTAATAAACCCTAAACAATATAGAACAAATAATATAATAAAAAAGCAATAAGTAAAATTTCAAAATATTTAAATTAAATTAGAATGTCAAAATTGCAATTTATAATAAAATTTAGAAACATACGTCAACAATTGATTACCATATTTGATGAATAATTAATACATTTATGATTTAATCTGCAACAATTTTGAATACTTATTATGTGTATACTAAAAAGGCAATACTTTGGTGTGTTGCGGGATAGTAGTCATTGCTTTCAATAAGGTGTTAATTATTTTTAGAAGATGCAACTTTTTTCCTCACGGATTTTGCTGGTCAATGAATGTTACTGATGTATTTCTTAATTGTTTGCAGATCTTCTTGAGAAGGCTCGTGTCATTTCCCAGCAGACACTTGAGAGGTCTTACCATATTTTCTACCAGATCATGTCCGGCGCTGTTGCCGGAGTCAAGGGTAATTATTATTTTTGACAACAATAAAATAAAATAAAAAATAAATAAAAAAAATTAAAAGAAAAAAGTAAATATTTAATTACTTGTAGTTATTGAAATATTTAATAAAAATTTTTAATTGAATTACTTTATCAATTTCTACTAGTAATTGAATTACTTTATCATTTACTACTAGTAATTGTATTACTTTATCATTTACTACTAGCAATTGAATTACTTGTTGTAGTATTATAAAAAAAATGATAATTTTATATTGTGATTATATTTCTTATATAATAATTATTACATCAAAAATGATTACCTATTTATGATACTTATTAATATACAAAGACAAGTTCATTATTAGTTAGATATGATTATATGACAAAGGTGTTTTCATCATTTGTTGATATCTTAGAATTTTAGTAAATGGTTAAATGTAGATAGGTGTATAGATAAATAGATAACTGAATATAGATAGGTATAGATAGTTACGATTGGTACATCATTGTATATTATAATATTATTATAATGTACTATTTTATTCTTTATATTAAAATTTTTTTTATTTGTTTAAAAGGAATTTAACTATTTTTAACTCTATAATATAGATAGATGAATTCATAGCCATATAGATAGATGAATTTGGAAATAGTTATTTTAATTTTTCGTATTGTTTAATACAAGTACTTACTATAGATATTTTAGTAACCTTTACAGATAGAAACTGTGCAATTTTTTAATATATCTATAGGATATTCTATAGGATTAATATATCTATAAGATTATAGATCAATAGATATTTGAAGATAGATATAGGTATAATTTAAATTAAACCATATTAATTTTAAATATTCTTACATTTTATTCGTTAACTTAATTTTAATTATATTTTTAAGAATTTAAACTATTTAAATTATTTTGTGACAGTTTAAAAGTTTAATTGTAAGATTGCACAAGTAGAAATAATGAAAAATAGATAAATAAATTAACTAACTAAGATAGATTTCAAAATTAATCAATAAAAATAAAAATTAAATTAATCTTTTCTATTAAGTTTTATTATATTGTTGTTTTTAAATTGATAGATTAAATTTCACAAAATAATTTAATTTAGTTATTTTTTTTTGTAATTAATTTATTTTCTCAGCATTATATTAATTCTTGGTTTAAATAAATGCTACTGGTAAGTATAATGAAATTAAAGGACATATCAAATTACAAGATCTACAATTGTTTTAATTTTTTTTTAATATTCTTAAATTTTGTTTAATATTTCTACAAAAAAAACTGGGAAAAATTACTGTTAGAAAAGTAATATAAACCTAAAATTAATTTAATTTTTCCCCTTGTATCCAATTTTCTTTAGATGTCTTTTGACAATTAGATATGCAAAAATTAATGTTGAATTAATTTTATTGTTTTTTTTTTTTACATCCTACCAATAATCAGCTTTTTAAAAAGACAATAAGCTGAAATTTCTATTTATGTACACAGTTTTATGATAAAAGAAATTTATGTATGCTATGTTTCTTTTATGGTAAATTCGATTTTTCTTTTTCATAATTTGTATTTATCCTTTTTATTATACTTTATATAAATCAGCTGTTTATACAAAAACATTTGATAAGTATTGTAATTCTTCCTTTTCTTTTTCATTCTATTTCCTTTTAAAAAAAAAAAAATCTTCTTCATTCCTTGAATAGAAGCCAAATTACTATTTATTTAAAATAAAAAATAAAGTAAATTAAATATTATGAATATATAATGAAGTTAATTTATATCTAATTGTTGCTTACGTAAAATTGCATTCTTCAATTTAGTAAGATTCTACTTTGGGTCGAGTATAGCAATGGGGCCACTAGTATAGCCAGTGCTACAATGCTAAACCACAAAACAACCATACATTGCCAGCGAACCAATACACTGGTGACATCTGGATTTCTTTTATGTAACGCCCCTTGTCCGAATTGAAGTACCCTTAACCATTCTTGGGTTAAAACCCTTAATTATACGATATTTGTTTCGCCTGCAATGCATGATTGTATTGAAGTGTAGTATTTTATCCTATATACTTGTCGCCCCATATGATTTACTTCAACCCTATTTTCCTTAAATTCCCTACTTTATTTTACAAGAATGCCTATCAATTTAATATCTAAAAGTTATACAAAAAAAATGATAAGAGAAAAAAAAATCATAAATTTTAATCTGACCTCAATTCTGATGTAATTTGTGGCTACGTTCTGCTATATAGACGCCTGTTTGCTGAGCAACGACATCTACGATTATAACTTCGTATCTCAGGGCAAAACAGTTATCGCTGGAGTTGATGACGGAGAGGAATTTACCCTGACTGATGTAAGAACTTAAAAAAAAAAACACGAAAATAAAGCACGAAAAAAAAGAGAAAAAAAATGTCCTTCAGGGCTTGCTAAACTATTTCAAGACATTGAGCCCAAAGTATCATTATTTGTTGGTTTTTTTTTTTTGTTGGGATTCAAAATTGTTTTTATTGTGTGTGTACATGTTGAACGCTCTTTCTTTTAAAATTATTGATGTATCAAGTTTAATCAATTATATATTAGATAAATAAATAAAATACATGAAATTATTATCAATTACGTATTCCATTTGACTTAAGATGAAGCATAATTTTCTGATAATATTTATTTATTTTTAAGTTCCACCTAGTAAGATTTTTTAGAACTTAATCGTTAAACGTTAGTAAAATTCATTGAAACAAATTGACGATTTATAATATCAAATTTAAACAAAATATCAATAGTTGATTTTTAATACACGATCACTTTAGTTGGTCATAATCAGTTAAATTGATTGATGATTCGTTGGTTGTCATAAGTAAAACTGATTGATAATTCGTAACTAATCATCAGTTAAATTGATTGATGATTCGTTGGTTTCATGAGTAAAACTGATTGATAATTCGTAACTAATCATCCGTTAAATTGATTGATGATTCGTTTCATCAGTAAAACTGATTGATGATTTGTTGGGTATCATCAGCAAAACTGTTGGATGTTTGATCATTCGTAGTTTATCATCAGTTAAATTGATTGACAATTCGTTTCATCAGTAAAACTGATTGATGATTGATGGTTCATTGGTCATCATCAACTATCATCATTGATAGATTTGGTCATCATCAACCGGTGATGATTAACACTGTTTTTTTTTTTTATAGTTAACTGATCAAGTTTGCTTATATTAATTCATCAAAAATAGATGAAGGTCCTTAAAAAAATTATATTTGTCAGAAAATTACTTATTATTTAGGTTAAATGGATGTTTTGTCATAAATTAATTTAAGAGTAACATTTAAAAACTGTTTACTCTATTATTTCTTATTATTTTCGTAAATTTTAAGGAATAGAAGAGTATTAAGTACAAGAAATGTATATTTGTTGATTAAAACTTGATAAAGAAAAACAAAAATAAATAATTAAAGAAGAGCCATTTATGACTGGCCTGTGATTTACCTCCCTGAAGTACGGGATCGTGAATCACTTCAAGAGCGTTCATTTCTGTGTTTTTCTGTTTTTTTACATTCAACGTCAACAGCCGCCTGTCTACTGTCAAACAATATCAACGACTATAATTTCGTCTCTCAAGGCAAGACTGTAATTCCTGGCGTCGATGATGGCGAGGAATTTCATGTTACGGACGTGAGTACGATAACTGTCCACAAAAATAGACAAAACAACCAAAAAAACACTTAAATACATTTTATTTGATTTTGAGAAATTTTATTTAAATAGTTTGCTTTTTGGTAGCGATTATTAAAAAAAAATTATTTATTCTTAATTTTAAAAAAATTACAACATTATCTTAAGTTTAGTTATTATTAATTTATGAATTGTATAAGAAAAAAAAAATAACAATAATCAAAAATATTCTTATTATAAATATATATATTTTTTTAATTTTTGCTGCCAAGCTTTCACTAAAAAATAAAATAAATACAACACTTTTGAACTTAAAGTTCAAAAAATAAAATAAAATTTAAAAAAAACGAATTATAAAGTAAGATAAATTAAAAAAGAACAATCTACAAATATATTAAAACAGCATAACAATTGTTTACGTCCTTTTTTTTGTTTAAACGTTACGTCTGCTTTATTAACTGCTTTGATCATTTTAATCATCAAAATTTGATTTAAAATACATCATTTTATATTATATAAATTTATAATAATAAATCTAAAATGAATTCTATAATAATATATTTGACTAGTATTTAAAAAAAAAAAAAAAAAAAAAAAAAATGACACTTAATTTATTTGTTATTAAGAATAATACATACAAAATTAATTTTAAAATAGTATAGTAATATACAAAATGGTTTAAAACATTAAAATTAATAATCAATTTAAAAAAACAACAACAAAAAAACGATTTACTTAAATTGGTTTTTTAATACAATCTTTTTTTTTATAAACATATAAACATGTACTTCTATATTTATTAACTTGACTGAATAGTAATTAAACTTTAAAACAATTAAAAAGAAACAAACAAACATCATAAACAACGTGTTTAACGCACTCTGTAGTTTTTTTTTTAGAACTACAAAGAAAAACAAAAAAAAATCATTACCATCGATAACTAGAGGCTTCATACTGTTTCGTTTCCAGTGCAACAAATTTAAGTTTGTATCATCAATCAGGCAAATTATCTATGTGTTTGTCGTTTGTACGTAATTTTTGTGTTTGTGTTGGAGAGTCATAGTAAAAAAAAAGGATCTTCATTCATCTTTACGAAGTGTTAATGGTAAGATAAATTTACGATAAAGGAAGAAGGTAAAGAAAATTTAATGATAACAAATGATTTAAAATGCTTCTTTTTAATAACAATGTTTAAAGCGATGTATATTATGCTTTAGGAATTATATTTTTTAATTTTTTTTTTATCATATCATCCATTTAAATTGTAACTAACCCAATTCTATTTTGTAAGAAATTATTATTCTGCTAATGTCTACGGAATACTTTACAGATGCCTGCTTGCTTTCTAATGATATTTATGATTACAACTTCGTATCCCAGGGTAAAATTACAATCCCCAATGTCGATGACGGCGAAGAATTGACACTAACAGATGTAAGATAGTAAAAAAGAAAAACGACATTTAAACAACGAAATAATTATTTTACCCAACTCACAATAATCTACTCTTTTAAAAAAAAATAATAAAAATAAAATAAAATCTACTTAAAGAAATAGAGTACTTAAATAATAAAAAATAAAAAAAACAACAGACTAAAGCTAATCATGTTAAATGCAAACATGATTTTAGAACCCTGAATTTTTCATTTTATCCTACTCTCAATTTTTTTTAAAAAAAACACCAATTTAAAAAAAAAAAAAAAAAAAAAAAAAAAAATCAACTAAACATTAAAAGGAGACAAAAAGTTGGTTTTATTTTTCAAAACAAATTTGGTTTTATATGTTTATTTCTTAATTTAAAAAATATAATAAAAATAAAAATATAATATAAATAGCTTACATTACCTTGCTTACCTTTTCGGTAAGCTTGGAGGCAAAATTGAATAAACAATAAAATCAAGTTTAAAAATGAAAATACTTTCTGTTTTTTCCCATACTATTTTCATTACTTATATACCTATACTTTTCTTGTTATCATTTTCTTCTTCTTGAACCTTTAACATAAGCTATAGACTAAGTATTAATTAAATATGTTCGACATTATTACGCATCTTCTTTTCTTATTTGTCTTTTTAATTTCTTTTTTTTTATAAATGAGATACATCTGTCATCCCAGGTGTTTTCTATTTGTTAGTAGTTTCGCGTTTTCACGGTTCTATTTAATTATTTTTGAGAATTTAAACTAAATTTACCATAAAACTAATTTACCTTCGGCGGGGTATCGAACCCGAATCTTCGTTTACGTTTATACTATTTTTCTCAGGTATTAGATTTTTCTCGATAACAACATTTTATATGTTTAGATTCGTATTAAGCTTGACAACATAATAGAATTGTGAAATTAAAATTGTCAAGACCGTTTTTTTTTTTAGAAATAATTTCTTTAGAGACTATAAGATCTCTAATTTTAAAATTAAAATTAAGTTTTCAATTTCAATTTTGGGGTTTTTATTTCCCTAAAAATATGTGCCAAATTATATTAGACTCAACGTGTCTGCAAAGATGACGAACTAAAGACAGATATTATGGGTTTAGTGGACTTTAAAACGTGTAAATCCATCGAAATATCCAATTCGAACTTTTGCACTCACAATTCGAATTATTTATATACCAATTCGAATTATCACAATACTTCCTATCTACCTATACTTAAATTTATGAGAAAGTAAAATAAGAAATGAAAATGTTCTAAATGGAGACCGTTCGATCATACTTTGATTATTGATAAAAAAAATGATAACTTTATATTTAATTAATAGTGATGATAATTTGTTTGTTTACCAGGTCTTTCTCTCCTGAAATTCTTTCTTTGAATCTATTATAACAAAACGATTCGAAGAACCAAATAAATAAAAAATAAATACATCTTTGGGACTACTTACTAACAAATAAAATTCCTAAATTTAGGAAAATAACTTCACTGTGTGGTATTTTTTTCTCTTTTTTTTCATGCTTTGAAGCTTTCTTTAATCTTATTAACATTAATTTTATAAACTAAAAATTATATTATATTATGTATTTAATTATTGCTTACAGCGCCAACTTTTCATTATATAATTTTATTAATGCTTTTTCATCATTCATAATAAAAAATTTGTTATATTATATATAAAAATGCTTTATTAAAAATAATAAAATGCAAGATGTTATTTTTAAAATATATAAATAATAACCATTATTGGCATGTTATTATTAATTTTTTTAAGAAAAATTATTTTCATCGAAATATAATAATCTACATTGTGCATATTATGCTTTTTTTTGAAAATATTTTTCATGATTTTTTTTTTTTTTTTTTTTGAGAATGAATTATATTCTTGAAATTTATTAATCTACATTGTGAATATTCTTATCATTTTTTTCACATCAAACAACATTTTTTTCTAATTTATATATATATATATTTTTTTTTTTTTTTTTTGCTTATATAAATATTAACAATATATTTTTTTAAAACATTGTCGGACAAAGTTATGAATTTCAAAATGGGTTTTGAATTCTATTTATTTACGTGTAAAGGGTAAGTTTGATATTTGTTTGTTTACATTTTTTATAAAATAGCTTTTTCAATGTGCATTAAATAAAATTGCTAAGCCATTTCGATTTTTTGTTTTTTGTCATATATTTTTTATTTTTTTATTTTTATAAAACATGGATTTTTTTTATTATATTTTTTTAATCATTTCATTGATAATTTTAGTTATAAATAGTATCGCCGAAAATCATTTATATACCAATTTTTTTCATTCTCATTTAAATTAAATTTATAAAAAAAATATATATGAGTACTTTTATAAATAAATATATTTTATAAAAAAGAATAAAATAATAAAATTTTACGTTCTATAGCATTTTTTTTAAAGAATTATATTAATAAGTAATTTTTTTATTTGAAAAATATTAGGAAGTAAAATAAATAATTATCTTTTTATATTTTATTCTACAAAAAAAGGAAACATTTTCCTATTAAATAGCAAAATATTAGAAGCATTTAATGTTTTTGTTTTTGTTGATAAACTAAATATTGAAAAAAGCATTATTATGAACTGTTTTTAAGGAAGAATTCCCTAAAAACGAAGAAATTGAATGTGAGTTGAGAATAAACCACATTTTTTATTCTTAAATTTATATTAATTAGGAGAAATAATATTATTTTTTTATTTCAAACAGTTGGCGCTTATTAGGTTTGTAATAATTTTGATTCTTTTATTTTTTTTTATTTATTTCATTTTCCGTTATTCCTCTGTAGATTGCTTTCGACGTTTTGGGTTTCTCAAACGAAGAGAAATTCGACATCTACAAGATCACAGCCTCAGTCATGCACATGGGTACCATGAAGTTCAAGCAAAGGGGTCGCGAAGAGCAGGCTGAAGCCGACGGTACCGAAGTAAGTATACTTATATTTTAAATCTTAATTATACTTTATTACAAATATTGAAGAATTGGTGAGGTAAGAAGTTCGAATCTTCTTCAGGACACTTATTTTTCCTTTTATCTTTCACTCTACAGGAAGGTTGGAAGGTCGCTAAACTATTGGGCTTGGACGGAGACGACTTGTACAAGAACATGTTGAAGCCTAGGATCAAAGTAGGTAACGAATTCGTCACCCAAGGTAGGAACTTGTCTCAAACTTCCTACTCCATCGGTGCCTTGGCTAAGGGTGTCTTCGACAGGCTCTTCAAATACCTCGTCAAGAGGTGTAACGAAACTTTGGACACCAAGCAGAAGAGGCAGTTCTTCATCGGTGTACTGGATATCGCTGGTTTCGAAATTTTCGACGTGAGTATTTTAGGGAAAAAAAGGACATACATTGAAACAATACTTAACTACTTTAAATAATAATAAATACAATATTAAATAATTAAAAAAAAAAATCAAATCAATTTATAAATTCAAATTTTATTATAAATATTATAATATAAAAATCTTATACATATTAAAATAACATAAAAGAAAAATACTTTAAAAAATATATACAGAAATATAAATAACATATAAATTCAAATAAACTTTGAACAAAAATAAATAAATAAAATGTTACTTGATAATAACCAATCAATACTTACAACAGCAATTACAAAATAATTTTTAAACAAAAAATAAATAATAATAATAACATAACTTCACAATTAATCAATAAATTGAATAAATGGATTAACTTTAAAAATTAAAAATACATTTATTAATTAATACTTCTTAAATAAATAATAATTTATGATATACTTTATTCCTAAACATTTTTAATCCATATAATTATTAATAAACAAAACAGTATAAATTATTATAATAATATTTATTATAATTAAATAATATAAAACTTAATTGTTACATTAAGCACTTGTTTGTTCGTTATTTTTTATTAATTAATAGAACATAATTACTTTAATTAATTAAAAATTGAATTTTTAAATAAAATATACTGAATTATAATTAAGTATATTAATTTGATTTACTTGAATTAACTTTAAAACATAATAATTTTAAATACCTAATAATAAACTTGTTTAAATTCATACTTTTAATTGATATAGGTATAATATCTTGTAGTTTAAAAGGATAAATGATAAATAAAAGTAAAGAACAAATAGTTTATTATGTATTTATTTTAAATTAAAAGATTCGACTTTTTGAATAATTTATTATATTGTTAAAATTTACAAAATTAGTAGAATTTCTATTAAATTCAATAAATAATTTGTTGATATTAAATTGAAAAATTAAATTAAACTATTTATTATTTATGTGGAATCTTTTAATTCGCTAATATTTACTGTTGGGAAATGGAGAGATTGGAATAATTTTGTCAGAATTTTTCTTTCAATTTATTTAAATTTATAAATTATTTTTAATATGATATACTTAATCAGAATGTTTCTCTGAAATCAATAATTAAATTAATTTTATTTAAAGTTTATTCAATTATATTAATAACTTTATAAGAAAAAAAAAGTAGCATTGAAAATAAATATATAATCCATACTCGATCAGTTAATATATCGATAATTCAATAAATTCAATCGATACTTATTCGGTTACTAAATCGATATATCAATAAATTATAATCGATCATCATTTGTTGAATAAAGATTAATATATCGATATATTAATAAATTTAATCGATACTCATTCAATTAAATTGATTGTTGATTGAGTAAATTTAATTACTATTTTTTCGGATTTATTTATACTTGAATTATAGTCAATAAAAAAAATATAGTTAAGTGAAAAGTTATTGATAGAAATTAATTTAAATCCAATCCCTCTATTTGTCAATTTTGTGATAGAATATGAAAAAAATATGATTTTTTATTTTCTATGTGATTTAGATCTTTATTTACACTCTGTTTTTTCTTGTTAAACATTTTTTGGGGTCATGAGAAAACACATGCATCAAATGTTTGACCGATGTTTTTGTTTTTTATTCCATCGAATAGTACAACGGATTCGAACAGATTTGCATCAATTTTACCAACGAGAAATTGCAACAGTTTTTCAACCATCACATGTTTGTTTTGGAACAAGAAGAATATAAGAAGGAAGGTATCACTTGGGCCTTCATCGATTTCGGAATGGATTTGCTTGCTTGTATTGAACTGATTGAAAAGGTACGGTTATTAGGTAGAATCCATCGTGCATCTCATCTGTGTCCAGCAAAGAAACCCCTTTTTTGGTGGAACTTGGGAATGCTGATTGATGTCAGTGTTGAATGAAAGAAATGCGATTTGTGGTTCTCTGTTTAGTTCTATTTCTGTTTTGTTCTATTTCGTGTTGTTTAATATTTGTCACATTGTTATTTATCCGTAAACCCTTGTCATAATTTTCTTTGTACAACCTTTTCTTCCCACATTGTACTTTTAGATTAACTAAAACCATAAACCAAAACCTCCTTTGTTGTTTTTTTTTGAAATTTTAAAAAACCATGACTAAATTCCCTTGTCTAGAACAACGGTTTCGATCAGCTATGTGTTAATTTCGTCAATGAGAAACTTCAGCAATTCTTCAATCAGCACATGTTCATTCTGGAACAGGAAGAATATCTGACGCAGGGAATCGATTGGGAACTAATCGACTTTGGATTGGATCTCGATTCGTGCATTGCTCTTGTTGAAAAGGTATTCGAGTCGTTGTAGACATCCATGTAGATCGATTATAAATATAATATATCGATAAAAACTTCCATCGTAGATAATTTTGCAAACCAAGTTAGTGTAGATAAAGAATTTTTTTAAAAAGAATATTCGTTATAGTAGATAGAATAAATATAGATATCAAATTAATTTTGGTCCTAGTATTTTACTACCCGTAAATTAATATACTTTTATTTATTTAGAAATTAACTTTTTGTTCTTAATTTAGGTCAAATTAGATTTATTTATTATTTAATTTAAATTATACTTAATTATGCTTAAACAGCTGCGAGTATTTGTGGTACATTGTACAAGCAAATATTTTTAGAATTATTAAATTTTAAACCAAAAAAAAAAAAAAATAATAATAATTACATTATATTAGTAGATAAATTAGTTTCATTCGTTTCAAAAATAAATCAAACTCCTAACGCTTTTGTTAAATTTTAAAATTTAGTAGATCCATACAATAAAAATGTAATTTTTTTTATAGGGATTATCTAGTAATATTTTAATTTTGTTGTGAGATTTTATCAGTTAAAAATTGTCATTATTTGTAAGGTTTTTATCAAATAAAAAGTCATAATTCGGGATAGGGATTTCATCATTTGTTTTAAGGTTTTATCAATAAAAATGTCAAAATTCGTTATAGGGTTTCATCAGTGAAAATGTCATAATTCGTTATAGGGTTTCATCAGTAAAAATGTCATAATTCGTTATAGGGTTTCATCAGTAAATATGTCATAATTCGTTATATGGATTCATCAGTAAAATTGTAACAATTCGTTATAGGGTTTCATCAGTGAAAATGTCATAATTCGTTATAGGGTTTCATCAGTAAAAATGCCATAATTCGTTATAGGGTTTCATCAGTAAATATGTCATAATTCGTTATATGGATTCATCAGTAAAATTGTAACAATTCGTTATAGGGTTTCATCAGTAAATATGTCATAATTCGTTATAGGGTTTCATCGGTAAAAATGTTTTTGTTTTTTAATGATTCACTTCAAATTTACCATTCTGCTCACTTATTTGCCCCAAGAACAAGTCACCTCTCAATTTGAATGTTCATTTGGAATTTCCACGAATAATCACCAATTTTGACTGGACTGGAAACTTCCGTTTTTAAAAAATGTACAAGTTTTGTTTATTTGCTTAAAAAACCGGCTAAAAATGTTTGTGTTCTTTTTTCCATCCAATAGTACAACGGTTTCGAACAGATTTGCATCAACTTCACCAACGAAAAATTGCAGCAATTCTTTAACCATCACATGTTCGTACTGGAACAGGAAGAATACAAGAAGGAAGGTATCAATTGGGCCTTCATCGATTTCGGCATGGACTTGCTTGCCTGTATCGATCTTATTGAAAAGGTACGGTTATTTAGTGATGGGAAAAAAAATCACGCACAAATTGAGCAGCTCTCAAATAAAAATTGGAATTGACTGCATCCTATATGTTGTTTTTTATTGGACATCGGAAAAACACACCGACTAAAGCTTCCTTTTTTTAATTTAAATCGCCAGTGTTACATCTCCTAGATACATCTGGGATGACTATATTTTATTTTTTTTTATTTTATTTGTTTTTTCGTTGGGCTTTTTTTGTCTTTTCAGTTGAAGATGATTTTTCCTGCTGAGATGATATTTCTCTTCAAAGATTATTCGTTGTTTTTCTTTCAATGTTGACTAATTTAAAAAGGAACAGACCCTTTCTTTGTGTGATAAAATTGTTTTTGTTTTTTTAATGTGTACTAAAGAAAATAAGATATAAGAAAGAAAAATTAATTTCTTATAAATTATTTTATTTTTTAAAACCAAAATCTCAATGAATGAGTTTAAATGTTTATTATATTTTTGTTGCATGATATTTGTTTTTTGTTTTTTTGTTCTTTTATAAAAAAAAAAAAAAAATTAAAAAAAAACAAAAAAAAAAACAACAGTTAAACGGTTTCGAACAACTGTGCATCAATTTCACGAACGAAAAGCTTCAGCAATTCTTCAATCATCACATGTTCGTTCTTGAGCAAGAGGAATACCAGAGAGAAGGCATCGAATGGGCCTTCATCGATTTCGGAATGGATTTGGCAGCATGTATTGAACTAATTGAAAAGGTGAACGACTCTACAAGACTGAGTCAAGATGCCTAAAAACCAAAAAATTTAAAATTGCTTTTTCTTTCTGCAATTTCAGCAAAAAAAAATTGCTTTTTCTTTCTGCAATTTCAACAACAAAAGAAAAAAAGGCTTTATTTCTTCGCTTTTTAAATTTTCACCTTAATTTCAAATCCTAATCAAACGTTCAAACGTTAATAGAAATAAAAATTAAATACCTTAATTAAAAAAAAATCGTAAATTTGTCAACATTTAATAAATCACTTATATCAATCTTCGATTATTTAATAAAGTAAATAAAAAAAATAAAAATTCTACAATGATAAGATCGATAAAATTTTGAATAATTCGAAGAACAATAGAAAAAGTCGATAAATTGATCGACTTAAATATATCGATCAATCGTTTGACATGTATAAATTGGTAGATTGATAATTCTTTTTGATCAGAACCTACTAAATATAACTTTAATTCACTTCCTTTCCCATTAGTTCCGAAATTGATTCATAATCAAATGTAAAAAAAAATAACCTTAACAATTTAAAAGACCTTCTACATATAAAGTTGACAATCGATTAGAATTAAATTAAATTTATCTTTAAATATTGTTTTGTATTATCATACTATACTATCGATATGTATCGATTCTATTTCTAGCTTAGAAAGCATTTTCCTGTGTGATTGTCTTAACCTAATTTGTTTCTTTTAACTGGTTTGTATCTTTTCGTATTTACTAATTGCTTTTTGTAATTAATCTATTTTTATTTATATTGTGTTGTATTAATGTAGATAATATCCTTGTATTGTCTTATAATTATTTATTAAAGTATATATTATATTTTAGATGCTTATTAAGTGGTAGATTTGGCATACATTACTTTAGATGTAGTTAGTTATTATTAAAAAAATTGTTTTCCTTTTCTTCATTTTTATCTTTCAATACTATTTAGCTAAAATTTTAAATTTCTTTTCCACTTTAATACTATGATTTTAAATTAAAAACTTCTTTACTTAAGTAGCAAGTAAAAAATATTATATTTATATAGCTTAGTAGATTGACTAATATAAATATATTGAAAGTAATAAATATATGACGCAATATTTTTTAAAAAAGATGGTTGCAATCAAATCAGTTATAGAGTAATAATTTAAATATTATATCAGTTATAAAAAAATAATTTTAAATTTAGATTATTAAATAAGTAATGTTTTATGACAGTATTATAGTCATATAAAAATATTTTTAAATTATTATTATCTCAAAAAATGTCATTTAAAATAATTACTTTCAATTAATTTGAATAAAAACTTAAAGTTATTAAAAAGTATAGTTAATTATCAATGCCTTTAGCTATTTTGCTACTTTTCTGCTAGATTTAATTTATATTGATAATGCATTAAACAAGATCAGCCATTTTTATATTATGAACTAGTTTGAGCCAATGGAATTCTATTTACTGTTCTTAAACCTGAAATTTATCATAAGCTGTCCTAAACTAGTCTAAACCAATTAAATTTAACATCAAGCATTCCTAAACTAGTTTAAACCAATGAAATTTAACATATGCTGTCCTAAACTAGTTTAAACCAATGAAATATAACATCAAGCATTCCTAAACTAGTTTATACCAATGAAATTTAACATATGCTGTCCTAAACTAGTTTAAACCAATGAAATATAACATCAAGCATTCCTAAACTAGTTTAAACCAATAAAATTTAACATATGCTGTCCTAAACTAGTTTAAACCAATGAAATATAACATCAAGCATTACTAAACTAGTTTATACCAATGAAATATAACATCAAGCATTCCTAAACTAGTTTATACCAATGAAATATAACATCAAGCATTCCTAAACTAGTCTAAACCAATGAAATTTAACATATTAATATGCTGTCCTAAACTAGTCTAAACCAATGAAATATAACATCAAACATTCCTAAACTAGTTTAAACCAATGAAATTTAACATATGCTGTCCTAAACTAGTCTAAACCAATGAAATTTAACATATGCTGTCCTAAACTAGTTTAAACCAATGAAATATAACATCAAGCATTCCTAAACTAGTTTAAACCAATGAAATTTAACATATGCTGTCCTAAACTAGTTTAAACCAATGAAATATAACATCAAGCATTCCTAAACTAGTTTAATCCAATGAAATTTAACATATGCTGTCCTAAACTAGTCTAAACCAATGAAATTTAACATATGCTGTCCTAAACTAGTTTAAACCAATGAAATATAACATCAAGCATTCCTAAACTAGTTTAAGCCAATGAAATATAACGTCAAGCATTCCTAAACTAGTTTAAACCAATGAAATATAACATCAAGCATTCCTAAACTAGTCTAAACCAATGAAATTTAACATATGCTGTCCTAAACTAGTCTAAACCAATGAAATTTAACATATGCTGTCCTAAACTAGTCTAAACAAATGAAATTTAACATATGTTGTCCTAAACTAGTTTAAACAAATGAAATATAACATCAAGCATTCCTGAACTAGTTTAAACCAATGGAATTACATAAAGTTGTTTTTCAGTATTTTGTTTAAACCAATGAAATAACATCAGTTGTTTGGCAGAAAGGATTAAATTGTTTCTCCTATATAACTAAAGATGGAATAATGTCATATATGTTTAGTAAATTCTGAATTTCATAATTCATATAATTATCTGTTTGTAGTTATATGACATTCTTGCACATAATTACTATACATTTGTAAAACATTTGTAGAGAGAAATACCCAAAATCAAATAAAATGTTTTGAGATTATTAACTATTTTAATTCATAATATTATCATCTGATCTTGTTTTGTGTTTTTGTCTAGTCGAATTAATCGAAAAGATCTGTATTATATTTAAAAAGAATAATATTTAATTTGATTTTCAATACTTATATCATCCCTAAATAATTATTGTTTTGGTCGAAGGATGTAATATTATTATTAATATTTTTTTTCGACGGAGTTGTTGCGGTATTTCGCGACTCTTAAGGTATGTTATGGCTATGCCGTAAGCTCATTACTATCCTAGAAAGAACTTTTCACTAAATACGAAAAAAGACAATTTTAATTAGTATAATATTTAATTCATAAAAGAAAAAGTAGCTTCTTCTAATAAATAAATTAATTAAATTTAAAAAAATAAATAAATATATACTTTTTTGTATATTTTCATATTTATTATAGCAGTGCGTTAATGTCAATACTTTTTCTGCAAGTATAAAATATTATTAAATAAAGCAATAATTTATTTAATTACTTTAAAAAGTCATTATTTATTTTATAATTATTAATAATGTAAGAATGTACACGGAATATTCTTAAAGATATATTGTGCAGGAAAATCGAAATATTTACTAAAATTTAAAATATATATTTATTACATGATCTCTTCGAGAATAAACGACTAGATAAAATTCTATTATTTTTATGTCTTGAAATAAAAAAAAAAAAAAATAGTATTTTTAATATTTATACTTTTGTGAATGATTTTGTTTTATCAATGGCTTTGTATTTTTGAATGACAGCCTATGGGTATCTTGTCAATCCTTGAGGAAGAGAGTATGTTCCCCAAAGCTACTGACAGGACCTTTGAAGAGAAATTGATGAACAACCATCTTGGCAAATCTCCCAACTTCCAGAAGCCCAAACCACCAAAGCCCGGTTGCCAGGCTGCCCACTTCGCCATTGCTCACTACGCCGGTGTTGTAAGTATTATAATTAATATCTAATATCAAATTTTAAAGTTAAAACTCTCGATAATAAAACTAGAATAGAAGAAGTCCAAGTATCTCATTTGGAGAACCCCTTTTTATTATAATTAAGATCAACTGTCCAATTTTAAAGTTAAAACTCTCGAAAATATAACAAGAATAAAAGAAGTCCAAGTATCTCACCTTGGAGAACCCCTTTTTTAATAATCTTGTTGGAATCTTTTCGGTGACTAATGTTGGGACTTTGTTTGTTAAGGTATCATACAACATCACTGGCTGGCTTGAGAAGAACAAGGATCCCCTCAACGACACTGTTGTCGATCAGTTCAAGAAGGGTTCTAACAAGCTGTTGGTAGAGATCTTCGCTGATCACCCCGGACAGTCCGGTGGTCCTCCAGCTGATGCCGGCGGCAAAGGTAAAATACAATTTGAAACAAGATATGAACACAATTTATGCATTTAACTTAGTTTTAAAAACATTTAATTAAACAAAAATAATAAAAACTTATTCAACACACCAAGAAAAAAAAAAAAATCAAGATACCTAGTAAAGAAAACATAATATATAATAAATAATAACAAATTATATTGTATAAAAACAAGATTATACTTAAATACTTCTAACTTTGCCAACAAATAACATGTATTAAAGAATAAAAACATATTTATATATTTATGAATATAACAATAAGTGAAGTATACATAAAAGTAATATATACTGGAATAACAATGGAAAAATACATATACATATAATAAGTATAAGACATAAAAATATTTGCTATAATATATAAACATAATATATAAACATAATATATAGCTATAATATATAAATAAATAAAATAAAATAGAAACATACTTATATCACTATTTCATTAAATACATTGATATAGTAACTTAAGATTAATAAATATCTCAAAACGAAATACATGTTAAACCTATAATAAATATAAGTATATAATTAAAGGACATAGAATCACAAGAATGTTTAGTATTTTTTATGGTCTTTCATAAATATTCTTAATATTCTTCTCAATAAAACATTGAATTAAATTTAATAGAATCATGTATTAAAAAAAAACATTCTTGTGAATATATGATATTATAAATATATTTATGGAAAACATAAAAATGTTTATTTTTAACTAGATTAAAAATTTACCTAAGAAACATTTTTTTATAATAAAATGATAAATCAAAACTTTAAAAATTAATTTCTTTTTAAATATTTTAAACATTCCCTAGTTTACAGATAATAAAAATACATTAAATAATGTTTAAATGAAAAATAAAAAAAATATATATTATAAATATTTAATTTTTAAAACACCTACTTGTCTTACTTTTGATGTTTTCCATGAATTTTATAATTGTTGATTTATGTTATTTATCAAAGCGTACATGTAAATTGTGAGTTATTGTAAGCACGATTAATTTAAATATATATATATATATATATATATATATATATATATATATATATATATATATATATATATATATATATATATATATATATATATATATACCTGAAATAAAATAAAATTTATTTATCATTTGAAAAAGTAATCATCTTATAGTATCACAGATAATAGATAATTCATTTATATTAATCTATTAAGTTATCTATAAATTATAAACAATTAACTTAACTGATATTTATTATTAATAAAAAAAAATTGATTTTTGATGACATAAAAGAAGTAAATTTATGACTCATACAAACTTACTTTTTATATGTACATTTTGATGGATAAATTAATATTATTATTGTGTTTACATATTTATGTAAGCTTCAATGTTTACTTCTTAATTGATTACCCTTTCTGGAGCGGACTAACCTGTGTGAGCCAGCTATTAAAAATAAATAATCAAATTTAGGTGCCTTTCATCTTAACAATTACATTTATTAAATTATTAATTTATTAATAGTATAGCTTTTATTATATACAGCTTTTTTTTATTTAGTTTATTCAACATTTTATAAAACAGTATTCTTAATATAATATATTGCTTTGTTGACATTCTAATTTAAAATAATTAATAAAAAATAGAAGAAACATTTTTTTTTTCAGTACATTAGCCATATATTTAACTTGTGTACTATAATAATAATGTTTAAAACAAAAAAAACCAAAAATGTATACACTTATTTATTAATTTTAGCTTAATTGCATTAATGATGAATTTGACGAAATATTAACTTTATTTGCTTAGTTCTTCCAATTTAAAATGTTTAATTAACTGATTATTATGTTAGCGAATTGTACACAAACATCAGCTTATATATTCTCTAATTAAAAAGCAAATTGTAGCTGAATAAATACTTTTGTTATAATTAATTTTAGATAGCTTTGTTTGTTATATATAATTTAATAATTTAATTTGCTTTAAAAAAATTTTAAATGTAGTCTAATAATTATTAATATTGTTAAAATCGATTAACGTTTAGATACAATTTATATCTTTTTTATAAAAAAATTAATGAAAATAAAGTTGTTTTTTTTTAGTATAAAGGCTTGTTTACTTATCACCAAGGGTTAATAAGGACACAACCATTTGGTGATAAGGAGGACAATTTACTGATAACAGTGTTATGTAAAAAAAAATGTAAACCAAATCAACACTGGCTGCTTTTCCAGGTGGCAAAAGACAGAAAGGCTCTGCTTTCATGACAGTCTCCGCTCTTTACAGGGTAATTTACAGGACTTATTGACAGTCCCGCTGTTGAATCAAAACCTGTCACGTTTTATAATATCTAATAATATAATGTGACAGGTATTGATATAAATAAATTTCTTATTTTAGATGCTTGAAATATGTGTCCTGATCCATAATTATAATGTACATAATTCAATATTTTTTTACATGAATAATTACATACCGATTATAAAATACCAAGAATATAGTTTTTTATAAGGATACTAAACCATCATGTACTTTATAGTATACTCGGTTTAGTCTACATTGCAATATTGAAGGGGTTGAGTTAATAAATCATTATTTTGGATTTGATTGAGACATTATTTAAGACAGCTGAAATAAGAAGTTTATCTTTATTCTAATTATTTTAAAATGTTCTTGTATTTAAGAATAGAAACCGAAATATTTAATTATATATTTAATAAGCAATATCTTTATTAATAATTGTTATATCTATACTAGTATTACATTAGTATTTACTCTGACAGCGCAAGAAAATCGAAGAGAGAACCAATGACAGATCGAGATATTTACGTAAGACCTCGCAGAAGTCGTAATCTATATCTCTGATTGGCTAGAAAAAAAAAACATTCATTTATATTCTTTAATAATTTAAATCCCACTGCAATTATTGTATTTTTTTTTAGTTATTTTTTTACTGAAAACATTAATTTATATTTTAAATGTAAAAAAAAAGTATTTTTGTTTCTGTTCTTAAATTAATATTTTGTTAAGTTAAAAATATAAAAAAGATAAAATTCGTTACTTATTAGAAACTTATGCCTAACAATAATTAAATGTCTAAGTACAATTGTTTAATCATAAATTATTTATTGAATGAAATTAAAATATTAAAACGAATATATGATTTATATTTTTAGCTTTTCAAAACCGTGACGATGGTGGTTAGAAGAAAGATTATAATCTTCCTCACATATATACATTTTTCTTATTAAAAGAAGAAGAAAAAAATGTGTGGAAGATCTGGGAATTGAACCCATTTTAATTTTTATCTTCAATCAATGACGTTATTTTTGTTTTCTGTTTGTTTTATCTTTATCGAAAAACAGGTGGCAGGGGCAAGAAAGGAGGTGGTTTCGCCACAGTATCTTCATCATACAAAGTAAAAATAAAAAAATATCCCCCCCCCCCAAAAAAACCCTAAGTTTTTGTATCGTTTAATTCCTAAACGAATGTGTTTTATCTATGTGCATGATCACATAGAACATGACCTTTAAATCCAATATAAAATAAATACAATTTTTAATAATTGGACTTCCTTAACCAAAAAAATAATTTGTGTTTTTTAATCTTCCTACATAAATGATTTATGAAAACATAAATTAATATCCTTAAATGAACACATCGATCCATATTCCCATATATTAAATTAGCATGTATCCTAAACCTAAAAATCTTTTATATAAAATAAATAAAAACCCTCTAATTGGCACTACAAGAACCTAGCATGTCAATTAAAAAAAGATGAATTATCTTCCCTACAAAATTCGCTATTCGCTAATATAACAAAACCCATTATCTCCGTAATAATTTATCTTGAATATGTTCTAAAAACATACTTCTTGCCCACTACCATTAATATAAAACAAAATAAGTGAATAAAATCTATATTTTGTTTACTCTCAGCAGGTACTAGTTTTTCATACCAAAAAAATGAAGAAAATTTCTAATACATTTTTCTTATTTTTTTTTTTTCTTATTTTTATTTTTTTATTATTAATTTACACAAAAAAATCCTCCGTATGTGAACGGATCAGAGACTTAATTTAATTTTTTTTTAATAAAAATTTAAAAAATGTTTGACATATATTTAACATTTTAAAGAAGGGCGTAGAAATAAATAATACATTAATAAACAGCGATGAAAATAATGGCACCCAATATGTCAGGATTGTTCAATTAATTCATCGTTTATTTAAAAAAAAAAAATAATAATAACAATTTAAAGTTATAGAACTTTAATTGTAGAATTTTAATGGCTTGAATAGGGATTAAAAAATTATTAATTTTGTCAATAAACATATATATATACTTTTTTAATCTTTAATCCTAGCCATAATAGTCGTACACCAATTAATTTATTAGTTATTATTTTGTTGTTGTTTTTTTTTTAATCCTTTTCAATTTTTTTTTAATTAATAATAAAACAATAGAATTTTAATCATGGTAAATATAGTTTTTTTTTAAATTTTAATCTAATTGACTTTACTGTCCTACTGTTATAGTTTCTGTTAAATTGAATTTCGTCAGTTATAAAATCCATGTTCGTCCTAAATTTTAATCTATGTACGTCTAAAAGTTAATGACAACTGTGAACGTATTAATTAAGAGTGTCTTGTTTATGTTTTTTTTCCTCCTTATTGGTTTTATTCCTTTTTATTTTATGTATTTTGTTTAAAAAAAATATTTATACAAAATTTAAAAAGAATACATTATTTTATAAAATCAAAAATATCTCATTATAATAAAATAAAATTTTATATAATTTTTATTTATCATGTAAAGTAATTAAAGATTTAAATGATAAATATAAAATTTAAAATTATTTTATTGATCATTCTATTAAAAAATTGAAGATTAAATTGATAAAATGCAAAATTGGCTCCTCATTTAAATTATATGAGATTCTTTTCTTTCAATATATAATATGTATATTGTCCTTACAATCAAATATATCTCAATATTTTCTACGAATCACAACTTTTTTACTGTATAATCTAATGATTTTTATTAATGTCTATTAGTCAATTGATTTCTGTCATTGTCTAATAGTCTGTATATCTCTATTTATTTTTAACAATATCTTCATATTTACGAATTAACCTTAATTCGTTTTTTTATACATCATTATATCTATATTTAATGAAATTAATTATATAAAAGTCCAGTCATGCACCATGACTTAATGAGCGAATTTTCAAAGAAATCTGCGTATTATTGGCTTATGATAATATAGGAAAATTTTGGTTTAGAATTTGCATGGGTGAAAAAAAAAAAATTGGTACACAGGGGTACGAGGTACAAAAGTCAAAATCGTATTTACCCTTCAAGATGCATGTCGTTGGAAAGCTCTTTAAGAGTACAGTAATTGTTGTTATGTTCACTTTTATCATATTTTCATATAAAAGGGGGGTAAAATGGAAAAAAACACGTTTTTATGCTATTGTTGACCCTAAATTGTAAAAATTTGACCCCTAAATGAAGTCCAAAAATTCTGGCCAACGAACTCATCCTTTCTTTTGATATTATTGACATTTTAAAATTTGTTTCAAATTTTTAAGTGCATCCTAAGGTCAGATATCGTCTGGAGTGACACATATATACATACATACATAAAAAAAGTGTTAAATTTTAGGAATCGATTCAGAATGGTCTAAAATGGATTTCCAAGGAAACATTTTTCAAAAATTCGCATTACAAAAATTTTGAAGCCATTGCAATAGCGTAATTTTCTTTGAAAATTCGCTAAAACTATAATATATTTTTCTATTAATTTCTATATCTGTCTCAATTATATTTATTTACAGTAAAGAAATAAAGATTGTTTCCACAATTAATATAAATATGGTTCCCAGTAATATAAATATGATTCCCAGTAATATAAATATGGCTGAATATTTTCAAGCCATTTTTGAAGCTCTTTTTATTTATCCATCGGGTTATTTTATTTTAAATTAAAGATAATATATATTAAAATTTAATATCTCTTTGTATTTATGTTTTCCTAGAATGATCAATAATTTTTACCTATTTTATATATTTAAATTATAATTTAAAATCGGCAATATATCGATTTAAAGCAGATTAAGACGATGGGATAAATTACTAAATTTTTCGTTTTCTTAACTCTTTCAGGAACAATTGAACAACCTTATGACAACTTTGAAGAGCACACAGCCTCACTTCGTCCGTTGTATCATTCCCAACGAATTGAAACAGCCCGGTAAGAAAATATAAATATATATGTATATATTAAATAAGAAAGAAAAAACAAACAAATTGTTACAGCAGATTTGTTACAAATTCGAATTTTGCCGCCACTTATGTCTCATTGATGAATTTTCCCAGGTGTTATTGACTCTCACTTGGTAATGCACCAGCTGACCTGTAACGGTGTACTTGAAGGTATCCGTATTTGCCGTAAAGGTTTCCCCAACAGGATGGTCTACCCTGACTTCAAGCTTCGGTAAGTTTAAAAAAAAAAAAACTAGAAAAAAATGAAATTAAGAATAAAACAATTGAATTGTTCAAAAAGTCAAAAGTTAACTATTATAAGTAATGACATATTTATATAATTTTTTTTTTTTAAAAATATTAGTATTGTATCCATATAATAGTAATTAAGTAAAAGTCAACAATTATTAAACAATCAAACAAAATTAATAATAATAAATCATAAAATAAATTAAACAAATTACTATAACACAAATAATTTATAATAATAATAATATATATTTGTCTTTAAAGCACAAGCTTTACACAAATATGAACTATATTAAATTATTTTAAAAATCAATACCAGATATGAGAATACATTAAAAATATTAATTAATAACTAACTATAAATGGATACATCAATTGAATTTAGTTGATATTGTAAAATAAATAAAACTTTGTTGACAAAATATCGTATGATAGTCAAAGTGGTATATTTAAAAACATTTCATTAGAAAAAAAGAAAAGAAAATAGTATATTAATATAATATAAGTATAATAATTTCATCTACAATTAAAATACAGCTAAATATTTTATTAAAAGATTTAGTTTGATTTTAATGCTAACAATAATATTCAAGACTAAATGTATAAAGTCAATTAATTAAATTTGAATATATTAAGGCATTAATTATACTTATAGATAATTAATAATAAATAAAAGTGATGAATAAAATCAAAATCAATAATATATATATATATTTTTTATAATGGATTTGTTCATAAAAAATTAATTTCATAAATATCAACTTAAAATTAAAAGTATAATCTTTCTTTGAACACTAATAAAAACAATATTAATTTATTTATTTAAAAAAAACTTTTTTCTATTAAGTTACACTATTTTGGCGCCAGCAACCATGGCTAAAGAATCGGATCCTAAAATAGCTGCAGGCAAATGTCTAAAGGAAGTTGAATTGGACAGTGATGCGTATCGTATTGGACATACCAAGGCTAGTAATCTGTGTAAAACAGAATGTACATGTGCAAGTTGAGAATGAATTCCGTGTTTGGAAAGTTTATGAACAAGTCCCTTTTTACAAAAAAAAGTAAATAATCGCCCCTTGTCATAATATTTGTGAAGTGATATCAAATAGAAGAATAACTTAAAATCTATTTAACAAATAAACATTATTACTTTTTTTGTTTTTGATGAGCGTTAGACTGCTTGGTCATATATACCCATTAAAATGAAATTTAAAAAAAAAAAAATGCATTACAATTTTTAATTAATTCTAGTTGATATATCTTCACATTTTTGGAGAGGGAAACAATATATCCCTTATCCCCCCCCCCCCTTAAAAAAATACTGATATAATTATGCATGCATTTTGATGTCTACTATAGTTGACTTGATAGTGCATAGGGAATGTTTTTGAAATTTATTTCTAAAAGTTCTAATATAAACTTAAAAAAAAATAAAAAAATTATGTTGCATTTATACGTACCACTAATACATGAAATACATGAAATACCCCTTCACTATTCCTACGAACAAAATGTCTGTCAATTTTATTCTATCAGGATAATAGTTATGTTAAACCATGTAATCCATTCGTTTCTAATGATCAAATATGTTTATTGTCAAAACCACTCTTTTTGTATTTATGTTCAACTATATATTTATAAGTTACTAAATTCGTTGTCTAAATAGGTCATCAAGAATATAATTTTGATTAGTTTATAATATATTACTTTTCCTTCCTAACACATCATTTTTATTTATCCCACTATACATCATTATTTATTTAGACATTAAATATAATGATTTTATTTTATATTCTATACATATAATAATATCATTATTAGTTATCATATGATTATTATTTTTATCCTATAATATTGTCAGTATTTTCTTTAAATTCCTATGATCTCTTAAAAAAATCAATATAATTTTTGATCTACGATAACTTCGTATATCAATGTTTTTTTATTTATTTGATCGTACAGAACTATTCTTTGTATTATGATACATTTTAAATTAATGAAATCCACTTCAAATTAACTCAATATCAACTTCAATTTAATAATTTTTTCCTTAACTTCTTATGATACCTTTATATCCATACTTGTTTTTATGGCTAGAGAGATCATAGTAGTTTATACTATTAAAAAAAATATATTATTTTTGTACCATACCACAACATTTCAACTTTAAATTTTCATTGACATCTTCCACATTTTAAAAAATCTTTTCCAATTTTCCTCTGATATATTTGTACCTAATCTTGTTATTGCACACAATGTACACGTCTTCTTTATATCCTGTTGTTGAAAGTCACAAGTTATCAAGTGTATTGTCTTGTGTATTAATCAAGTTATAAGATCCTCAACCCCGCCGGTGCCGAGAAGGCCGCCGACGAGAAAGGCGCTGGAGAAGCCATCATGGGTAATACTGGATTGGACCCCGACCAGTACCGTCTCGGTCACACCAAGGCATGTACAATTAATAGGCAAAAAAAGACAATTCGGAAAATAATTTTTTTTTTCTTTGATTGGAAATAATTTAAATGCCTGGACCGAAAGAATCTGCTTCAAGGCGTTGGAAGGGCCAAGACATCGATGCCCTGATTAGCCTGACTTTTTTTTATTTACTTTATTATTTTTGTTGTTGTAGATTACTATTACCTTTTTCTTTTGTTTACTTCTGAATGATTTTTTGAAGTTTGGTAGAACTGAAAATCAAAAGAAATTGTTTTGTTCAACCGAAATTCCTCGTCTTATCTTGACAGTAGTCGAGGAATTATCCTATATTACCTTTTTTTGTACTTCCTTTTATTTTGTATCAATTTTCCTTTTTATCCTCAGTAGTTTTTCTATTTAGTTGTTTACTCTTTTTTCTTTGTGGTTGTTTGTGCACGTTTGTGTTGTTGTGTGAACACTTCAGATACAAAATCCTGAATGCACGAGCAGTTAGACCTGGTGCTTCGGATGAAGAAGCTGGAAAAGCTATACTTACTGGTGTTCCCGCCATTGACTCGGAACAGTACCGTTTTGGACATACCAAGGTACCCTTCACATGACGTAACATAACCAATGTTCAATGTGCCGTCTTTTCCAATTAAAACAAATTACAGTCATTACAATTTCTTAATTGCTTTTTTTTTAATTCTGAGCTTATGTCATTAAAAAATAATACAAATAAAAATAGAACATTTCTTGAGTTTATATTAATAAAGTCAAACATGAAGACAATTAGAGTCAATAATCATCTTTTATTTGACTCAATATAATTGATAAGTTAAAAGCAAAATTAGATGAGTTTGTTGCCAAAAAAACAAAAAAAAAAAAAAAAAATACTCAGAAAAAAGGATGATTATCTTCAAAAAAGATTATTTATTTTAATAATGATTAAACAATGTTAAAAAACCATTTCGACTATTTGATTTGGATATCATTATTTTACTGATCGTATAAATTGACTTAAATTTTAAGTAATTTAACTTTCAGCAAATCTAATAAAGTATTAGAATCATCAAATGAAAAACATACCAATTTCTTTTAAATAATTATATATTTTTAAAAAAAATAAAAATTATATAACTTAGTCGAAAATCATACGGAATTTGGTTCCTTTCTTATCAAGATATCAAATGAGAAATATCATCTGGAAAAAAAAATAATTAAAAAATATTAAATGTAGCAAATTTGATTTGTAAAGGAGAAATAAATGGCTCAGAATAAATCCTAATTTTGGAGAGAAAAAAACAAAACTTTTAATTACTTTGATTTATAAAATTAAGAATTGACAAGCTGATTAAAAAAGAATCATAAATTATGGCACTAATACACAAGCTTAATTAAAAATTATTAATAAAATAATAGACAAAAAAAGGAAAACAACAATAATTAATTTAAAGATTCAAAATTTTCAAAACAATAGTATTATCATGAATTTTCTTTAGAAATAATTCTTCATGTTAAGCTTCCTTAGTCCCCTTAAATAATAAAATAAAGAAATCTCCAAATATTTAAATAACTATTAATAAAATTTTAGTGAAGTTAACCAAATTAATTACCTAATTAAATTGTTTATTTATGAGAATAAATATATGTCAAATAAATGTATTACTAAAAAGTTCAAATTTTGTTAATGTTAATAGACATGAACATAATTGTTTTGAATCTTTAATAAATATATGAATAATAGGAACTATAACAGCCTAAATTTACATTTTTCGTACAATTAACATATTGTTTACATATGAATGTAAACTTTACATTCTAATAGTTAATTACTGACTGACAAGTTTACACATTTTACCAGTGTCCTTTATTATTATTTTTGATTTTTTAATTTTTTTTTTTTTTTTTTCAGTTGATCTTATAAATATTTAAATAAAGCATGTTGTGTGTGTTGTTTTTATTTTTATTTTTATGAATTTCCTTCCCCCTTTGTTTTTCTATGTTTTGTATTTATTCATTAATAATTATTTTTTAATTATGTGTTTAACAAAAAAAAAAAAATAATAAATAATAAAAATAATCATGACTTAAATCAATAATTATTGATTTGGGGAAAAATAATTTTTTTCATAAAATTACTCTTTGAAAAATAAAACAATGCTTGTAAACTTCAAAATCGTAAATATTCCATAAAAATATATCTATAATCTATATTATTTTATAAATGATTGATTAAAGTTTTAAAAATGTAAGAAATTTAAAAAATTGATATAAGTCATTGATCTATTCATTTATTTATATTTATTATATGATATATGTTATAGCTGCATATATTTTTTCAGAGCATGTATCGAATATGTAAATATCTATTAACTTTAAACTTGTTATGTATTGCATTGATAAAAAAAAAATCTATCTTACACCTTTCTATAATTTTCGTTTTAATTTATATTATTATCTATCAAATTATTATTTTATTTTTTATAATTTATATTATATTATAATTAATTTATGTAATATAAACATACATGAATATATTAATGTATTACTATTGATCAAACAATAAATTGTATCGATAAATAATCAATCTATATTTAATAAATAATTAAATTATAATAATATCTATTTATTATAATGGACGAAAGTAAATTCAACATCTAGCAGAAGCATTACTCACTAAATAAACGTATTCG
The DNA here is from genome assembly GCA_951217055.1 of Gerris lacustris. Taxonomy (NCBI): domain Eukaryota; kingdom Metazoa; phylum Arthropoda; class Insecta; order Hemiptera; family Gerridae; genus Gerris; species Gerris lacustris. The sequence goes on along the minus strand of OX578277.1, from coordinate 106,406,183 downwards.
GGTTCAAACCCCTGCTGCAGGAATAGATTTTTTATTAGTCTAAAATGAATTATATATTTTATCTTATTTAGTATAAATTAATCAAGTCAAAAAGATCCTTCGAAGCTTTCTCAATTATTAACATTGCTGCAAACATTTAGATTATGGACCAATTTATGAATGAATAAAAAAAAAACAATGAATTAATTAATGAATCTAAATAAAATTTCATTCATATAATTAAATAGAGAGAAAAAAAAAACTAAGATCTCAGAGCTATTTTTAAAATCTGTTTCATTTTGTGAATGGGAAAAATAAATCCTTATTAATTATCCTAAATTAAAGAAATAAATTTGTCCCTTTTTTTTGGCTCGTGTTTCTATTTTTTTGGCACGTTTTCCAAATTTAAAAGAAGAAAAAAACTAATTTATATGTCAAGTCTTTGAAATTTTCAAAATGAATGTCTGTCAGTGAGGTCATTGAAGAAAACATGTTGCTAATATTTTGTACACTTTGTACATAAGCTCCCTGTAAACGTTACATACTTCTTTTACTTAAGTTTGACATTAAATATATACATATATATTTATTAATTAATGAGTAATATGTATGTGCCAAATTTAATCTACCTATATATAAATGTTTATTTTTTGTCGGTACTATTCCGTCATCATTTATTTATATTTTTCGTTCGAAGTTACGAAGAAATTTTCAAATGATTTTTTCTGTTTTACCGTGCAAAAACAAGTCAGCCATTTAATTTGTTTTTAAATAAATTTAGTTTACTTATTTATACATATATATATATATTCTTTCTTATGATACTTAAAAATGACTTAAAACTAAGTACCTAGATATTAATTTTAATTATATGAGTCAAAGATACATTTAATTTAAATAAACTGAATGTATAATATATATATATATATATAAATACATATTATATATATTTTTAAAAAATCCTTTAATTTATAAATGAAATATTCGCTGTTTACCTCTAAGATTTTTATTTTATTTTGCAACGAAATTTCCGGAACATTAATTATATTGTTTCTCATTATTACTAATTAATATATATGTATTAATTAATGTCATAACTGGGAAGTTAAAATTATCAACCGTTACGCTTCTAATTCTGAATAATATTTAAGTAGAACTCTTAATATACAAAACTAGATTTATATTAATTAAATAAATATATCTATATATATAATATAAATGCATACAAGGAATATGTTTATTAATTTAGTAACTGTAACCAATTAACATCATTAATAAAAAAATAAATTAAAAAAGAGATTTTTTGTGAAAAATACAAAAAAATAGATTAAAAATAAAAATATATCCTAATAAATTTAAAAAACTAACAAGATATCTTGAATTTCATTTGCTTCCTCTCTCATTAGATATATATATATATATATATATATATATATATATATATATATATATATATATATATATATATATTATAAATATATATATTATAATTAGATGTTCTAATTAATATAGAGAGACCTTCTTTATAAATATGATGTCTTAGTCCAAAATTAAAAAATATTTAAAAAAAAAACGATTAATTTCTGTCGACATAATTTAAAAAAAAAGAACCCTCCTCTCCTCGCAAAATACTGAATAAAATTGATATCTGTGGAAATTGAAAATGAAATATCCGGAATTCATTTTAGATTAAATGAAAAAAAAAAGAAAATCTCTCCTTTGAGCTATATTTGAAAAATATTTAGTTCAGAATTTTCCAGTCTTGTACTTGCGTTCGGTCTTGATACCTCTAAAGTGTCCTTCTCGAGGGGAAAATATTCAGCTTATATGATAAAGCTTTATTAGTTTCCTTTATCTTAAATTTGATCAATAGATAATTTTGTAAGCATTCATATATTTCTCTAATGAAATTATTTATTATTATTTTTGTATAGTTTTACATTTACTTATTAACTTTACGTTAGTTAATAATTTGTATTTATTTTATTATTTTAATGAAATATTTTTATTTCGTCTTAAATAAACAAAACAAAGAATTTGATATAATCTTATTAATAAATGAGTGAAAATTAGATTATTAAATTTATAAGTAATAATCGATACTTCATTACAAAACTAAACCCTAAACCTTAACAATCGATAATGTTAAGGTACGTAATAATTAAATTTATCGATATAATTATAATCCTCAATCGAGATAATTTACCAAAATAATTAATTTAATATCCCTAATAATAATATATTCACCAAGAAAATGAAATTAATATATGTTTTTATGTACTTAATACATAATTTATTTCCATTATATATTTTAACTGTCCATTAAATTTAGTTTTCTTTTTAAAGATATTTATCCCTGAATCCAATTTTATCTTTAATACAAATATATTTTACGTTGTACAAATATATACAAATATATTTTTTACGAAAATATATTTATTTATTTTATAATTAGATATTTTTGTTTAAAATTTATTTCTAAAGCCGTGTTTTTTAAAGCGAAATATCACTTTTTAACATATATATATATTAACATATATATATAACATCTGTATATTTTCGTTGTAAACTATTTATTGATATTTTCTTTTATTATACTCAATTAATTCTACTTCATTTTGTCTGTGAGGAAAATATTTGTTTTAATGTTTAAAATATATTTTTTTTTCGATAAAATAAGAAAAGAATTATATTTCATAGAGAAGTTAAAATGTAAGAATACTTTTTTTTTTAGAATATTTTCATTTGAGTGAAAGTAAATTAGTAAGTTTTCTTTTTGCGATATTTTCAGTGCGAAGTGTTATTTTGTTAGATGTGTTTTTTTTTTTTGTTTGAGTGATTTACCATTTGGCAACACTGTTTGACGGAGTTGTGAAGTTACGTTGTGGTGACCGGATTTTTTTTGTTATTTCAATTTATCTAGGTATTCTTCCGTGCTGGTGTCCTTGGTCAACTTGAAGAAATGCGTGACGACAGACTTAGCAAGATCATCACATGGATGCAGTCATATATGCGTGGTTATCTGGCCAGGAAACAATTCAAGAAACTCCAGGAACAGAGGTCAGTACAAAAAAAAAATTAAAAATATATTATTATAATATTTTATTATAAGTATTCATATACAAATAAGGTAAATAGGACTGTAGTCACATTTGAAAATAGCAAAAAAATATTTACTATATTATCAAATAGATAAATTATGATCAAGAATTAAACTAAAATAGTTTTACTTATGAATCAATATTTAATAAACATTCTACTAATAATTATTAGTTAAAAATATATTATATTGATGAACTAATAAATATATATAGAAAAGATATACTACTATAAGTTCTTAGTAGAATAAGAACATTGAAGTTATATATTACATTGTTATCTAGAAGAATCTATTCTAAAGTTATTAGTAGAATAAGAACATATAATTAATAAATATCTAGAAGAATATCTACTAAAAGTTATTAGTAGAATAAGAACATAATGAATATATATCTAGAAGAATATCTACTAAAAATGTATTAGTAGAATAAGAACATAAAATTAATAAATATCTAGAAGAATATCTACTAAAAGTGTATTAGTAGAATAAGAACATAATGAATATATATCTAGAAGAATCTCTACTAAAAGTTATTAGTAGAATAAGAACATAATGAATATATATCTAGAAGAATATCTACTAAAAGTTATTAGTAGAATAAGATCATATAATTAATAAATATCTAGAAGAATATCTACTAAAAGTGTATTAGTAGAATAAGAATATATAGTAAATACATATCTCGAAGAATATCTACTAAAAGTTATTAGTAGAATAAAAATATAAAGTAAATAAATATCTAGAAGAATATCTACTAAAAGTGTATTAGTAGAATAAAAATATAAAGTAAATAAATATCTAGAAGAATATCTACTAAAAGTGTATTAGTAGAATAAAAATATAAAGTAAATAAATATCTAGAAGAATATCTACTAAAAGTGTATTAGTAGAATAAAAATATAAAGTAAATAAATATCTAGAAGAATATCTACTAAAAGTTATTAGTAGAATAAGAAAATACATATCTAGAAGAATCATTCCTAAACGTTATTTAGTAAAATATGATCACTGGCGTTAACAAAAATTAATTTATAATAGACATAATTAGTGAATAACTAATGAGCCCTTATTAAGTAGATATACGACTTAAAGATATTTGACTATTTTAATCATATCTAATAAACATTCTACTAAAAGTTAATAGTATAATAAGGTAGCTGGAATGAACTTATGATATGATAGCAAAGATATTCTACTAAAAATTATTAGTAGAGAAAAAATGTATTTATTAAAATAATATACTAACAGTCATTCATGCAATAACTAATGACAGGATATCTATATATATAAAATATATTTATAAGACAGAGATAACGAATTGATTAATAATTTGATGGACATTCTACTAAAATAGACTGATTAGATAAGATGATAAAGATATTATACTAAACGTTAGTTATTAGGATTAAATCATATTCTTCGACTAATGAATTAATTTACATTATAATTGAGAATATTCTTAAAATATTACTTATTTAGTCGTTATAGATTAAACTATAAATAAGCAAAAGAAGATAATTTGCTTAACTTCGTGATCGAGGTATAGATCTTGGAGCCACAACTATAGTAGAACTTGGGTCAATTATTGAAAGGGGGAAATACTAAAACCATACAAAACTGTGCATTGTGGGTCAAGTTTCTAGCAATAAATTAACTGTGTTTTATTGACGAAACTGTGCCATTCTTTTAAATTAGTTAATTTTCTGCTAGATGCCGAACCCGCAATGCACAGCTTTTGTTCTATTTAGCATCTTCCCCTTTCTATAAAATGAGGCCCCATGTTATATATCTCTACTACAAGAACAACATAATTTACTTCCTTTATGATAAATGTTCAGTTTCTTAATAAATGACTTATTTTTATCCAATTATAGTCCTTACTAATAAGTGTTTGTCCTATGTTTCTTTGTTGTTCAGGATCTCTTTGATCGTTGTCCAGAGGAACTTGAAGAAGTACTGCGCCTTGAGAACATGGGCTTGGTGGAAGATGTGGAGCAAGGTCAAGCCTATGCTCAACGTAGCAAACGTAGAAGAAGAGATGAAGGTATCGTCATTGAAAACAATATACAATATTTTTAAATATTCAAAAAGAATCTTCAATACATTCAAATATAACCGAATACGTTCAATTACAATTAAATCCAAATCTATTTTATTTAAATTAAAGATATATCCAAGCATATACAGCAGATGGAAGTAGTATAATGACATATGTTTTTAGTACATGTTGTCTGAAATAATGTTCTTGATCGCTGATCATAAAATAAATCTCTGATCAAATATAAGTCTAAATATGAAATCAGTTAACAATTTTCTTGATCTATAAAAACGTTGATCAAACATAACTATAAATTTATGATTGACTATATTCTATAAAAACAATAATATAATTTACCGATAAAAACATAATATAAAAGCTAATTAAAATCCATTGCATTTAATTATTTATTAATCAAAATGAAAGAATAATAATATTAATCAATTGAATTTAATCAGCGATTAAAACATAATATAAAATTTTATTAAAAACTTAAATAGATTAATACTTTGATCTATTAATTAAAGATGAATTAATACTTCAAATTAGAACTATTAAACAGGCGCAATTCTTGTTTATAACTTATTGAAGGAAATTAATTTTTTCCGAAATATCGAAAAATACTTACATTTGACTATTCCTTGTCATCTTTAATATCAATTTAAACCACTGTCAAAATCCACTTGGTTAGTGGTCTTCAAATAAATGTAGAAGGTAGTTTAAGAAAGCATAAAAATGACCATTTGGTGGTTAAAGAAAGTTATCTAACAATAATATGTTAGTATGTCCCTCAAATTAACTTAAATATTGTCTGAACAAAATTTAAGATTATCACCATAATTTAATTAAATTCACTCGAAAAACCAAATTCAAAATTGAATTCAAGGATATTCGTAAATACGGAAAAATTCTGTTCAAAATGATCTATTAAATGGGGCCTGTAAACACCCACATCCCACTTTGGGCATCAACCCAAAAATTTGATATCGAAAAATAATAATATATACATATTAAATTTCTTCATCATAAGTATAAATAAATAAAATTAAATTAAACCTAGTTGTAAATATGATGCATATGGGAAAAAAAAAAAAAATAACTTTTATAAGAAACAAAAAAATACAAATTAATTATAGAAACGGATTATTTTTTTTTTTTTTAAATATGAATTTTTCAAGAAGAAATGAGAAATTAGAATGTAAGATATTATGACTAACAGTGGAGATTTAAAAAAAAATGTATATATATATATATTTAGTTTCATCCTAAAAAAAAAATATATATATATATATATATATATATATATATATATATATATATATATATAAAATAAAATAAAATTCTATATGATAGTTTTGCAATATGCATTAACTTTAACTATTTAAATAAATATTAATTTAAAATTAATATAAACAGAAAAAAAATAATCGAGAAACAAAAATATTTATCATATAAATTTTCAAATCAAATAGTTTGGAGGAAAGAAAAAGATCATCTGATAAATGCATTCTAAAAATATAAATATATTTGTATAAAGAAAAAGAAAAAAAAAGAAAGTCAAACATGAAAATAGTTTTATCATTGGAATTTAATATATATATAAATATACATAATATATGAGATGTTATATAGCTTGTCTGATATTCATGGCCTTGTTAATTCTGGAATTTAAACAAAAAAAAAAAAAAAAAAGAGATAGAAATATATGCAATGTGCGTGGGGGAAACATGATGTAAAAAATAGAATACATTATGTTGTGACTTTTGGGTGAATCACCTGCATCGTCTAAAAATGTATCGAAATAAAAATTAAAAAAAAAAAAAAACAGTGTTTCTTTTTTAAAAAAATATATAAAGAAGCAGGTCTAGTAAATGAAACCGTATATTGATGAATCAACCGTAGATTCTAAAAATAAGTAAGATACTATGTTTGGAACAGAATAACTTTATGCGTTTTCAATAAATATAAGATTCTATAATTTCTACTAAAATAAGATATATAGTAATATCTTATACCCATCTTAAGTAATATCTTATAAGTATTATAAATAATATCTTACACTGATGAATCAACTGAACCCTCTATGCATATAATATAATATGCTATAGACGAGTTAAAATAACTTAATTATTTTTCTAAGTAATACTACAATTTCATCTAGCGATAGCTTATATTGACTAATCAACAGCATCCTCTAAAAATAAATGACGAAACTATAATATAAATGACTTATTATCATACTTAATTAAACATACTATTCAGACTAATTAAAATTCTAATGGTATTAATTAACTAATGATAAAACCTTTTATAAAAGAAACATTTTGTTACTTAAAATATTTATTAACATATTTCATTTTTTTCTTTTATAATCCGGAAATCTATATTTCTAAAACTTTACCAGTTATCTATAAACGAAATACTCTATAGGTTTGAATTTTTCAAACTATACTATGTATAATAAAAAGCCCTAAAATTACCAGTTATCTATAGGTTTGAAACAATCTATAGGTTTGAATTTTTCAAACTATTCTATGTATATAAAAACTTTATCTAAATATAAAAAAAAAAAATCAAAAATATAAATTTTCACAAACATTATCTGAACAAGAAAAAATTAAATTTTATCTTCGCATTTAATAACTGTTTAAAAAAAACGTATATATATATATCGAAAATAAATGTATTACTCTTTACGAAAAAATCCAAACATACCCAAAAATATCCAAAAAAAAACATATAAAAAAGAAATTAAGTACTTAATAGTTATAATTATTTATTTAAAATTTTATAAATAAAAATATTAATAATACGTTTTCCTGCAATTTTATTGACACGATAAAATGGATAAACAGAAGTTTATTCATAATATAAATTTTTTTCCCTTGGAAATTCGCTAATAAATAGAATATAGTCAAAGAGAATATAGAAATATAATCAAAAGTAAAAATTGTGCAAATGTTAAATAAATATTATTTGTCCTAAAAAAAAAAACAATTAATTAATTAATACTAAAGTAAAATCTAGTTAAAAAAAATAATAAGTAGGTATACATTTTATGTTGTATTAGTGAATTCCTAGAAAAAGAAAAATTATTTACAAGCATTAAAAGTTACAAATAAACATGATAATAAATCTATGCGAAAAGTAAAGTAGAAAATCATGGTGAAAAAATAAACTGAAGCAAAAAAATAGGAATAAATCTTGTGTAGAAGGATTAAATAATAATCATAAATCTTGAGTGTGGGTGAATAAGTAAAAAAAAAGGGGGGAGAATGAGTAAAAGAGGTTGAATTCAACTCGAGGGGGAAATGAAACGTGAAATTTTTATTGAAGGTTATTATAATTTTTTTTTTTTTTTTTCTCGTTTTACCGAAAATACTTCCTGGAGCTAGGGACAAATAAGGGAGGACATTGGGGAATATGTTTAGGAGGGGGGTGTCGAAGCGTAGGCGTAGCGCTCTGTGACACATCGTGGAGGGGACTCTAAAAATAATACTTTCCATTAGGTATAGGAAATAGAAAACTTGGAGAAAAATTAAGAAGGGAGGGGTAGTAAAGTGGGGGTGTTGAGATAACTTGACAATCCTGGATTATATTGAGTCGGCCTGCCAAGCTCGAACTAGCAGGCGGCGGTCTTCCTTATAACTTCTTCACTTCAAAACACTTTACTTACTTATTGAAGATTCTTTTTTGAAAAACAAATTTAATTTATAATATAATACTTTTTAAAAAATAAAAACTAATCATGCATATTTACGATAAATCCGGTCTTCAGAAACTGGAGGAGGAAGTGAACAAGCTTACAGCTGCCCTCGAGAAGGAAGAGAAGGCTAAGAAGGAAGTTGAAGCTTTGAACGCTAAACTGCTCCAGGAGAAGACCGACCTCCTGAGGAACCTCGAAGGAGAGAAGGGATCCTTATCTGGAATGCAAGAAAGGATCGCTAAGCTCTCCGCACAGAAGGCCGACCTCGAATCTCAGCTTATGGTATGTAACAATTATTTTATACTTTTATATTTAATACAATATAATTTTTCTTTAGTAAAAACAAGCACTTATCTGGCTCAAATGCTATTTATTTAGACTGTTACTCCCATTGTAAAAAAAACAGAAGGGAGTAATAATTTAAAGAAGATGAAAGGGTGAAAGTAATGTTCTTCTTTAGACGTTTACTCACCTCATAAAAAAAACAGAAGGGAGTAGTAATCTAAAGAAGGTGTACAGAATGTTCTTCTTTATACTGTTGCTCCTCTTATAAAAAAAACAGAAGAGAGTAATAATCTAAAGAAGGTGAACGGAATGTTCTTCTTTAGACTGTTACTCCCCTTATAGAAACAGAAGTGTGATACACCTTTGTCCCAAAGTACATTGGATTAAACATCTCTTTGCCTTAATAGTTATTTAGACAAAGTAATTAGTAATTATATCCAATTATATTCTAAAATAACAAAGAGGAATTACAATCTAAAGAAGTATAATTTATATTCCACTAGACTAGAATGTAACTAAAGACACATTTTGCTACTAATAAAATTAGACAAATATATAAAATCAAAGAATATTAAATCTCTCTCTACAACAACTATTGAATTAGAGACATGTATACTAATTTCTCCACTAATATTTCAATGCCATTAGAATTGATAAGTCATAAAAAAAAAAAAAAAAAAAAAAAATCATAAGTCATACCAAATTTAATTGAAAGCACTAAATATCTCAATAATGTGTAATCTGAACAGTCAGTATTCAAGTAAAATATTTATCAATAGTAGAAATGTTCTATTAAGATTATTAAAAATACGCAATAATTGCATGCGATAAAATAAATCTAGGTGAAAAACAAAATGAAAATCTTAAAGAGACAATTATTACACAACAAAAATTAAAAATCCATAATATAATGCCACAAATAAAATAAAAAAAATATCTCAATAGTATAATATCTAATTATTCCTTTTTAGAGTATTAAATATTTCCCTCAATTATAAAAGACGATTCCATTAATTCTCAAATTGATAATATTTTTTTCTTAATCACATGTGTATAATTTTTTAAAAATAAAAACGCATATTGAATATCTTATTACACATGCATTCTATATTATTAACAAATTTTCTACAACAAAAATTATATTTAGAGAAATAAATAGTCTCATAATATCAAATTAGGAAAAATAAATCAACGTTAAAAGAAAACTATAAATCTTAAAAGATATAATTATTATAAAAATCTAAAAATTTCCAGCGAATTTATCAAGATTCAAAATAAATCTGTGATCACTGGTTAAATAAATAATCTTAACACCGGTCTCCTCCCTTCACATTCTAAATATAAAGTTTCCGAGACATTTTAGTTAGACCGGATTAATATATTATTTCAGTAGAGAAAAAAAATATATATGGAATTTCTCAATAAAGGAAGTTCGTCTCCAGATTTATTTTAATAAAAAATAACTACCACGATTTTCTCAACAAAGATTTTACATATTTATATAAATCTAACTCCTCTCTCTAGTTTATATAAACATAATTTTAGAATCTACATAGTTGGAATAGGGAAAACTTATTTATTTAAAATGCTCCATTAATTTTTAGTATGTAAAAAGTAAATAAATAAAGATGAAACCAAACGAATAAAAAATATATATATGTAGGAGAAATATATGAGAGATATGTCACTTAAAAATAAATAAATTCCTGGTTATTATACTATATTAAAAATAGTTAAATGTTACTAAATCAAATCTGATCAAAACCATTCCAATTGAATCGAAGCAATAAATATTTTAAAATAAAATCCTAATTAGTCTTTTAGACGATAACAATTTAATTATAATACATAAATATGTTCGTCTAATGATAATTAATTTTAATTAATGAAATAACAATTTATTACTTTTAAATTAAAAAAGAACAATTAATCCATTTAAGATTTTTACAAAAATAAAACCTGAATCAACATCTTATCCGGCCCAAAGGACCAAAACATAGTTTAACGAAATAAATTAGTTTTTAAAAAGATTATACTATCTTCCTTTAAACCTTGTCTTGAGTTATTTTCACAATATCATCAATCTATCCTTAAAATAAAATGTTTCTAATTTTCGAAATTCTTTCTTTCTTCAAAAGAGATTTTTAACACAATGCAACTGCTAACACAAAACACTTCTAATTATAGATCTAAAATGCTTTTAAGGAATCGGTTTCTTTCGTTTTATTTATAAACAGTGTTAAACAGCAGAACTGAAAATGAGAGTTAGGAATAGAGGAAAATCCTTAATAACAAATCACGTAATATCTAGATCTAGTAGAACAAAAATGTCTTTTGGCCAAACACACATTTGAATGTAATGTGAAGAAATTAAATGAATTACAATTTTATCTTGATTCTAACGGATAATCAACGAAATTTAAGAAAAATCCTATTTCATTGATTCACAGTTAATATGAAAATTAAATTTACTTTTCACACCAATTTAATCATTCAAATTTTGCTCCTAAGATGTTATTAAAATTTCAATAGTTTAATTGCACCAATTTATTTTCATTATGCTATCTTTTTATGAAGATAGTTATATAAAAGTGCTAATTAAAAGTTTCGAAAAAATGTACGAACTTACTTAGAATTAAAGAAAAAACGCGAAAGTCTGTTTCTATCTCGACAACTTTGATACTGGCTTGAGTCCAGTGAAACACAAATTTAACACAATTTTAAAAATAAATACCAATTTGGATTTTCTTACTAAAAAGAACATGTTTAGATAAATGTAATTAAATCTTATTGTTTTGTTTACATTTTCGGTTTCTTTTTTTTCCTGAAATTGGCTCCAGACTGAACCGTAAACCTCAAGTTTTAAAGTTAAAATCTATTTTGAGGCTACAAAAAAACAAAACAAACTCACAAATCAAGAGGAAGCTTTTTTTTATTTGTAAAACCTGTCTTCGATGTAATTTTTCGAAGGAAATTTATCGCTTGCTTTGCTTAAAATATATATATAAAAAAAAGGGAAATACACAGGAAAGTTTATACAACATTTAAACTAAATAGATTTAATCGTTAAAAAAATAACAAATAGCAATTCTATATTTAGATATTTTGTATTAAAAATAACTCAAAAATGCACCACAATTATTTATCTCAACTAAAATAATACTTTTATCATATTACAAATAAAAAAAATATATATTTATACTTCACGATAGGCATTTTATTAATTTCATTCAAAATATACGTGTTGAAATGAATATTATTTTAACAAAAATTATGTATGTCAGGTTACATTATATATAATCTAAAAATATATACATACAGACAGGGGAGAAGTATGTCTTGAAGATATCGGTGAATGCAAGCATATCCTGCCAGCTGTTAGTCTAGGCCATGTAGAACACACCTGTCTTTCCGTAAATCACAGCAGAATGTGGCGGCATATATATATATATATAATATATATATTTTCTTTCTAAATCTTCAATTAGATTTTTTTTGGAGAAGAGAGAGAAATTAGAAAAAAGATCAAACCTGTGAATCACAGAAATAAAATAAGTGACCCCCTTTTTAAATACCCTAAAATATTACACATTTAAAATAACAAAATAAATTATTCAGTATATATTATTCTTATTTATTTTAAAGTTTATTAATAGCTAATCAGTTTTCTTTATAACATTTAAATATAAATAGGCTGAAAAAAAATATATACAATCTTAAACAAGATTTACTAATCTGTATTTGTGGGACACCTGGCTTTTAAGTCTTAAAATATTTATCTAATTTATATACATATAAACTCATATTTTTTCTCTCTCATTTTCTAACAAAATCAAAAATGTCGGGTGTTTCTTTAATTTTTTTATTTTTTTATAAAATCCTCATGAACATAGAATATACATGGAGGAGGATTTAAATAAATAACGATAATCTACTCCATCTGACCAGACACAAAATAAAATGAAAAAAAAGTCAAAATTTTAACTTTCATACTTATTACATATTTTTCTTCAATCCTACACTAATTCTAATTTTAAATACTATCTTAAATAAATAAATTTATTAATAAAATGCCTTTGAGTGATAAATTTGCAGGAGCAATAAATAACAATTTAAAAAAAAAAATAATAATAATTCGAATTGTTACTGTAAAGGATGCATATCATTTAAAGCTATAAATAAAAAAACAAAAAAAAACATTTTAACCACACTTAATATCTTATATTTTGAAAAAAAGACTTATGTATTTAATAATACGTACCCTATAGGTTAACAATGCACATTAGCAGTTGAGCCAGGTAATTGTTGTTTCGTAATTTTAAATTATTTATTGTAATTAGAAATAATGTTTGACCTTTGTTGAAACAAAAAGTTATAATTGTGATTTCTACGGTGTTCAGGACACACAAGACAGGCTCCAGGGTGAGGAAGACAACAGGAACCAAGTCTTCCAGCAGAAGAAGAAGATTGAACAGGAATCCGCTAGCCTTAAGAAGGACATTGAAGACCTCGAACTTTCCCTCCAGAAATCCGACCAGGACAAGGCCTCCAAGGACCACCAGATCAGAAACCTCAACGACGAGATCGCCCACCAGGACGAACTCATCAACAAGCTCAACAAGGAAAAGAAGATCCAGGGTGAGCACAACCAGAAGACTGCCGAAGAACTTCAGGGCGCTGAAGACAAAGTCAACCACCTCTCCAAAGTCAAGGCTAAGCTTGAACAGACCTTGGACGAACTCGAAGACACTCTTGAACGCGAGAAGAAACTCAGGTATAGTAATCGAAATATAATAATAAATATTATTCCCTCTAAATTAACTTGAATGTAACCGATAATCATTACTATATATTATCTTTTACAGGGGTGATGTTGAAAAGTCCAAGAGGAAGGTTGAAGGTGATCTCAAACTTACCCAGGAAGCCGTATCTGATCTCGAAAGGAACAAGAAGGAACTTGAACAGACCATCCAGAGGAAAGACAAGGAAATCGCTTCCCTCACAGCCAAACTTGAAGATGAACAAGGTCTCGTCGGCAAGACTGGCAAGCAGATCAAGGAACTCCAGGCTAGGATAGAAGAACTCGAAGAGGAAGTCGAAGCCGAAAGACAAGCTCGCGGCAAGGTTTGTACATCACTTGTTTTTATATACTATTAAAGTCAATCATTTTTTATTTAATGGGCTTAAGAAGGTAGATGGAAGAGAGAATAAAAGATTCCTCTGCTTAAAACTTTACCATCAAAAAAGAAATGGTTGCATTGCGTTATGGCCTTTATAAGAACTTACCAATTTAGTAATAGCTGTTCTTTAGCTAATATATCTTAGACTTTGAGCTTCAAAAATAGTTAACATGTTAACTTTTTCAATTTACAGGCTGAGAAGCAGAGGTCAGACCTCGCCAGGGAACTCGAAGAACTCGGCGAGAGGCTCGAAGAAGCCGGTGGTGCCACCGCCGCTCAGATCGAGCTTAACAAGAAGCGTGAGGCTGAGATGAGCAAACTCAGGAGGGACCTCGAAGAATCCAACATCCAACACGAAACCACACTCGCCAACCTCAGGAAGAAGCACAACGACGCCGTCTCAGAAATGGGTGAACAGATCGACCAGCTCAACAAACTTAAAATCAAGTCAGTATCTGGCATAATCTAATAAAAATTTATCATTTCATTTTATTGTTTTCTCAAAATATTTACTAGAGTGAGGGTTATCTTCTTTTATCTTATTAAAAGATATGCCATTTGGTTTATAAAATGCACCAATACATGAACTTGGGTTCAACAGGATTTCATTTTGAAAGTAACCAAATTACCATCAACTCATCTAGCAAACTGCTAGAAGCTTATTATACTAATCACGAATAAATCACAAAATTCATCAAAATGTAAACCTGGATTCTAGAGAATTATCTCACCATATTCATCTAACCCTCAGGTCAATTCTTACTTTATCACGAATACATCTAAGTGAAGTTTTGTTTACTCTGTGGTAACATCAATTTATAAGTTAAGTTATCTTTTTATAATGAGCTACTCCGATCGAGTTACTCTTAATCTTTGACATTTTTTTTCAAGCTAAATCGTAAATCTAATTATCAAAATTTTAACAAATTAATTTTTCCCAGCGGGGTAAGACATGTTTCACACTGATGATCTCATCGATTAGATGAGTAAAGTGGCCGGATAACCCCCGTCCTGTAATAACCCTAGCAGTTGATCGGGACTAAAACCCAAAATAAAAAAAAAAAAAAAAAAATAATCAAGAATAGAATTGTTGATATTTTTCATATATTTTAGAATTTGTGAATCTTCTTGCCTCATCTGATATATCACATGCAATTATCACAAGATAGCCTCACTCTATTATTTTAATGTGAAAACGATCATATTAATTTGTTATAAAGTGTTCAAGAAGTTATTTTACCATTCTTGGTTAAAATTTAATTGATATTATTAGACTGTTTAAAATATAATCTATAATATTTTTCTTAAAAAATATTGCGTTTATTAAATAAATTGTTTTTAATTAAATAATTTTTAACCAAGTTTAGTAAAAATATATTTATATATAAATTTGTTGTTGTTGTTAAAAACCAAACAAACTTTACTCTCTTATAATCAGGGCTGAACACGAACGTAATCATGCGCAGAATGTACTCAACAACACTTGCTGCGCACTGGATCAGATGACAAGAGAAAAGGTGATTTATATAATAAATCCCAAACAAACCAATCAAAATAAAACCGCACGAAAGTCCAACTTCTTTTTGTGTCGTCCAATCTATAGAATTGTAGTTTTGTTGGGAAAAAGAAACCAACAAATTATGTCTGTTTTTTTTTTACTTTTGTTTCGTACAAGTATTATTATGTTTTGTTCTTTTAACTATAAATTCTCAATAAGTCTAAAATTATATTAACATTGAAATAATCAAATTAACTTTAATTTAAAATGCGTATTTTGTTTTCTATGAATACGTATGGGGTTACAGTTAAGTGATAGGTATAACCAAAATAAAAATGAACACATATCCAAAACACGTGAGTACAAATTAACACTTGATCACAAGATAGTTGATCATCATACTTATCAACATCATCACGTTCAACGATGATTCATTTGCTCTGTTGTTTGTCTTATGCAGAGTTGAGAAGGAAAAAAGCCAGTACCTGTCCGAACTTAACGATATCCGTGCCTCACTTGACCATCTTACTAACGAGAAGGTTTGTTTTAATTATGAAAAAAAGAATTTGAAAGATGCTTCGCTTTGGCAGTCGACCACAACTCATGAAAATGAAGAAGCCGCTGCTTTTTACCCCAAATCTAAAACAAACAAACAAACAATTCGCTTAAACCGTGTTGTGTTTTCATATTTTTTTAATAATATGCTTTAAGGGACAAAGTTTTTTAATTTGTTTTCCGGCAACGTTTAATATCATCAATTATGCAAAAATACTTAAAAGTATTTAAAACATTAATCATGTTTTCCGTATTAAAAAATACCTTTATTTTATATATTATCCTAACCTTCCTCAAATTTAACGTACTAATTGTCATACATTCTAAAATAAATTATTTAACAAATAACAGTTTTTATTTTACTACTTATGTTACTCTGAAGAATTTACAACCACCTAGTTTGTGTTTATATGTAAAAGAAATATTAATCATGTGTTAATAATATTACCCATTTTTTGTAAAATATTTATGTCATCCAAATTAGTTATGTATACTTTACTAACATCTTTATTGATATAAAATTTGTTTGAATTGTTGTTTTAGCTTCCCTAATATTAAATTGCTACCTTTACGTAAAAATATTGTTAAAACTACTTAATATCATACATTTTATTCCAAATATTAATTTGTTCATTATTATATTTAGGCCGCCACTGAAAAGGTTGCCAAGCAGCTCCAACACCAAGTCAACGAAATCCAGGGTAAACTCGACGAATCCAACAGGTCTCTCAACGACTTCGACTCCGCCAAGAAGAAGCTGTCCATTGAGAACTCCGATCTCCTCAGGCAGCTCGAGGAAGCCGAAAGCCAGGTTTCACAGCTCAGCAAGATCAAGATCTCCCTTACCACACAGCTCGAGGACACCAAGAGGCTAGCCGATGAAGAATCTAGGGTAACTATAGAATGCACAGTTGTGTTTAGTTCTTTGGTCTTTTAGTTTTTAAGATAAAGAAACTATAATATATTGTTTGATTACAGGAAAGGGCCACACTCCTTGGAAAGTTCAGGAACTTGGAACACGACTTGGACAACCTCAGGGAACAAGTTGAAGAGGAAGCTGAAGGCAAGGCTGACATCCAGAGGCAGTTGAGCAAGGCTAACGCCGAAGCTCAGTTGTGGCGCACCAAGTACGAGAGCGAAGGTGTTGCCAGGGCTGAAGAACTTGAGGAAGCCAAGAGGAAACTCCAGGCCAGGCTCGCCGAAGCCGAGGAGACTATTGAATCCCTCAACCAGAAGGTTATCGCCCTCGAGAAGACCAAGCAGAGACTTGCCACCGAAGTCGAAGACTTGCAGCTCGAGGTCGACCGTGCCAACGCAATTGCCAACGCCGCCGAAAAGAAGGCTAAGGCTATTGACAAGATCATTGGAGAATGGAAACTCAAGGTTGACGACCTTGCCGCTGAACTCGACGCCAGCCAGAAGGAATGCAGGAACTACTCCACCGAACTCTTCAGGCTCAGGGGAGCTTACGAAGAAGGCCAAGAACAGCTTGAAGCCGTACGCAGGGAGAACAAGAACCTCGCTGGTAGGTTTCATATATATACTAAATTTTGATTAAAATCTACTACACACTAGATATAATTTACTAAAATGTGATTAGTATGTGTAAACTAAATATTTTATTCCAATTTCAGATGAAGTCAAGGACCTTCTTGACCAGATCGGTGAAGGTGGACGCAACATTCATGAAATCGAGAAGATGAAGAAGAGGTTAGAAGTTGAGAAGGACGAACTCCAAGCTGCCCTGGAAGAGGCCGAAGCCGCCCTCGAACAGGAAGAGAACAAGGTCCTCAGGTCCCAGCTCGAACTCAGCCAAGTCAGGCAGGAGATCGACAGGAGGATCCAAGAGAAGGAGGAAGAATTCGAAAACACAAGGTAAATACTGCATAAGAACCTTCTAAAGATTTATTCTCTCACACATGATTATAATCATTCTTATAGGATAAATTTAACTTAACTAAAATTACTTCTTGTTTTCTCATTATAGGAAGAACCACCAACGCGCCCTGGACTCAATGCAGGCCAGTTTGGAAGCCGAAGCCAAGGGTAAGGCTGAGGCTCTTCGCATGAAGAAGAAGCTTGAGGCTGACATCAACGAACTTGAAATCGCTCTTGACCACGCCAACAAGGCCAACGCCGAATCACAGAAGACCATCAAGAAATACCAGCAACAGCTTAAGGACATCCAGGCTGCTCTTGAAGAAGAACAGAGGGCCAGGGACGACGCCAGGGAACAGCTTGGTATTGCCGAAAGGCGCGCCAACGCTCTCCAGAACGAGCTCGAAGAATCCAGGACACTCTTGGAACAGGCCGACAGGGGCAGGAGGCAAGCCGAACAGGAACTCCAGGACGCCCACGAACAGATCAACGAACTGGCCGCTCAAGCCACCAGCGCCTGCGCCGCCAAGCGTAAACTCGAAGGAGAGTTGCAGACACTTCATGTACGTAACTCTCTATCTCATATATTTTAGGGATCTTATGCTGTATGTGTATGCTAATAAATAAAGTTTAAAACTAAAAGTAATCATTAATCATTATGATCATTTCATTTCACAGGCTGATCTCGACGAACTTCTTAACGAGGCCAAGAACTCAGAAGAAAAGGCCAAGAAGGCTATGGTGGATGCTGCTAGGTTAGCTGATGAACTTAGGGCAGAACAAGACCACGCTCAAACCCAGGAGAAACTCAGGAAAGCCCTCGAAACACAGATCAAGGAGCTCCAGGTAAATAAAATAAACTTTTTAAGTTTTAAAATTAATTTTTTAACTTATTTTATTTCATAAATTTTTATTTTGACAATATTATTAAATCATGTATTACTTTATTAATAGGTCAGGTTAGACGAAGCCGAAAACAACGCCCTCAAGGGAGGAAAGAAGGCTATTGCCAAGCTCGAACAAAGGGTTAGGGAATTGGAGAATGAACTCGACAACGAACAGAGGAGGCACGCTGATGCCCAGAAGAACCTGAGGAAGACTGAGAGGAGGATCAAGGAATTGACCTTCCAGTCCGACGAGGACCGCAAGAACCACGAACGTATGCAGGACCTTGTAGACAAACTCCAGCAGAAGATCAAGACATACAAGAGGCAGATCGAAGAGGCCGAGGAAATCGCTGCCCTCAACCTCGCCAAGTTCCGCAAGGCGCAACAGGAGTTGGAGGAAGCCGAGGAGCGAGCGGACCTCGCCGAACAGGCTGTTGGCAAGCTTAGGACCAAGGGCGGAAGGGCCGGATCCGCTGCCCGTGCCATGAGCCCATCCGTAAGTATTCTCCTCTAACTAATACCTTGCAATTTTGCGAATAAAAGACTTCTTCAAAATGTTTTTTTTTTTTCATTTTAAAAAATATCAAAATAGTAGTTGCAGCACAAGCTTAATAAAATCAGATTTATAGCTTTTATAATGATAATCAAAAATGCTTTTATCTAAAAGATAATGATGAATTTATAAAATAAAATAAAAATGTAAAAGATTACATCTGCTTCAAATGACTCTCAGTTTATCTTGCTGACTCAATTGCAAATCTTTTGTTTTTCACATATCTATCATTTCTTTCGGCAAACTAACATGTTTTTAATTTTAAATTGATTTATAAGCTTTTTTACTACTATTAAATAAGCTAAATGGTTATAGTATTAGTACTTAAATACATTAAAAAACTAATAGAGTTTCTTAAATAAACTTTATTTGAGGAAAGCTTCAGCGTTTTAAATATTACTATAATTGCCCTAGGTACAAAAAAAAATAATATGAATAATATGAAGTGTATAAATCCAACTATTTAAAACCACACAATGACACTTTAAAAAATACTTATCACATGGAATGATGAAGTAATAAAATAACAAACTTTTACAAAATTCAAGAATATACATTATAAAAGATTACTTTAAACAAAATATACAAGATTACAACACTTAATTACTCATTAACACACAGAAACACTAAACAACGAATAAACCACTATATAGACACTAAATCCAACGTATTAACACATAGAAATACAAATTAACAAACAATATAACAATTTAACAACATAAAATAAAGTAACAGATTTAAACAAGAACAGTTTTTCATTATTTCTATTTATTTCCACAACATTGCTATGAAGTTGAATTATATTTTTCAACAGGCACAGGCTGGAAAGCATTAAATCGATTTTGGACTTAAGATCAACACATCGTTTATGACCAAATCGTAAGTGGGCAAAAGAAAAAAGAATCCGCCTACTTTGATTTTGATTATTTCCCCTATTTCATAAATCCATTTTAATATTCTTTCATAATATAAGTGCTCCAAAATGGACTGGAGAGCCCGTCTTAGAAAAATAATTATTTTCCACTATAATAAAATTCTTGGTTATAAAAATAAAAAAATATAATATTTTTTTATTAAAATATAAAAAAATAATAATAGTATAACAAGAATGTAGCATGCTTCATTTATCACCTTTCACCCATATCCTTCCAATTGCGATATTAATTTAATTTATATATTCCTTGTAAATATATCCCCTTTTTTTCTTCTTTTTCTTTTTTTTAATTTTACCTGCTTCTTAATTATACAGAGTTTCAGAGTAAAAGAAAGTGTAAAGAAAGTTAATATACAGGATAAATACTCCGATACATTTGAGATAATAAATAATTAAGGATAATGCTGATTCTCTTTCATCTAGAGCTTCTTAGGTAATTTATATACACTAAAATTTACAATCTTAATTAAGCTGTAATGTAAGTTAATTTACTTTAGTATTAATAATATATTATAATATTAATACTAATGTTTTTAATTTTAAAAAAATCAATATAATTATTATTACATATTGATTTTTTTTTTTTAATTTTAATTTATTTAGAAAAAAAACCATTATAAAACAACATTTATAGCACAAAGGAAACATAATTGTGCAAAATACAAAAGAAGTACAACAACAACTATTATATTTATTAATTTTTCAAAACATACTTTTAAACTACATATTTATTTACATTTAGATGCTTATTTGTTGATGTTTTTTGCTTTAAAACTTTTTATTTTGCCAATTCCCTTAATTGCAATCAACTAGACGATTGTCAATGCTTTATTAGTTGTATTATTTTTATTTTTATAATATTAATATTTATTTTTATGTATTATATTTTTTAAGTAATTTTAAAAATTTTATCTGTTAAGAGGTTAAAATAGTTTATTGGTTAGAAATAAAAAATCAACTTCACTTCTAAATTGAGCATCGATTATTTTTAAACTGCTGTTATTAAATTAATTATTTCTTGAGAACTTAATTTACATTATTACTTGCAAACTTGTTACTTTACTTTGCTTATTACTTGCGACTGTAATAATTTTTAACTTGAATTAATATTTGCCTAATTTATCATCACTTTATTAATTACTTGACTATTTTAAGCTTTACTTTACTTATGATTTGTTAAATCTTTAAGACGAAGGATAAAACCAGGAAACTTAGATTTCATATTATATAACATTCTTTAAAGAAGTAATAAGCAATAATTATCAGACAATTTATTTATTTATTTATTGTTTTATTAGGGTGTCCGACAACTAGGTCATATACACCCAATACAAGGCATCAATCAGACAATTTATACGTAACCTATAGATTACAATAATTGTCCTTTCTTGCATAATATTAAGAAAAATCTGGAAGGATGCAAATAAATTCTTACAACCTTATATCCTTCCTCAGGATAAAGCAGAAAACTTAAATTCATATAAATTTAATATCCTTTAAGGAAAATTATAAAGAATTTTCATCAATTAATCTAAATTGCTACAATCTTAAGATTACAGTAATCCTTTCTGGTCTAATATCTAGAAGGATGTTAACAGTATTTACTTCTTTATATCCTTACGAAGTATAAAAGAAGTAAAATTAGATTCATGTAATTTTTTAAATCCTTCGAGGAATTAATATGAAATCTCAATTGGAAATTATAAAATTCTGTAATCTTAAGATTGCTATGTGTCCTTAAGGATGCATTTCTAAGTCCTTAAAATGTCTTAAGGATTCACATTACATTTTAAATAATATCAGGATCTAAACCACAAAAATCTTTTTGTGTATCCTATATCTTTTGAGGCGCACAATGCAATTAGATTTTACAAGTGAATTTTATGTTACAATCTTTCAACTACCAAATCAATTATAAACTCATCAGAATTAATATATTAATTTATTAATTATTGATAACTAATATTTTCTTTATTCGTTATTTGCAGGCACACAGACCAACACCCAAATCTTTTATGGACGGATCTGCTTTCCCACCAAGATTCGACCTACACCCTGAGGATTTTTAAATTTATTTATTTTTTAAGTTAAATATAAATTTTAATTAATATCAAACTATAAAAAAAAAATCCTTTTGTAAACAAAAAATATTACAATAAAAAAAATTATTTTACCAACTTTTATGTATTTTAATTTTAAATTAAAGTTATCAAAGAAAACCTGATATATATTTAATATTAACGACGAATTATATTTTATTTTATTCCAATATATTCCATTGGTTACTCGGGATTTATCCCGAGTAACAACGAACCATCACGATTAAGCGAGTACTTATTGTAAAAAAAAAAATTATAAAAATATAAAAAATACCAAAAAAAAAATAAAAAGTATATATTATTTCATTAATAAAATGCTTTTAATCGTGTACTTCTATGTATTTTAATTTATTCCCTTTACTTCATCTATATTTTAGAATAAGAAATTTATAGTAATAGTATAAAGTTTAAAATCCTTATAAACTTTATAATAGTATGCTGCATTAATATACTATTATTTCATGATGCAATCTCATAGTGAAAGCAAATAATATAATACTGCTAAGTAACTGTATAGTGTGATACTGTACTATCATAATGTATAGTACAATATCCTACTATTATGATACAATAGCATAATATATGTCATAATATGATGATCATTAAATGTATGATACATTATCATAATAGTATACAATTATATGAAGGTACAATATTATACTAGTGTATCATATCACTATATCTTGACATAATAACATAAATTATATAATAAGTCAGTGAAATGATACAATATCATACTTTTATTATTACTGTTGTAGGATATATGACATAGCATAATATTATGATGACATCACAAAATGTATTATACATTTTCATACTATTATGCAATTGTATTTATTATAAATATCACTCGCATACTCCAAAAGAAAGAAGTTGCCGTAGCTTTCTGCTGATTTGATATATTCTTAAGTCTATTCAATAAATGGTTTATTGATTTATTTATATAATTGTATGGAGGTAAAATATTAAACTACATATTAAATTATCCTGACACATTCACAGTGAAGTAATCCAGTAGCATAATATATTATGCCACATTATGGAGTGGTACAATAGCATACTATTATGTCATAATTTTGAGTTACCATCACATAATTTATCATACAATATCACACTATTATGATACTGTATTTTATGATTGAACTATTAATGATATATAATTACCATATCACTTAACACAAGCTGTGGACGATGATAACAGAAAAACTACGTGCTAGGGCAAGATGACAACAGACTCGTCACTTAACTGACAACTAACTAGAAAATTGTCGAGTGCAGCAACAACTATAAATCTATAGACAGTTCGTGGACCATAGTGACAGACTAACCAATTAGGACAAGTCACTTTGGTTAATACCACGTAAAATCCTTAAATCTAAAATAAAACCATCTCCTCTCCAAAAACCCAATTTATTATGGACAAAAAGCGATGCAGAAGAAACAGAACTTTTTGGCCAAAATCTCTCTAATCTCTTCAATCCGATATCCATGACCGTAGTCATTTATCATTTATCAACAATAGATGAAGATCTATCAAATCCTCTTCAACTTTCCCCTCTTCCTAAAGCCTTCAATCCCTCCGATTTTTCATACCTTCTTCAAACAAAGCCCCTGGTTACGATTTAATCACTTCAAATATCCTAAAACAACTTCCCAAGAAAGGAATCCTCTACCTCACCCAAATCTACAACTTTGTTCTCCGAACCACATATTTTCCTACTCTCTGGAAATTTGAAAAATAATTATGATCCTCAAACCCCTTTCACCTTCCAACCTCTTACAGACCCATCAGCCTCCTTCCTGTTATGGGTAAGATTTTCGAGTAATTACTCCTTGGGCCTATCTACCCCATCATAATATCCTTAAACATAATCCTGAATCCTCAACTAGGTTTCAGATCCCTTCATTCAGCCATTCTGCAATGCCGCAGAGTTGTAGATATCATCTTATCCACCCTTGAGAGGAAAATGTACTGCTCACTTGTATTCCTGGATGAAGCTCGCAAGCTTTTGACAGGATTTGACACCTTAACTTGCTCTGGAAACTCAAGGGTATCCTTCCATTCACTTACTACATCATCCTTAAATTGTATTTAACAAGCCTTTTTTTCACCATGTTTCCTATAACCTTTTAAAATCTCCGATCTAACCTATAACTGCAGAAGTACCCCAAGGTAGCATCATCGATCCTTTCTTATACAATGTTTTCATATCACGAACATACCACGATATCCATCAGCACTCTCCAACCAATCTGCCAACCATCCTTGCTTCCTTTGCAGACGATAAATGCATTCTCTCCACTCATAAAAATTCTCTTACAGCTTCTGATCTCGTCTAAGAACACCAATCTGCCAAAGTTCGAATCTTCTCAAAGTTTGGCTAAAAAAAAAATGGCGCATAAAAATAAACGAAAGTAAAAGTGTCCATGTGGCCTTTTCCTAAGACGTGGAATCTGCAAACCTCTTTTCTTCAACCAAATCCTTATACCACACTAGTACTGTCCACTAACTTGGGACATACCTTGATCGTAGTCTCCCATAGGCACACCACAAATCACAATGCAAAAATGCATCTACACATAGTATAAACCTCAACATAGACTCCTCAACAAAAAAATCAAAACAACACGCACATAACAAAGTACACTTATAGCACAATGCTCAAACCTGCATAGACATATGGCATGGAAATATGGGGCTGCACCAAACGTTCCAACTTCCAACACCTACCGCATCAATTCTTACACTCAAAGATCCTCAGAACCACAGTAGATCGCACCCTACTACATCTCCAACCAAACCTTACACAACGACCTTAACATCCCATTCGTCCGAGACCAAGCCATTTCCCGCTACAGATCCTTTCACTAGTCAGTTTCCTTCCACACAAATCCTCATCCGAAACCATTACTGGTATGTTATCAGGTAGTCCAACAACACAACAAACCGCTTCAAGCGGCTTGTTGTGTGGATGGGCTACCTGACAGGAATGATTTCGTAAGATAGATTTAGGATGAATCAATGATAACCCTCACAGAAGCTTGAAGCGGCAATGACCTCGTGACATATTACCCTAAAAACCATAATAAAAAAAATACTATGTAAATTAATAATTATAATTACAGACAATAAGCTCTAACTGTTATTGTCATGCCACTTCTGTGCCATAAATTATCATTATTGCTTAGAACAATTACATTGTTGTTGCATACATCAATAAATGTTTTTTAAAAAAAATCATTACCATGTATCACTTTTCATAAGACAAATTACCATAATACTATCTTAATATAAATATATCATTGAAATATTTGCAAAGTCATGGGACATTTTCTTTTAAAATATAGTACATTACGCGTCTAGTGCGGAAAGCAGCATTTTGCATGAGAGTGTGGAGTTTGCACCCGAGCGACATCGAGGGTAATAAAACCACTCAAGCAAAGCTAAATGCAGTTTTCGCACGATTTGCGCACCGTACTTTATCTACGATTGTTGGATTTTAATAATAAATACAGAAAAAACAGTTACTCTAATTAAATAAACAGCAAATTAGTTTTGTTAAATGTAAACAAACACGCTAATCGTGCGACCGTGCGATAAGGTGAAGAATTATGAAACGCCCATGCGCAATGAATACAACTACGAAAATAATCACTTTCTAAGCATCTAAACAGAGATAAAAATGTTTATATTTCGTATCAATCCTAGAAATAATGTTTTTTTCATTCCTTACATTAATTTCCACTTACCTACTTTGAATTCCTTGAAGGAAAATTAATTATAATGGTTCTTGGTTCTGCCTTCGAACCCAAATACATAAAGAATATGTGTGTTGTAGAAACAGGCAACACACGAAATATTTAAATGTGAAGCTCTTTCTTGGTTTTGGCGATTAAACTGAATAGAATAAGATTAATGGCGACGCCACACAAGCGGAATATTTGAAATACCAATTATTCTCCTTTCGCCGAATAGTTCGGCTAATTACCTCCACCCCTCTCCACACATGCAGGTATTTCCCGAGCAACCTCCTCAATGTGAAAACTGCAAACATACAGCCAAGCAATCCACCTTCCACCTCTACACTATATTTTATACTAGGCATCGCGTGGCTCTATCATTGAAGCGAGCGTAGAGTAATAAATATGTATAGAATATTGAAAAAATAGATAATCATTAATCATGATGAGTGATAGATAATGGGTATAGTAGTAGTACAGCGGCTATTAGTAAGGGAACCACCCCGCATTCTTACTATTCCTCTAACCACACTATCTCCTTTTCAATTATTATAAAATGTATTTCTTTGCTACAACACAACTACTGGATGTATCAAATTGAAATTTTGCATGCCTGTTTCAATTGTGCATTAGATGGTGTATATGAAGTTTTATTATAATCGTTACGTTAGAACGTAAGATATCGGTAAAAAGGTTGTTTTCTCTATTATAAACGTTTAGGTCCGCTTTATTAGTTTTAGCGATCTTTATTAATTCATAGCGGTGTCGTTGTTGGTTTTACTAAAAAATTTTACTTGAAAAAAATGTTCGTCTCATCGAATAGGTGATGATAGAATTTTTTCCCGTCCTGAAATTCCAATTTTAAATTTGAAGCTTACGTTTACGCGAGCATTGCGCGCAAACTCTTGGACGGATCACGCTGTCCAACAAACTTAGCCTTAGTATTAGTATAAGAAAGATGAATACCAAATTTCAACTAAATCGGTCAACTTTTACTCAAGTTATCGTCGGACACGTAAACGTTACACACAGACAGACAGACAGACAAGATGCATATTTCGTTGAATGTAAGAAGCTCGCTTACGCTCGCTTCAATTAAAAAAGAAGTTTGTTTTCATGCAATCACGCACTAGGGGCCACCACTTTGCCTCCAGGCCACCCAACTTCGAAATTTCAAATTGGAGTGCATATTTATAAAAGGATATTTGGATTCTACGGTGAAAAATAATAAAGTTTTTCTAGAAACTTTCTTTTCTATCTCTAATATTTTGCCCCAAATAAGGGGGCGGAGATAGCAAAATAACCCTTTCGGAAATTTGTTGTAAAATTTAAACGGTTGGAGATAAAATAATGAAACAGGGGATCCGTACCATGTAAAGAGAAGTTTGTTTTCATGCAATCGCGCAGTAGGGGTAACCACGCATTTTTCCCCAAGGCCATCTAACTTTAAAATTTCAAAGTGGAGTGTATATTTTTGATAGCAGATTTGGATTCTTGAAAAATAATAGTTATTTATGTAACTAGGCAGCAAAATGGAATTTTACTGACGAGTAATTAGATTAGCCTCCGAGCCGAAGGCGAGGACAGTTAAGATAATTAACTGCCGAGGCGAACCCGAGGCAGGTAATTTACTTATTTGACAATATATTGGCAATGAATAAACGAGGCAGAAATGTTTCCTTTGCTGCCTTGTTGCATACAATATTTTATCTACTCACGCTATGCAGATAAAAAATGGAAGCTTAGGTAAGAGTTAATTTGAGATGAATTGTCAACAAACTCAAACCAAAACAAGTCGTGCTCCAGTGTTGCCACTTCTTACTCGAGATTAATTATTCAAAGACCTACAATTAAAATACTTTTTCAGTTTATCATTTTAAACTTTTAAATAATAATACATTAATAATATAACACTGTTTTGTATTAAAACAAGTATGAAACAGAATTAAAATAACACAAATTAAAATAAATCTAAACACAAACAAAATCAGAGGTTATGACACGCAGTGGTAAACATTGTTACTTTCTCTGCCTAGGCCGGGAAATATTTCCCTGCCTAGGCCTAGTATTTTCCTGACTGTTTTAACTACTTTACTGCCTGTTTTTAATAATTTTATAACAACTCAGCGAAATAGTACTTTCCAGCCAAAAAACAGTTAAGTAATGTTTAAATTTGCTGCCGTGAGTAGATAAAAATATTTTTATTCAAACGTTTTTTTCTATCTCCAATATTTCGCCCCCTATAGGTATAAAAATGGTAGATTTCAGCGCCTGGGGGCCAAATAGTGGTTGCCCCTAGTACGCGAGTGGATGAATACTCACTTCCCTTTACATGGTACAGATCTCCCAAGTTCCATTACTTTATTTCAAACTGTTTAGATTTTATAACGATATAATTGTTATTATATTATTATTTTCGAAGATTAATTTTTCTATTTTTGCCTCCCTATAGGGAGCAAATTATTGGAGATAGAAAAAAAAGTTGCATGTAAAATTTTATTATTTTTCACAGCAGAATCCAAATATGCTATCAAAAATATACATTTCAATTTAAAATTTTGAAGTAGGGTGTCCTGGGGGCAAAGTGGGTAGTTGCCCCTAGTGCGCGATTGCATGAAAACAAACTTCCCTCTACATGGAACTGATGCCCCAAGTTTTATTTATTTATCTCAAACCGTTCAAAAGTTAAGAGGGGGGGGGAGACTTTTGGGCCACCCTGTATGATAAAAAATAAAATAAATCTATATATATAAAAGTCAACGTATGTGTGTGTGTGTGTATGTATGTTTGTTCTTTATACAAATCTACAGTTTTAGTCCAATCTCGATGAAAATTTGCACACTTGACCTTCAAAGCAAGGGAAAAATCAAGGTCTACATGAATTTTCGAAATTTCAATTTTGGTACACAGGGGTACGGGGTACAAGTAATAAATACGGGGTCAAAGTAATGAATACCCTTCGTGATATATATAGTTGAAAAGCTCTTAAGAGTACAGTAGTTGATGTTATGTACAGTTTTGTCATATTTTCATTTAGGAGGGGGGTAAAATGGAAAAATATAGCTATAACATATTTGTTCTTTATACAAATCTACAGTTTTAGTCCAATTTCGATGAAAATGCACACTTGACCTTTAAAGCGAGTGGGAAAACACGGTCTACATGAATTTTCTAAATTTAAATTTTGGTGCACACGGGTACGGGGTACAAGTAATGAATACGGGGTCAAAGTAATGAATACACCCTTCATGATGCATATCGTTGAAAAGCTCTTTAAAAGTACAGTAATTGTTGTTGTATACAGTTTTGTCATATTTTCTTTATGGTTGTCTATAAACATGTCTAATTATAATAACACTCCGTAGCGAAGCATGGGTACCCAGCTAGTATAATATATAATAGAACATTATAACTAATTGTTCAGAACAGCCATATGACTGTTGGGATTATTCGTCATTTCTGCTGGGCCATCTTTGAATCAAGATCAAGGTTACAGGTTCGATCCCACGCCCAGGAACATTGACTTTAAAGCTCACTATTGAACACACCGTATTCGCTTTGGGGGTACTTTGGTGTGTAAAGTGGCTAACTCCATAGAGGGTTGGTAAAAAGAGACCAAATTAGTGGTCTAACTTTCTTTGGTTCTAAGTTTCGAACAAGTGGTTCGAACTCATTCTTCTAATGACTATACTATCACTAATCATATCATACAAGTAAACAAAAAAAAATCAATTCAGATATAAATATATTTATATAAACTTTTTTTTTTCTTTGACAACAGAAAATACAAGGAAGATTGGGGGAAAAAACAAAAAAATATATAAAAAATTAAATAATGACAACTCTACCGCATTTAGTTTTACATTTAAGCTTTACTTCTACGCTTTATATTTAAATACATTTCGTTCTCATAAGATTATAAAAATTAATATATTATGTATGTACCGTCACTCGAATAGTAATGTTACGATAACCGTTTTTTTTAACGTTTCAATAAGCGGCAAATAACCATTTTACACGTTTTTCAGGTGCATGCTATTAGAGTCCATAATATATTATAGTTATTTATAAAAAAATTCTATAGAATTAACCTGATTTCTTATTAATAATAAGTAATAAATAAGTTCATACAAGTGTATGAAAAAATTTGTAAAAATAGTTTTATTTTTGCCTCAAATGAAAAGTTTTTTTTATTTAAAAAAAAAAACTGAAATCGGGACAACATACATAATATAAGAAGTTAAAAAAATTATTTAATTAAATAATTTTATAAACATTTTATTTATAGTATTATTCTTCATTTTAATTATTCATGATGACATTGATAATTATTAGGTTTATAGAAATATTGATTTGATTTGTATCAATTGAACGATAAAAATAATGAATACATTTATTTTATATTCATTCAATGATGAAAGTGATGAAGAAACTTTCATATTTATATATTAACAATGATGAATATATTAGTAATGGTAAATAATTTATTATTCTTGATGATTGAATAATTAACTTAATTATAATGATTCCTAGTAATTATTCATTTAATGTGATGATAAATTAACTTTTATTGAATTGAATTATTTATGATTGATTAATTGTAGGATTCAATCATGGTGATTTTTTTATATATTTGATCAATTGTTTGATTTATTTATTGCAACTATGTTTTACAAGGCTCACAATTATTGCAATTTATTAATTTTCGGCAAATTTGTGTTTATTTTAGGATCTGTTTAAGCCTCGTCCAGACTACCGAGCCGAACAGAGGAAACGAGCAGAGCAATAGTCTCTGCGCATGCTCAGTCTAAAGTGCGCATGCTCAATCTAAAGTGCGCATGCTCAGTCTAAAATGCGCATGCTCAGTCTAAAGTGCGCCTGCGCATCTCATACTGGGCATGCGCAGAGACCAATGCTCGGCTTGTTTCCTCTGTTCGGTTGGGCAGTCTGAACGAGGCTTTACTCTCAGAGTTCAATTTTTTAAACATAGAGAACATAATGTTGAACATGTTGATAGTTACAATTGTTTTCTATTTATGTTACGGGGAACGTTAATTTTAATCGATTAAATAAAGAAAGTGGTTATCATTTAGTAAATAATTATTATTGGTTGCGTTTTTACTTTAATTTTTAAAAAATATTGAAAATTAAGTATTAATTTATTAGTCGGCTTCTGATGATTACTAGATTAATCTTATTTGACACAAAACGACAGAAAAAGTTAATTGAATTGAGTTACGATTAGTGTACATTTTGGTTGCATTTATTTTGATAGCCTGTAATTTGAATTCGATTAATCATATTAGTTACGATTGTTAGGAATTTGAAAAGGAATTGAACGTGTTTATTTTTTAGCCTGTAAATGTTATTGGTTACTTTCATTTGATAACCAATAAAACGTGTTTACTATTTAGCAGATAAATTTGATAGGTTACTTTCATTTTATTCGATGACCAATTAAACGTGTTTACTTTTTAGCCGGTAAATTTGATTGGTTAATTTCATTTTATTCGACAAACAATTAAACGTGTTTATTTTTTAGCCTGTTAATTTGATTGGTTACGTTTTATTTTAAAAGACAAACAAAATTAACATAATTTAAAGTTGATTTGTGATAGCTATTGATATTAATTAAATTCAATTTGACAATAATTCTTAGACAAACTTTTTCCTTTATTTGATATTACAATTTTCTTTGTCAAAGCTATTTTATTAATTTATTGATATTATCAGCGACAATTAAACTTATTTCAGTTTATTTCGTGTTAAATGATATCATGAATACTTCAACAATTATTCCAATTCCCGATTTTATTAAAAATTCATCGGTAATGATAATTTTATTCCATTCCCGATTACGATACGCCAATGAATGATTGCATTCCCGTATTAAGTTACGCGTTTATTCTTCGTACTTTTCTAACGATTCCAATATTAAAAAAATGTATAAAATCCTACATTATTAAAATATTAATAAATTGCAATATAATTTGAAAAATAAGAATACTTTAACAAATGCTCAGTATATATTTTTATGATGATAATAATAATAACAGTACTTTTATAATGGACAATAAAAATAATAATTATTTTTATTTCCCTGCAACAGTTTTTTGTTATTTTTTTATTTATTTTATTTTTTATCTTCCGCCTACTCTTTATATTTTGAGTTTTAAATTTATATTTTTTTTTTATTTTTTAAATTAATTTAATTATTATATCATTTTTTTACATGAATATTTTATAGTATTTTTTATCCACTTCTTTCTCTTTCAATTTTTTTAAAATTATTTTTCATTTATTAATTTTTTATCACCATTATAATTATTATCATTAAAAATATATATTACACTAATTATTGATTTATTTGTTCATTTGTTCAAAATAAAGTTTATTTATTTTCTTATATAATATGAACTATGTGTTCATAAAAAGGTTTGTGGGTTATTATAAATTTCACAATTGTTTTTTTCAATACAAATTTATCAATAATATATTCTTCTGAGTTATTATAACATTAATTAATACATTCAATGGGTAACACAGTTAGACATCTTACCTTCAAATTTAGCGTTTTCAAAGTATATATAGTGATTTTGATACTTATATCCTAAAAACGCCAAATTTAAAGATTCGAGGTCTCATATTGTGACTTTCATTTATAACATATTGTTATAAGAAATTATAAATAATTTCTTTTTTCTTGTTTTTATTTATTCGTCAGTTATTTAACTATAACGTAGTCTTAAATTTGTTTCTGTTCATACATCATTTCAGTCCTTCCATATTCCGTTGAAATCGTTCGTAACATATTCCTCTATAAGCAATGATAATGCATTTTTATTCATTCTATTATCTTTGTCGTTAATTTTTTAATATTATTAATTTTGTTTACTAACTTCTCATTTGTAATCGCATTATTCTATTCATTCCATATTCCGATTGATTTTCATTCATGTTGAAATCTCTAAGGAATGATACATCATTTTATATTACTTCTATATTAGCTTTGTCATTCATTCCTAGTATTAATTTTGTTTACTAACTTAATCGCATCATTCTATTCATTCCATATTCCGATCGATTTTCATTCATGTTGAAATCATTCTTTACATATTCCTCTAAGGAATGACTCAACATTTCATCATAGTTCTATTAGCTTTGTCATTCATTCTTATTGGTAATTTTGTTTACTAACTTCTCATTTGTAATCGCATCATTCTATTCATTCCATATTCCAATCGATTTTCATTCATGTTGAAATCATTCGTAACATTTTCCCCTAAGGAATGATTCATCATTTTATAATAGTTATATTAGCTTTGTCATTCATTCTATTATATTAGTAATTTTGTTTACTAACTTCTCTTTTGCCATCGCATCATTCTATTCATTCCATATCCCGATCGATTTTCATTCATGTTGAAATCTTTAGAAACATATTCCTCTAAGGAATGACACATAATTTTATATTATTCGTTTAGTTATTAGTAATTTAATTATTATTTATTTGTTATTTAGTTATTAGTTATTTAGTTATTAGTCATTAGTTCAGTCAGCTATGTTGTTCATATTATATTAGTAAAATAGAATAGAATTACAGACGAATATATTCATTAAGATGAATTAATAACGTATATGGTATTGCATAAATGATCAATTATAATATTACATCGACATTTGTAACCATAATTTTAATTATATAGTCATAATTTAATACCGTAATTGCTTTCATAATCTATCAACTTTATTAAATGATCTCAATGTTGCCCTTATCAATAATCTTTTATTACGTTTTATTGCATAAAGGAACACCATCAATTTTATTCACTTTTACCATAAATAAATTCATTATTATTCTAATCTCTAATACAACATAATGTAGCTATTATATTCGTAGTAATATCACACCAATAAAATCACCATCAATCTTTTTTAATCATCCTCTCATCGAATTTTTAACCATCATCACTAATATAATAAGAGTCGTTAAGTTGATAAGAATATCTTTATCACCAGCTGAATCTTGATATTACTCATCATCAATAAATGTTTATGATAAGAATACTATCATCACCAACTAATTCTTAATATTTGATCATCATCAAATTAAGTTTACACTTAGAATATTGTTTATCATCATCTTATACATTTAATCATCATATAATAGAGTCGTAAAGTTGATAAGAATACTGTTATCACCCAACTAATTATTGATATCAACTCATCATCAATAGTAAGAATGTCTTAAAGTTGATACGAATATTGTTATCACCACCAACTAACTGACATTCATAACTATATTTAATTCAATAAAAATTCTTTTTATCACCACGTCAAACTTCTTTCAATACATTACTAACAACGAACTCATCAAAAATTCAATAATCATCACCATCATCTAAGTATCATTTCTTCGTTCATTCTATTTATTATTTTATTTCTCTCCACATTATCGCATTTATATTATTTTCATCAATATTTCATATGATTTCTTCTTATATTTATCTTTTATTTACTGTGTATCAATATCGTAAGTTAATTTAATAAAAAATAAAGAGTTGTCGTTATTTACTTCAGTTTGATCGTTTATTCATTTCACTTCTATTTTATTTTTTAAAATATATATATTTCTCACTTCCTTGTCGCGCAATTTTTTATTGCATTCCAGCATATAAAATTTTCCGGTTCCTTTACATTATGTGTCATTGTTCCCTCGATTAAGTACCTTGTTTTATGGACATTTTCCCTAAATTAATTCCTTTTCAGATGTATTCTAGTCTTTCTTTTGACTGAATTTCCTTCAATTTTCCAATTTTTTTTCTATATACTTATATTTACTACAATTATGTATAGTACTTAAATTCCTAAGTATTTATTATAATCTTTTTTTTGGAATTAAACATCAATTTATTATATTATCCTAGAGGAGTGCCTTGTTTAAGTATTAAATTATTTAATTAATTAATTAATTTTTGTCCAATTTTAATTTTTCGATTTTATTTTCTTTTTTTTTCGTTATTTGAACCACTTATTGCTTATTTTATAGCTTATCCTTCTTTAGTAGCATATATTTAAAGTTAATTTTATTTTTGATTTTGTCGTTTTCTCATCATTTGTCACCTAGAGAAAATTTCTGATTTTAATTATCTTAATGATTTCAGGTTGATTTTTTTTATTTTTTACAAATCTTTGTTTTGTTTTTAATCAAAGATTACGTTATCAGTAATAAGCTGTGAGCGGTACTGGATCTTTTATCCTGAGAGTCAGCCAAGGTTGTGGGTTTATCACTTCGTGTTCTCGAAGCATTTTCTCAACACATTTTCTCTGAACCATAGTGAGATATTTAGGATAAACATCAATGAAAGTAAATTCTGAAACAGGTAAAGTCAAGATAATACATTATTTTAGTCACTTTTCGAAAGCTCAGGAGGGTGCAGGTTCGATACCTATATAAGTCAAAATATTTTTGAAATGAAACTAAGAAACTAAGAGTTAATTGGCTTGGATGAAACGAAATTCCATGTAACAAAGTTTGTGATTCGAGACTCGTGTAAATGAAAGATTTTTTATAGGTAAATCAACTGCCGGCTTAAATTGGCAGTTGCCTTCAGGCCCCCACTCCTTCCCTCGGCGAACCGACTGTTTGTGTATTCCTCTTTGTCGGACCCGATTTCCCTCTCCTTAAAGCCGTGTCCAGACTGCCGAACCGAACAGAGGAAACGAGCCGAGCATTGGTCTCTGCGCATGCCCAGTCTGAAATGCGCAGGCGCAGAGACCAATGTTCGGCTCGTTTCCTCTGTCCGGTTCGCCAGTCTGGACACGGCTTAAGGAAAAGTTGGCAGGATGGAACTGGGTCGGGGCGTGAAAATGCAATATTCTTTCAAGAGTTAGGGAGACCGAAGCAAGGGAAACCCGGAACGGCACCAGAACCAGACGGCAGGGAACGGGTCGTCTAAAGGTAATGGGGCGGAAGGCTATATAGATAACTTTTAAATCTTCGGAGAGCCAATTATAACATCGTGTTTTCAACTTAAATTTATTTCTATTCCTTAAAAAAAACTAATATAATAAGATTAAATATAAAGACTTTTAATATATGTATATAAATAAGAAAGGTATATAAAAAAAATAATGTACGAACGGTTATAACAAACACAGATATAATACACAGATAAAGAAAAAACACAGATATAATACAAATAATGTAGGAACGGATACAAATATATTATATTGAAACAATTTAAATATTATATAAACATACAAATGGGAAACAAGAAGAGGACGAAGTGAAGGTTTCATACGGGGTTTTAAGTGGCGCCGCAAAAGTGTTGCCGCATAGATGAATCCCTTCGGGCCTCCGCAATTACGTATCCGCTAGCTGTGAACCCACCTTAATCGCCCCTTAAATAAGAGGGAAGAGGAAGAAGAGAAGGTTTCATTCAGGCTTGAAGCGGCAAAGCAAGAAAGTTTATTTGAAACCATCTTTTCTTGTGACAGCCATATACAAATCATGCCGCGCGGCATAACGCGAGCTAAGAACCTAGCTTGAGTCAATAACCTTTAAAAACTAAATAAAGATAAATTCTCGGGTTATCTTCAATGCTAGATATAGAAATCTATGTTAATTTTAAACTAAAATAGCCTTCGATAATTTGTGTTACGTAGAAACTTTACAGCTAATACAACAATCTATATTTGTAAAGACGAGTCAAATGCAAGAATTTACATTGGAAAATCGGATTAAAATGCACAATGGACTACTTGAATCAAAAGATAATTTATACTTAAAATTGAATATACAAGAAGACCACTGTTTTTTTTTCAGATAAAAATATTATCTAGGTAGTCTCTCATATTCGAACTCGTGATCTCAGTCACAAATATTTACCACTTCCTCAGCAAGATAATGACTGAACCAAACTACAAATTATATTATTATTGGGGTTTGTAAATGATTTAATATAAATAAAACTTATTT
This sequence comes from Gerris lacustris, assembly GCA_951217055.1. Lineage (NCBI taxonomy): Eukaryota > Metazoa > Arthropoda > Insecta > Hemiptera > Gerridae > Gerris > Gerris lacustris. The sequence continues at coordinate 106,368,769 of OX578277.1, read as the reverse complement.
TTTAAAGCAAAAAGCTAAGAAAAAAGAAACCATTCCAAGTATTTCATGAATTATTTATCTGATTTTCAAGAATTTGTTGTCTATTTGACTTGTTTTTCTTAACTGTTCTCGCTAACAAAAAACAAATCCTCCAAATTAAAGCATACCTCAGACATTTTTGTATGAGGTTTGTCAATTAATATTATGCATTTTGTACTTACTCTGTTGATTATCATTTCTCATTACTTCCGAAATAGTTTTCAAATTGCGTATGAAGCCATTGAAGTGCAGAGTCTGGAGTCGACGACATTTCTTCGTCATATTCAAAATAACGTCATCTAAAGATTCGCTGCAGTTTCGAGTCTGTATCACCAATACTTCTGTAAGGTTGTCAATTAATTTTTAGTAATGGTTAGGAATTTGAGAATTTAACTGTTTGATTATTGAAAAAAATCCTTAAAAAAGAGTCCCAGACAGTTTTAATACAGGTTAGGAATTTGAGAATTTAACTCTTCTAGTAGCCCGACTTAGTCCCTAGGATATCCACAGCACCAGTCATTTGGTCCATTGGCACATCCTGTGGAGGGTAGATTTTTTGCTTCTGGGTGACTTATGGCTGATCTGATATCTGCCCTTCTAACATCCTTGGGACATCCATGGCATATCCAGTTAAGAAAATTTTGGGACATATTCTGGATGCTTAAAATGTTTTTGTTTTTTTTAAATAATGAGGAGTTGTGACAATAGTCATATGTATTATCAGCTAAAGCAGTTACAGTATATAAATACTTAATGTTGGAACTCTATGTGGATTCTAAGATTGGATTTAAAATCCTAGAAATTTTGTGTTATCCCTGCAAGATTTGAACCCGTTATCTCCAGTATGTCAGTCTAACGCTCTATCCACTCGGCTAAGAGTCATTTCCGATTTGGTGCAACTCAAAATGATTACTTAAACATCACTCAATAAATATATATCTTTTATAAATATATTTTAGATTGTTTTATTATAGCTTTCACCGAAATATCATCCTTCTTGTAACGTAAATAAATCTACTTCTAATTAAATCTGTTAATATTTTTTAATACAAAGCAAAAAGCTTTAGAAATTATAACTTCATTTAACACACAGAAAAATTCCATCCAGATTCAATTTCCACTTAGAATGTACATAACCGTACAAGTCTACCTATAAATCCGAAACAATACAACTACTAGATAGATAATGTTGTTACAATGTGTTAGGAAGATCTTATTAGTTTCGATTCAGAATTCCAAGAGTGGCCATAACTAACAGGATCCCCGTAGGACCCCGCAACCGGACGTCCATAGGATACCTTCAACTCGATATCCTGCTAAGGATATCCATAGAACATCCTTAGGGTGACCCAATGAGGCATCCAATAATCATAAGAAAACCCATGGACCAACGAATATGGACAGGATAACATCCAGATAAAAGGATATCCCAGAGTTGTCTTTTGGATCTCATTGAATAACATTGTTTAAGAAGTGACCAAGACAGTTTTAATAAATGTTTGGAATATGAGAAATTAACTATTTCCTCATTGAACTCTTAAAAGAAGCGACCTAGACAGTTTTTAATTATTGATAATTTAAATATTTGCTTATTGAATAAACAATGTTGAATAATAAACCTAGACAGTTGGTGTAGTGTGCAGCTACGGTGCGCATGACTCGTCTAATGATGTCACCCACGGGTGCCTCTCCAGGAAGCTGTTCACAACACCATGTCAGCGAGCTAAGAGGAATATCTGGCTGAAGACAAGAACACAGCTGATCATGTCGTAGCATACTATCTGTAAAACACATCAAGCAGACATTTAAATTAAGTTTAGAGGTAATTAATCAGATTCATCATATTATGTTTTGGTCAAAGGTCGCTCAAACATTCGTGACAGATGACGGTGCTGGCAGCAGGAAATGAAAATAAATATTAACTGATCTTTCCAGTCAATAATATCATCAAATTATCATCACTCATCACTATTCACAAATACATCATTATAATGAATGCGATTCATTATTATATTCCAGGAGATAGCGTGCAAAAATTGTCTGACTAACGTCAAGCTAGAATTTTTTGTACAAGTTATACTTTTGGTGCCTGTTAAGAATATGTGGTCGGCTAAGTTCGTCTGCGGGACATAGCTTGGTAATAGGCATTTGAAAAAAAAACAAATCGGTGGAAAACAGCCATGACCCATGACCCTCCTATTTTGGTGGACAATGTGAGTATCATAATCCTAAGTACAGAATTAGATAGTAGACAAAAAATCAAGTTGATGCTGGTTTGTCACTTGATAGTTTAGTTATTCAAATATTACCCCCAAATAAACCTATAAAGTGACAAACTTAACATACACTTGATTCTTGGTCTACTAACTAATTTTAGAGGATTTGAAGTGAAGGTTTCATACGGGTTTTGAAGCTGCTCCACAAAAAGATGGTTTGGAACCAACTTACAGCGTATCCACTTGTAAGAACGTCATTGATTATAAATGAATTCGTACGTTCCGAGTTCTGGTTGCTGTGAACCCAACTTTGAATTCTATTTTGAAAATTATTTTAAAAAGTAATGTAAAGGTTTGTTACAAACAATCTGGGAACTGTCAGCGAGATTGTTAAGGTCATGCGCAAAGGATAAAAGCCGTTTTAACCCGACTGTGATTCGCAGTTCTCCAAGTTGTTTCACCCTACGCATGGGTCGTTTGCGAATTGTTTACCATACGGTTTTTAACGATCCTCAGCTAAATGAAATACCAGTTGGTACAGCATGCGCAGTTATGTCGATCGTCATGGTCAACCGGAGGGTGCCCTATCTGTAGGGTTTTCTTTTTCATATTTACGGTTTGATAAAGGTTTACCAATACGGTTTGATAAAGGCCCCAATTCATGATGCAATTTTTTGTTCAATCATGTTGAATAACTTCATAATGTTTATGAAACCTGTTAAAAAGACATTACAGATAGGGTGGGGTTACAACAATCTTATTTATTCTAATTAACATGGCTCTTACAAATCTCCAATGAAACAGTCATATTAGGATGGGGTGTTTTCAGTGCTGCCCAAGCGGAACTCGGTATCTGTGGGAACTGCTGAAGACGCGCCCTGATACCAAGCAACTTCAAACCTGGAGCACCACGTGACAATGCACTCAATAGTTCCCCAGTAACTGCAGTACTATCTGTAAAATTTAAAGTGTTTACATCTTTAGAGTGTCCACATTTCTAACTGTTGTCTCTTAATTGATTATTATTAATAATACTATGTAATTACATCTAATTATCACCTGTCTCCATAAAATCCTGTTTGTTTGTTATTTATGTTTGGTTATGATTTAATTAGAAAAGTTTTGTTGAACACCTCATTCACTTCAAGCTTCGCATGCTACACCGCCCGTCTCCATTAATAATCTCCACAAAACTAACGGTCTTTTTCAGGACCATCACACTCACTTCAACCCTCCACAATCCACGCAACTAATCTTCTCAACCAGGGATACTGTCCCTTCTCGGGACCACCTCATTTACTTCAACCTTTCAAACGCTACGCCACCCGTCTCCTCTAATCATCTCCACTAAACTAACGGTCCTTTTCAGGACCATCACACTCACTTCAACCCTCCACAATCCATGCAACTAATCTTCTCAACCAGGGATACTGTCCCTTCTCGGGACCACCTCATTTACTTCAACCTTTCAAACGCTACGCCACCCGTCTCCTCTAATCATCTCCACTAAACTAACGGTTCTTTTCAGGACCATCACACTCGCTTCAACCCTCCACAATCCACTAATCATCTCAACCAGGGATATTGGCCCTTTTCAGGACAACCTCATTCCCTTTAAGCCTTCATCGAGTCACTGAGCACTGAGGATATCACAGATTACAAATAACTGGAAGAGGTCCATTGGGATAAAGGAAAGGTTGCCAATTTTTAATCATTTTGTTCGTCTGTCATATGTTTCGACCTGCCCACTACGTCTTCTCGCGATTTATCTAACCAAGATGTTGCCACCCTACAGAATGCATCGCTCGCGGTGGGCAGCCCGTATTTTGTTTGACCGAGCCTCGTATTGTTACTATGTGCTATAAATATAATAAGAAGATTCTTCAATTATGGTGTTAGCTTAATCTCAGCTTTGTTATCTGCTTTTTCAATGAATTGTTAGATCTATAATAAATATATGTTGATCAATATTATATCTATAATACGTGTTGATCAATACATTACCAAGCACGGATCAACAAATTTACAAACTTTAAATGACTCAGGACTAATCGTTATCATTTTATAGTTTTATTATGATTTTAATTGTGTTTGACCATATGAAATCACCAATAATTGTTAGATTTAACCATCTTAGTATATTCTCTGCACCAACCTCATTATTGTCCAGGAGATAGCGTGCAAAAAGTGTTTGACTAACATCAAGCTAGAATTGTGTGTATTGTATAAGTTAATCTTTTGGTCCCTTTAAAGAATAAGTGGTCGGCTTAGTTCGTCTGCGGGACATAGCTTGGCAATAGGCATTTGAAAAAATAAACCGGTGGAGAGCAGCCATGTGCCGCCCATTTTGATGGACAATGCGATTTCTATGATCCTGAGTATTAAATTAGTTAGTCGACAAAAATTTAAGTTGGTTATTTTGTCACTTGATGATAGGCCACCATATTGATTTGGGGTAATATTTTAATAACTACCCTATCAAGTGATAAACTAACATCAACTTGATTCTTGGTCTACTGACTAATTCTATACTTAGGATCATGGAAATCACACCATCCACCAAAATGGGTGGGATATGGCACTCTCCACCGATTTGTTTGTTTTTTCAAATGCCTATTGCCAAGCTATGTACCGCTGACGATCTTAGCCGACCACATATTATTTAATGGCACCTAAACATTAACTAAACACAAAATATTAGCTTGATGATAGCCAGACACTTTTTAGCACATCTCCTGGACTATTAGAAGTAAGATAAGGACTCCAGCAGAATTCCTGCACCTCTGTTATCCTCTTTTGTCTACTACCCAGCAAAATTCGTAGAAAATACAAAGAGGAATAACATTTTACAATTGATTCTATCCCAGAAATGATAGTTACCCAAAACAAGGTGTGAAAGTCTAGGCAGATCTAACAGAATGAGGGGTAAGCTAGGCGCTTGTGTTCTGCATGCCCCCGGAATATGAACACTCCTTAATGTTTGTCCACAAGCTCTTAATATCCGACACATTTCACCACCTCGCATCCAAGCACCTTCTATCCGCACTTCTTCAACTTTGCCTCCCCTGAAAAAACATGTAAATTAGCAAGGTGCCGAACACCAGTTTTTAATTTGAATTTATTTATAAGAAAAACATTTTTATTTAATGTAGTTGGTATTTATAAACGCCGTATAGCAACACAAAAATTCTATAAGGCTAAGTAATATTATCTTTTACGTTGTACTTTTTACTACAATTTCGTTTGCTCTATAAGGTTGGTATTCGGTACCAATAAGGTTTGCTCCAACCAAGCAGTGTACCGTCCGCGGCATGTCACGGGCATGCGCAATGATAAAAGCCGTTCCAACCCGACTTGTGACAGTGTTTCGTACCGTCCTCCAACCTGTTCCATCCCGCGCAGGGATCGTTTGCGAGAACCAGCCGGCTGGTTCTCGAGTCGCACTTGCATCTTCGGTGTGGAGGCTCTTGTTCAATTACCTTGACTCCTTAGATAATCCGGTGTTACCAGGACGCATGCAACCTGCGACTTGCTACTTCGGTGTGAAAGCCGCCTAAGAATACTTAATTTAAAAAAATGCGCTCACAGCGCGAGTCTTTGAAGTGTAATAGGTCTTAGTCCTAGTACCAGTGCTATACGATATTATAATTTTATACGAGTAGGACGAACCACTTGGTCCAACCCAACAATTAGGCACATTTTACTAGCCACGTGATAGAGAGTTGTAGGTACTTTACACATCCTCTGTACAATGTACCGGTGAAGCGAATATGATGTGATCATTAGTGAGCTAAGATAAACAGAATGTCAACAAAGCATGGCGTCATATCCATGACTAAATTATTGTCATGACCAAAATGGTCTGTACCGTTTCTGATGACTCAGATACACAAAACTGAGCACCGCGGCAGAGAATTCTTAAGTAGAGGTTTAACTAAGTAAATTTTGATGAAATCTTTCAACATAGTTTATTGCTTACTTGATTAGCTTGGCAACGAGGAATAGAACCCTACTCCTATTTACCAATTTATACGAATGTGAAGAATTGGTAAGAGTCAGAGTTGAAAGTCGGACCTGGCTTGATATCAACGCCTTTAGATAGTAGATCGAAAAGTCTTCAGTTGATCTTAAATCCCATAGCAAGTTTAAATGACGTACTCCTGTTCCTGGAAAAAAAATAAACATAAATATTTTATTAATATTCTTTGCAATAAGAATTCTTTAGTGAATCGGCGGGGACATGAAAGCTAAATAAAATGCATAGAAGTTTCTGAAAGAGGAAAGAATCTTAAGATATCGGATTAATTCGGAACAGATCGGCTCGTATATTCGAGAGTTCTGACTCACCCTCACTAACTCACCACCCAGTTTTAATTTTAAACTAGGCAGTTGTAAATATTTGCAGGTAGTTCAAGGGTATATAGAAATGCCCCTCAAAGTCTGACACCGGGATTTTGAAGGCGTCTTTGATAAGGTAAATAAACAAGCCTTTGTTCTACAATTAATAACAAATAGAGATTTCAACTAACTATAAAATGAATTCAGAATTAGTGCGAGGATGCAGAATCGTGTATATGAGTTGGACATATGGTATATGGGCTGACGAAGTTCTTCAAAATTGAACAAGGTGTTAAATAAGGATGTGTATTAAGCCATCATCTTTTTTCCTGCTATGTGAACGAACTCGTAGATTATCCAGAGGGAGACATTCTTATGGAAATACAAAAGTTAAAATCTTGTATCTCCAGACATTATTCTGTTAGCATATTCACCCAAATCCCCAACAGATTATGATCAACAAATTAACTGAATATTGTTATAATTGGAGTTGAAGGTGAATCACACCAAATAAAAATTAATGGTAATATTTGATAATAAATCTGTAGGAAGAAGAAGTAAACATGAAAGTTGGAACTACGGGAAGAAACCTATAGATATTGTTAGCACGTACAAATACTTGGGCATGACAATGACTCTTTCCTTGAAGCAGCATTTGTGAGAGACATTTATAACTAGGAGATCTATGGGTACTATTTGGATCACGCTGTTTACAGATTCACAAATATTTAACCAGGTCAAAATAAACATCTTTAGCAGTGTCGTTAAATCAATAATGTGTTACGCATCGCAGATATAAGGGCTATGGGCAAGACAACGAGGTAAAAAAGCAGTTAAGATTCTTCATTTCTTACGTGAGACTTCACGCACAACCATTTTATTTGTATGTATTTATTTGTTTCCCATTGACTAAACTTAAATTAAATGTTAAATAGATGATAAAGATGATGTCATCTCAAAGATCTGAATTGGTTTCTTACCAACAAAAGCCAAAACGGTCTTGAGTTTAGCTCGGTGGTCGCCTCTGGTGACGGTGATGTTGAGATATCTCCATGCTATTGGACTGCACACCACGTCATGCCAGTTGGGACAGACATCCATAAAAGAAAGTCTGTCATGGGCCTCCAGGTAATCCAATACGCCTTCAAGGCAGGGAGAGGGTAACCTCTCCCAACCCATCGGGGAATGTCCAGTTTCAGAACATCTAAAACAAACAAAAAAAAACGCAGTCATTTTAAGGTTTGGTAAAGTTGTGATATGTGAATTTAATTAAAAGATCTTAATATAAATTCTCTAAAGCAGAATGTAAAATAGTTAAATGGTGTTTCCTTTAAGTTAAGTCACTGTCCGCAGCTGTATAGGCCGATATACCTACTTCTATTTGACTCAAAGGTTCCCAGAGGAGAGGCATAAGTTTAGCTTATGATATGAAATTCCTACTCATCCTAAAGATAGGGGTGTTGCGCTTACACCTAAGTATCGATACTAGCATAATATAAATACTTTAAAGCAGGTATTGATTCTCCCTCCGATACCAGTAGCTACGTTTACATGGTATATTGAAAACAATCTGATAACGGCATCTTTCCATGTAAACACACCGTGTTTAATACAGTTCACCTCATGGTCAATACACCAAAAGTCTGTTTTGCATCGTATTGAAGATATATGTAAACACCTTACTGCATTGAGAAAGTATAAGGGCATGCGCAGTTTTATTTTCTCTCCAGGGTAACCTCTAAGGTGGGTTCACAGTCAGCAGAGCGCAGTGCGTATGTATTTCATCTATAGCCTTCTTATAGCGGATATGCAAAACTTATTTTGCGGAGCCGCTTTTAAAACCTGAATGAAACCTTCACTTCAAGTCCTCTTCTATTTTTTTATGATTTTGTTTTTTATTTTCAATCCTTAAACTTAATACTGGCAATGCATTTACTTGCTTGAAATTATGTTTGATGCATAGAATTTAATAGAGAAATAACTATGAACAACAGCGTAAATTGAACTAATTCAAAAGTTTATTGATAAATCACAATATAACGTTCAGCAGCGGAAATTATCCCTTCAGTTCAGAGCAGTAGATAACTAAACGAATCTGTTTTGTTTTATTTATAATTTATAACCTTACTCCTGACTGAACGATGTGGGGGAAACCAGCAAATACGCGTCCCTGGCTTCATGAATATATTATCGGATAAGCGCCGGGGTCCGCTAGTTGCGTGAACCTACCTTTTTGCACATCGACCGCACAAGCATAACCTTTTTTCACAGGCATTATAATTATAACAGCGGTTTTCAAATATGTCCGAACTGTATCCAAATATTTTCAAATACCAACTCAATACGATCATGTAAACAGACGTATGTTAAAAATAGTAAAGCCTCGTCCAGACTGCCGAACCGAACAGAAGAAAAAACCGAGCATTGGTCTCTGCGCATGCCCAGTCAAAGATGCGCATTTGCACTTAAGACTGAGCATGCGCAGAGACTATTTCTTAGTTTCCTCTGCTCGGTTCGACAGTCTAGACGAGGCATAACCGTATTGATATCGTTTTGAATACACCCTGTAAACATAGCTAGTATTTAAAGGAAAGTATTGGTTCCAAAATACTCGGTATCGAAATAATAATATCGATATCAAAATTAACGTATTGAAAGATAAGTATCGATAAAAGTAGTAAAGCCGATTAAAGTACATTGTATAATACATGTAACTTAATATTTGTTTAATATTTACCAAGAAATTACCAATTTTAGTTTTGTTATCCCAAATAACTAATTATAATACAATATACAACAATACAAACGACATCATCATTTTATAAAATAACCATATTTTACCTTATGAATGTAAAAAAATAAAAGAAAGTTAATCCTTATTACCGTCAGTTGAAGGAATCTTACAGGAAACGAGAAATTCCTCATGGGTGAAACTGACTTCTGTGATGTATATTTGAACCGCTTTCGTAAGAGATCCCGACACATAATTTTTGGAAGTTTCCCAACAAAAGTAATAAACATTTTTTTGTTTTTTCCTTTCTTTTTGTCTTTTTTACAATTTATTTTTATCTGTCAATTGTCAGTGTCAATGATTATGTATACATTTCAATAAAAATTGTTTTAAGGTAAACGATACTAATTTTCTTTTTTGACATTTTACGTGAAATTAGATCGGGAGCCTGTGACGTCACTAGTGTAGACTTTTTGTTAAAAAATTGACCAAGCCAAACAATAACCTATTCGGTTTCAAGTCTCAGAGCAAGGAAGGGGTAGAGGGAACAATACTATAGAATCTGGGTCTTAAAAAGTGGTTCTTTATGCTACACCCCTATACTAAACCTCCCAAGCGGCAGTTTGGTGAAACAGTATCGATAATAACTCGATAAAAACTCGAAATTTATCTGATATCAGCTGATATCAGTGATATTTTGTTACGACATTTAATATTTTTATTTTTAATACAGTTTTCTTCATAAATATGTACTTTAGTGTTGGTTGTTAACCTTATTAATTATCGAAAGACAGTAACGTCATTAATAAACGCATAACAGTTCCTAGATGACCAATAGTAATCTTCTTTGAGTGGGGTATCAAATAAATGCTACTGATAAGGATTTGTAGACAAGCCTCTTTGGGGACGTGGGGACGGAAGGACAAGGAATAGACCAATAAGACAAGGACCAGTGACCACGTGATGACTTTAGTTCAGATTGAGCTCGCTTGAGAGGTTTAGTATAGGGTATAGGGGTGTAGCATAATGAACCACTTTTCAAATCGTATTGCTCCCTCTACCCTAGGGTGACCAACCGTACCGTAAAAACCGGATTGTCTCGTTTTTTTCACGAACATTCCCGGTGTCCCGAAAAAGTCTCCCGGAACGCCTAAATGTCCCGTATTTGCGTTAGTAAAAACTCTTTCTGTTTGAACATAATTTTTAAGAATATTTAAAGATATGCCAAAATGTGTTTGCAATCCATGCCCATAATGGCAATACTGATAGAATATTTTCGCTTATGAACATTCAGTGGACAGACGGACAAAGCAGTATGGAAGTGGAGACCCTTTCTGCAATTCTTCAAGTACTATACAATTTCAAAAATTTTTTGGACTGTTGTAACTTTTACAAGTTTGTATTAGAAAAGAAGGAAGTTTTAAAGATGGCTGGGGTAACAACTATGAGTACACTAGAACCTCACAATAACGGACTCTTCTATAGAGCGGACACAGATAAATAGAGGATTCTGTGAAATGCCCCCCCCCCCCCCCCCCCCGAGCCAGGACTCTGCAGCCGCTTCTGTTTTGATAGAAATTGTAAAAAATCGCTTATTAAACCTATGTTCGAAGCTATCTTTTATTTTATGTAAAATAAACATATTTTATAGCTAACTACTGTACTTTTTATAGATGTACGCCCTTTTGCATTATTATTTAAAATAAAAATTTGTAATATAACGGACTTATATAATAGAGGATAATCCTCAGCTCTTATTAGTCCATCACCGGAACACCACCCTCCCCCCCCCCCCCCCCACACCTGCCCTGGGGGGTATTGCATACACCCCAGACCCCCGGATTGGGTACTGAACGTGTAGTCCAGTCAAATTAGCTCAAAATGGCAGTGAATCTTGCATTAAATCATGTAGTTCCAATTTTTTCAGGAATGTGTTGGGGGTGGTCCCCTCATCAACGCCTAATAAAGTCCCATCGATTTCAGGCGCCGCGGGTGGGGGGAGGGGGGGGGGCAAAAGGTCACATTTTTCAGTTTTTGGCGTTTATCTCGAAATCGGTACGTCACACAGAAATTCAACATTAAAGCTGATAAAATTCTCTTTCAAATGATATATCCTATTTGAACCTAAGTGTTACCGTTTTTGAGATATGAGTCGTTGAATATGAATTTTTTTTTAAAAAAGTGGCAGTGGTTCAGGTATCTGGTCAATCTTTCTCTTCTAACTCTTTGCCCTTCCATTTTATCGAAAACTAGTGGGAAGGAAAGTTGTAGAGCGAAAAATTTTCTTAAAAAATGAATCTTGTTATGCTAATTTATCTTCACCCGGTAAATAGCTAGAGCGTTTTGAAATTTTTCAACTTTTTAACATTTTACTAGTAAAATGCTGCTTGTGACTCATATTTTGTTTCCAATGTCTGTAACACTATGTAAACAGTCTCTCACGCGTTTGCGCCAAGTTATGATCGAGTATAACATTTTTATTACAATAATAGGTCGTTCAAAATGAGTGAAAAGTGTTTAATTTGTAATGAAACAGCTGAAGATGGTGCAAGCCAAGTGAGTGATAAAGGGATGAAAACGTTAATAAGTGCTAGTCTTACACGAAGAGATGAAAGACCTGATTTTTTGAAGACATGAAGACATGAAGATTGAAAGGTCGTGTCGTCCATGTGGAGTGCAGAAAACGATATACCAGGCCATAGTACAATGTTTCCAGCGGTATGCCAATGAAACAGCATAAAAGTGTTTTATAATCCTAAATCTTCACCAGGAGACATTGCTGAAGCTGGGGAATGAATGTTTCTGCTCATGTTCCAGTCCCCGTTAAAGTATGATCTCAACCACTACAGGTACCTTAAATTTTTCTCAGACCATACTGACCCCATTAGGTAAATTTAATAATTAATTAATTCAACTAATAAATATTTAATAATACGTTATATTATTATTAATACAATAATTATTGAATACCACTATCTACAATTCTAATCTATTTTTATTCTATTTTGTTCACTGATACATATGCTTCGTGATTCGTGAAATCCACAGCAAGAATGAAAGTTAACCTGCGCGCTTTGCCGCCCACAATAGATGCTGCAATGCAATATACATACAGAGTGTTTCTGGAGGTGCAGCAATGGTTGGGGAACGAATCCCTCCTACCTGAATGTTGGGGTTGGACGAGAAAAGATGTGGACACCTTACTCTTATCAAGACAAAAGCCCCTTTGGCACCAGACAGTGTCCTCAACACACTCTTCTGCCGTTGTACTACTGGCTGCGGAACGAGGTGTAGTTGTCGGAGAGCCGGGAATGCGGGGATCAACTGTTCCCCGGTGTGCAGTAACTGTCAAGGCTCGTGTACAAACAGTGTTCCAATCCAAGAAGACTTTGAGCAATTTGATAGTGAAGAGCTTGACTTTTTTTAAAACTTTTTCCGAAGTATCATATTGACGGCTTTTAATAAATGAGAAAGCAGTTGATGAAATGAATTGTATATATAGTCAATGTTAGTATTTGTTGTTTGAACCAATTTTTGATTTTATGAACACATTTTATGCATCTTGGTTTGATTTATTACTTCCTCCTCTCTAATACCCGTGTCCTTCCTTCTATATATTGCGAGATATAGATTTACGTACATGTATACATAATTTATTATTTATACGGGTTATAAATACTATACTTATCTAATTAAACAGCATACTAAGTGATCAAGAGTGTCACAGACATTGGAAACTAAACATGAGTCCCGGCATTCCCGGCTCTCCGACAACCACCTTCTTCAGCTGTTTCATTACAAATTAAACACCTTTCACTCATTTTGAACGACCAGTTATTGTAATAAAAATGTTGTACTCGATTATAACTTGGTGCAAACGCGTGAGAGACTGTTTACATAGCGTTACAGACATTGGAAACAAAACATGAGTCACAAGCAGCATTTTACTAGTAAAATGTTGAAAAGTGCCCCTAAATTTCAAAACGCTCTAGCTATTTACCGGGTGAAGATAAATTAGCATAACTAGATTCATTTTTTAAGAAAATTTTTCGCTCTACAACTTTCCTTCCCACGAGTTTTCGATAAAATGGAAGGGCAAAGAGTTAGAAGAGAAAGATTGACCAGATACCTGAACCACTGCCACTTTTTAAAAAAAAAAATTATATTCAACGACTCATATCTCAAAAACGGTAACACTTAGGTTCAAATAGGATATATCATTTGAAAGAGAATTTTATCAGCTTTAATGTTGAATAGAATAACATTTTCTGTGCGACGTACCGATTTCGAGATAAACGCCAAAAACTGAAAAATGTGACCTTTTGCCCCCCCCCCCCCTCCCCCCAGCCGCGGCGCCTGAAATCGATGGGACTTTATTAGGCGTTGATCAGGGGACCACCCCCTACACATTCCTGAAAAAATTGGAACTACATGATTTAATGCAAGATGAAAACCTAATTTAACTGGACTAGTGTGGTATCCCGTTTTTCCCAGTTGACGATTATAGATGTTAAGATTAGAACTTTTAATTACTTGTTCTTATTATTTATATTTTATTTTTTTATTTATTTTTTATTACATTAGCTTATTTGATTTATAAGTAATTTATTTTGTTTTCAAAAAATAAATTAATATTTATTATACGTTTTTAGGGTCCGTAGGCAAAACCAAGGACCCTTATATTTTCCTGCTTATGTCTGTCCGTTCGTCCTCTCCCGTGCTCTCACGGCTACACCTTTCGTCCGATCACTTTGAAATTTGGCATGTATGTGTCTTGTACCTGCCCACATATTTTAAAAATGTTGCGACTTAAAAAAAAAAATATTTTTCAAAATAATTAGGGTAAAAAAACTTAAGGGTTAACATATTTTTATTTTTTTTCGACACCGAAAAAAAATACAGGGGTATCATATGAAAGGGTACGTCGAGCTGATTACAAAAATATATAATTCTTTGGTTATAACTTTGATAGGGCGAGCGTAGGCGAGTTTGAAGTGGGTTTGAAACGTGTGTCCCCCCCCCCCCCCCCCCTCTATCTCGCTTATGTGAAGTGCAAAAAATCTGAAAAAATTCCTGAACATTCTTCGATCAAAAGTAAAGATACCACTTTTTGGAGATTTCGAAAAAAAATATTATTTTATTTTTTATTAACAAAAAACGTTTTTTATAACTATGCGGTCTTTTCGATGTATTTATATGGTTGAAGTCCGGTTCAGTGGCAAAAAAAACTTTATCAGAAGTTTGTTTATGTGTTTTGAGAATATCAGACCCATAGGATAGTTCAAAGTAAGCTTTTTAGCATTTTAAAAAATAGTGTGGCCTACGGACCCTCGCTGTGTGCTGACTAGCACACACTTGACCTGATTATTTGCAATTCTGAACCACTTTTCTAAATAATATTTTTCGATATTATCAAAAATAAGGGTATTTTACCCAAATTTTGGGGGGGGGGGGGGTCATAATTTAAAGTTTTCAAAAAACAGAACACCCTGTACACAAAATCAAGAAAATTTTAGCATTTTTAGAGGTTTAAGAACAAGCAGGAGTTTTTATAAAGAATTACTTTTTTTCGATAACCCAATAATAAGAACATTTTTCCTCTCGGATACTTTATCTTGGGACACACTGTGTATATCGATATTGATCAGTAAACAGGATTAAATACCATCTTTGATTTTCATTCACCAAAAACAATGATTATTTTTATAGGGACGAAATTATCAAAATTTGCGACGTTCATAAAACTAATTTTAATATTTAAACATTTCCCTTTTCTCCATATTTACTTTACTTTCTTGTATACTTTGTAAAACCTAATGTTTATGTTTACTTATACGCTTGCATTAGTAAGGCGGAAAAAGTATCCAGGAAAATCTCAGACGATAGCTACCCGAGGAAATAACTACTTTTTTTGTCTTTAAATGTTTTTCATAAAAAAGAAAAATATATTTCGAGAGTTAAATTTCAGTAAAAATTTGCACAGTGATTTTTGTTTTTTGTATATTTGCACTGATAATGTGGAAATTATAATGAGATTTGCTACCTATTCTTTTATAATTTAGATAATAAATGAAATGAAAAATGTTTAAAAATTTGAATAAGAGATTTGTTAAAAACACGTGTAAATAAAGAAACTGTTTAATAACTTTAAAAAAAAAGAAAAAAAGCTATATTTTGTAAGACAAATATAAATAAGGAAAAATGAATAATTTTATGGTGAGAGACACAAGTAAGATAACAGTTTTAAATAAATTGATATTTAAGAACTAAAAATTAGTTTCTCTGCAGATTGGAAACTAGAAACATGATAAACATTATTGTCTCACTTCTTATCATATCAATTGCTTCTTCTTCAGGTAAATACTTTATTGATAACTATAAAGAATAGTGAGTTTGATTAATTACCGTAGTATAACACATGTGAAACTTTATTGATAACTATAAAGAATATTTAGTTTGATTAATTACCGTAGTATAACACATGTGAAACTTTATTGATAACTATAAAGAATAGTGAGTTTGATTAATTACCGTAGTATAACACATGTAAAACTTTATTGATAACTATAAAGAATATTGAGTTTGATTAATTACCGTAGTATAACACATGTGAAACTTTATTGATAACTATAAAGAATAGTGAGTTTGATTAATTACCGTAGTATAACACATGTAAAACTTTATTGATAACTATAAAGAATATTGAGTTTGATTAATTACCGTAGTATAACACATGTAAAACTTTATTGATAACTATAATGAATATTGAGTTTGATTAATTACCGTAGTATAACACATGTGAAACTTTATTGATAAGTATAAAGAATAGTGAGTTTGATTAATTACCGTAGTGTAACACATGTAAAACTTTATTGATAACTATAAAGAATAGTGAGTTTGATTAATTACCGTAGTATAACACATGTAAAACTTTATTGATAAGTATAAAGAATAGTGAGTTTGATTAATTACCGTAGTATAACACATGTAAAACTTGATTGATAAATATAAAGAATAGTGAGTTTGATTAATTACCGTAGTATAATACATGTAAAACTTTATTGTTAATTATAAAGAATAGTGAGTTTGATTAATTACCGAAGTATAACACATGTAAAACTTTATTGATAACTATAAAGAATATTGAGTTTGACTATAAAGAATAGTGAGTTTGATTAATTACCGTAGTATAACACATGTAAAACTTTATTGATAAGTATAAAGAATAGTGAGTTTGATTAATTACCGTAGTATAACACATGTAAAACTTGATTGATAAATATAAAGAATAGTGAGTTTGATTAATTACCGTAGTATAATACATGTAAAACTTTATTGTTAATTATAAAGAATAGTGAGTTTGATTAATTACCATAGTATAATACATGTGAAACTTTATTGATAACTATAAAGAATATTGAGTTTGATGAATTACCGTAGTATAACACATGTCAAATTTTATTGATAACTTTAATGAATATTGAGTTTGACTATAAAGAATAGTGAGTTTGATTAATTACCGTAGTGTAACACATGTAAAACTTTATTGATAACTATAAAGAATAGTGAGTTTGATTAATTACCGTAGTATAACACATGTAAAACTTTATTGATAACTATAAAGAATATTGAGTTTGATTAATTACCGTAGTATAACACATGTAATACTTTATTGATAACTATAAAGAATAGTGAGTTTGATTAATTACCGTAGTATAAGACATGTGAAACTTTATTGATAACTATAAAGAATAATGAGTATGATTAATTACCGTAGTATAACACATGTGAAACTTTATTGATAAGTATAAAGAATAGTGAGTTTGATTAATTACCGTAGTGTAACACATGTAAAACTTTATTGATAACTATAAAGAATAGTGAGTTTGATTAATTACTGTTGTATAACACATGTAATACTTTATTGATAACTATAAAGAATATTGAGTTTGATTAATTACCGTAGTATAGCACATGTGAAACTTTATTGATAACTATAAAGAATAGTGAGTTTGATTAATTACCGTAGTATAAGACATGTGAAACTTTATTGATAACTATAAAGAATAATGAGTATGATTAATTACCGTAGTATAACACATGTAAAACTTTATTGATAACTATAAAGAATAGTGAGTTTGATTAACTACCGTAGTATAACACTTGTAAAACTTTATTGATAACTATAAAGAATATTGAGTTTGATTAATTACCGTAGTATAACACATGTAAAACTTTATTGATAACTTTAATGAAAGAAAAAACTGAAATTAATTTAAAAATGTAACCAAAAAGGCCTAAAATACCAAACTCAAAATTAGAGGGTCCCTAGTTAGGATCGTCCGGGATTCACATTGTTCTTTATCGGTAATGGCAAAGTAAATCATATTTTTTCGGAAAATTTTCATTGCCCTATAATAAGGTATTTCCATGAATTATTTCAAAAATTTAAGACTAGCCGTTATAGGGTTGTTGTGGGGGGGGAGGTATATTACAATTTAATATACCAATAAGGAATGTAAAATTTAAAAGTATACCTCACTCGAAAATTAATATATATATATAAAAAAAAAAATAATATATATTTATTATTAAAATATATAAAAAATATATAGAAAATATATAAATATATATTTATATATATATATATATATATGTATATATATATATATATATATATATATATATATATATATATATATATATATATATATATATATATATATATATATATATATATATATATATATATATATATATATATATATGTTTACCACATTTTTGCGAATTGCGAATGCGCATATTAAGTTTACAACTTTTCTGTGTTTTTCATTTGTGTGGGTCAAAAATTGCGCAAGTGTTTTAAATTTCAACATTTTAGCCTAAACGGTTCGGGAGGTATGAACCAATGAGTGACGGACAGACAGACACATCACTCTCGGCATAAGGGTTTCCAGATGGATCTTCGAACCCCTAAAAAGTCTACAATTAGTGTAGCACATAGCTTGCTCGAGTGCTTTCATAGGATGAATGGTAACATGAGTATTCAACTCCGTAAGCACGGGAACAATGAGGAGTCTCATGCATGTTTTGGGTTTCGTAGGTCATCCACGAAACCTTTGTGCCGAGGGTGATGTGTTTGTCTGTCCGTCGCACTTTGGTTCATATGAAAATTAGATGTAAAATATATGTGTAATTTTTGCGGAGGTGAAATGCATAGTAATAGCTAAGTGCCACAGTGTTAACCAGAATCATAAATTTATTACGTGAAAAATGGTAAAGCCACATTCTCTAGAGGAACGGTGACCAAATCTGGCCTCCCAGATCATGTATGTTCTGACTATACTGAATTTTCTTCCAGGAGGTTACTAACAATCAAGTTACGAAACCGAGCCTCACGCAGTTCCGAAATTGAAAGAGGGAATTCGGGGGAAGATCGTTGAACTTGAAGAAAAAGTATGTGCGCATGTCTTAACAAATTTTGTTGAGTCAGTTCAGCCCCCGAAATGTTTGTTTAAGTTAGCAATTAAGTCACAGCTTTCTGAAAAATGTAAATACACTTCGTGGGCATAATCTTGAAAGCAATAAAGGCCCCCATACACGATCAAACATTTTGCGAAAATATGATGTTTGCGCAAACCTGATTTCGGATAAATTTAGGTCATACACGTCAAACATCATCATGGGGCTGTTTGCAAACAGCCCCATACAGTCAAAATATTTGCGCAAACATGAACAACACCGCGAATGGGGGCCTTTAGATTTATTAGAGCCATGCATTTGTTTAAAATATGATCATTTTGTTTAGGTCATTCAATAGAATCGAATGAAGTTGATATAAACTATGTTCTGCAAGATTTACTACAACCTGATGATGTAGATAGCGGCGCTTACGACGAACTATTTCTTAAAAATTCAACCGACAATGATAACGACGTGATATCTTATCGAAGCACATTGATTGCGGATGATAGCGTATGCGTTCGAGAATGTGACGGTACTACGAGAACATGCTACTACCAGTTTAAAATTGAACATTTTTCTGCAATGGGATTGTAAGTGACTAATTTTATCATTGTACTGTAGTATAAATAAGTTTATAATCATTGGAGTTCCGTTAGAGCATAGTTTCACAAAATTCAACTATCAGAAAGTTTAAGTATGGAGTGGGGCCTGGGTGGCTCGGAGGCTAGAGCGCTTGCCGTGCAATAACGCAAGTTAAGCAGCATCGAGCCGGGTCAGAAGGTGACCGCAGCTCTGGGTTCGATTCCCGGACCAGGTTCCCGCTCAATGTCCACCCAGCATTGTTTAAACATATGGGAAGCTCCTCGAAAGAGTGGCGCCACCAGGTTTCGGCCTGGAAACCATAATGATGACATTCCTGGTTGTATTACAATCAGGCGAAGAGTCATGGTTAACGACCATATCTTTACACGAGTGTGAAGATGTCGGTCCCTAACCCGGGTTTGTTCAATGGGCCCACCTAAGTGGCCTGCGTCTTCGGGTGTAAAAGCCCCCCGGAATAAAAAAAAAAAAAATTGAAAAAAGTATGGAGTTATTAAATGGGATATTTTGCCCTAAAGTAGACATAGTTTTGTTACTTCGTCACTAATCATGCTTTGGGGTCTTATAGTTTTACCTCCAGAATGCAAAAACGCGTTTTTAGAGGTTATATTTTCCAATATTTTTCGGCCCGAACCGAACCCTCCGGCGTTCCGGTACTGGAAAATTTGCGAGTGTACCTTTTGTTAGAAGATATTAAAATGAGATTTAACTTCTCGATGTAAATTTTTTCAGTGGATGTGGAAACTGTACATGTGCTACCCCAGCATGCACAAATGTAACTCACTGCAGTAATCAAGAATGCATCACAGCTGATGGATACCAGAGGAATATGATTACTGTTAATAGACGTTATCCTGGACCTCCTATCTATGTAAGTTCTTTTTAACCATAGTTTGTATTAATGTAAATAACACTATCAATGCACACAAATCTATAGGGGTTGCAGGTGCAGGGTGCAGGTATAGGAGGGAACTAAAACAGATCTATAAGATCCATCCAGATCTAAAGTATTAGTAGCAATGGATTTCTTTAGTATCATTCTATATTATTAAACAATGTTAGTAAACAAATCCTTCCAGTAAGTAAGAAAGAGAAGGATAGACTGATCTATAGCAGTAGTCGAGGTAGAGATTTCCTCCTCTTTTTACTTTCCCATATAAAAAGAAAGTTTTGTGGTGGCGCGAAAATTCGTTTTTGAGATTTTGATGGATTTACACATTTTGAGGTCCCCAGTGTCAAAAAGAGTGGTTTTTAAAAAATGTCTATCTGTAGTGTGCCTGTCCGTCTATGCGGATGCGTGGAGCCTAAACTAGTGGGCCAATTTTTGTCAAATGCCTTTTGCCAAGCTGTATCAAGCAGACGAACTTAGCCGACCACACATAAACCGACCATACCGTTAAAAGATTAACTTGTACACAAAATTCTAGCTTGATGGTAGTCAGACACTTTTTTGCACGCTATCTCTAGGACTATGTTGCTTTTATTCATTTATCAAATTAAACCCGTAATCTACTTATTCCCCAATCAATTCCAGCTCAATGTCCATTTTTGTCTCCATAAAATGAGGTCCCAACACTGATGGACCTAAAACATTAAGGAGGGAAGCGGGAAGCTGTTAGCGGCCTTACAGTGGCTGCATTCCAGTGGATGATAAGCGAAGCAAAAAGGGAGCAGAGCCATCTAGTTTTAAATTAAAATATAATAATAAACATGTTGAAAACCTGTTGCAGGTGTGTAAAGGAGATCGTGTGGTTGTTGACGTGACTAATCTTCTAACAGGGAAAGCAGCTACTCTTCATTGGCATGGAATATTCCAGAAGGATACACCGTGGATGGACGGAGTACCGATGTTGTCTCAATGTCCCATCGTGCCTGGAACAACGTTTAGATACAATTTTATTGCAGCCGAGCCTGGAACACACTTTTGGCACGATCATACAGGCATGCGATTTTTATCTCTTTTTTTTCTTTTTTTTATCAATATTTTGAATACAGACAAAATCCCGACAACTGATTTATATCAAAGAGTCAAAGCAATGTCAGTAGGTATGTGGGCTCTCCTTTAGTCCACCTTTCCTGAGGGTTCCATTCCAAGTCATTGGAAAATGAAAGGAGAGCCAATGAGAGTTCAAGATTTTAATACAGGACCTTTTAGACGTCAAAATCTTGTGCTCTCCTTTCATTTTTCCACTATACTTGTCTCGAGATTTGATGCTGGACCTTCTAGACGTCAAAATCTTGAGCTCTCATTGGCTCTCCTTTCATTTTACCTAACTTGGAATAGAACCCTTAGGAAAAAAATCAATTCAATTGTAAGACTAGTAAAGTCATTATTCTAGAATGGTCCCAATTCCTTTTTAATATTAAGTCAATTTTTTTGCTGGAAATGTTATTTTAATTAATTATAATACTGATTTTAATCTTAATAATGAATGATTTTATTTTCACAGGCTTGATTAAGCTGGACGGTGTTCAGGGACCACTGATAGTTCGTGATACTAAGGCTGAGGCACCTAATAGTGCATTTTATGACTATGACCTTCCATCGCACATCATTTTCTTAAATGACTGGAAACACTTCATTGCAGACGATGAATTTCCAGATATGAAAGTATTCCCAGGGAAACGGATCGAGGCACTTCTCATAAACGGAAAAGGACTCTTTGAGGTAAGCCCTTGCCCATTTGAGTTTGTATTGAGGTAAACAACGAATAAGGCAAGAGTATTTAAGGATAAATTATTACTTGTTTTCCAGGGCCAAAGGAATCAGTGGAGAGATTATTACGGTGGTAGTAATGTGTGTCTTAGATCGCCATTGGCAACTTTCGACGTAGAGCGTGGCAACAGCTACAGGTTCCGAATCGTTGGTGCATTCTGCATGATGTGTGCCATCGAGTTTGTTATTGAAAATCATCCTTTGACTGTAATTGCTGTAGATGGAAATCCTATTAGACCAGCTACAGTCTCTGGGCTCATTATAACATCAGGTATCATCTAAGTCACATATTTAGAAGAGTCAGATAGTATGTTAACAAGAGAATTATTGAGCACTCACGAGACCCTTAAGACTGCCTAAGTAGTATGACTTTATCCATAGGATATCCATATAGAACCAGTCATTTGGTCTTTTGGCACATCCTATGGATGGTAGAAAGTTATCCTATAGTCTACTTAAGGCTAACCCAATATCCACCCTCTAACACCCAGCAGACGTTCATAGCATATCCGTAGGGTGGGCCTTCATCATAGGGGTGAAAAAAAAAGTATTGAAATTTTGTGCTCCCAACCCCTAACTTTGTGCGAATACACGAAAAAATGATTTTTGAAAAGTTTCAGGTCAAACGGAAAATTTTAAATGGTGCCGCTTTTTATTTGAAAATTGGTATATAAAAAAATCAATAAAATAGCGATTTTTCCTTGAAAATTTCAAAATATCACGTTTATAATGCAATATTATTCGTGTTTATTTTATTATTTACATAAATTATATACTTATATTATCTAATATAACTCAAAAGTAAGTCAATAAGTAAAGAGATAAAATATTTAGAAATATACGTACATAGCAAAATAGTGAAAATTGGGAAAAAATTTTGTTTTTCGTATGAATTTCGTAATTATTTTAATCATATGAACAATATTTAATGTTTTAACATACATTAAATGGTACTACAGGTTATGTGCTTCATATTAATGCGTATTAACAATGCATACCTATCATAGTTTTTTTTAAAACTAGTAACATACATACTAGTGGAGTCAATGAAGCTATAACACAAGCCACATTTTGAACGAAAAAGACCGTCTTTTGAGTTTGAATATCTTTTATGCATTATTTTTTATTTTGGATTGCAAAAAAGGAATAAGGGTTTTGGGGGTCGCTGATTACGAATTTGAAGTCAAAAATAAAAAAATTAAAAAAAATGGCGGCCCTAGGATGGCAGGAAAAATCTTCCGTTTTATACGAAATTCGTGATAATTATACATAAATTAAGAACTAAACATCCAGTAGAGGCAGTTTTAGGACAATTACTGAATGGAACCCTCTGCCCACAAAGTACGGGTGGAGTACCACCCGAGTAACCATGATAGGGGACTGGGCGGGGCGTGCGCACAAAGTCATAATGTACTAGCCTAGTGCCCTTTGGTTTTTTTTTGTTTCTACATTATAAAGTCTAAAGTAGGAACTTTCTATCATTATACGAGTATGTAGTTTTCAGGCTATTTTACGTTTTCTCTTCATTGATCGGGTGAATTCCCACAATTCAATTTATGGTTTAACTTCCGTATTCCCTTTCCAGATCTAATAATAAATATAAGTTGATCATTTATATACCTAGTTAAATAACTTAAATCGCCTATAATAATTACAAATAGTACCTTAACTATAAAAGAATAATTTTGATTACAAATTGTTTATTATTAGTTAAGCCGAACAATATTTTTTAATATTTCAATTTCAAACAAGTTTTAAACAAATTAAATGGTAAGCATCTTTTACCATATTAATATTCTAAAGGAAGACCTTTATTGAATACTTAAATCTCTATTTAGATTTATGTTTGTTGTTAGTTTTGAAACAACCTTTATTTCTGAATTGATTGTGTCATTGTGTTTTACAGTTTTACACTTCACTTCACATATCATGTAATAATAAAACGCTTTTAGTCCAATAAACAGTTATAATTATTACCATAGTTATAATATTGTTGTTTTATACATTTTAAGAAAACTGATATTTCACAGGTGAAAGGTACGACATCGTTATTAATGCACTTCAACCAATCAACTATTATTGGATTCAAATTAGAGGAGTTTATCCTTGCGAAGGTACAAGCCAGGCTGCACTGCTTAGATATAACGGTGCTAATGCCAGAAGGCTCTGCGTCACTCTACCTCCACTTATCAGGGTATGTAATGTACACTATAAGTTTATGATAATAAGTGTTTTGATTAAGTTATGCCCATTGTTTCGTCTCGAGAGGAATTATTAATATATAACTAGAAATGAAAATAAAACAATTCCAATTTCCCAGACTGATGAATATTTAATTTCGAGGTTATAACTACAAACATAATAATAAAGGTGACAATAACAGGATTATAAATGAAAGCATGATAATACATATTTGTATAATAATACAAAGTATGCGGACTGTATTTAATAAGGATATTAAATTACAAACTATGGGAAATAGTATAAATTTGTTCATGAATAGAAAGTATAAAAGGATAGCTTAAATGATAAAATATAGGTGGTTGTATCTATCCGCTCTGCAACTAGTGGCCACCCTTCCATTTAAAATAATGGGGTCCCATTTCACACGCAGAGTCTACCCTCAGTAGTAGTAGTAGTTACCTAGTACTTCCTACTAGACGGGTAGGACGAACCACTTGTTTGAACCTCGCAATCTGGCCTTATAGTAGACCCATTTTACTTTCCCCGTGGTGGAGAGTTCCAGCTACTTCACACATCATACATTTGTACATTGTACCGCCGAAACTAGTATGATGTGGTCATTAGTAAGCTATATAAGCGTGCTTCAAAGAGTGGGGGAAGAGAACCCCTCAGGGGGTGCCCTCGCCCTGCTCCGTCCTCGAACCATAGATACAAATCACATCTCATGATACGGATCGAACCCACATCAAAGTGTGGGGGAAGAGAACCCCTCAGGGGGTGCCCTCACCCTGCTCCGTCCGCGATTCATAGATGCAATTCAGTGTATCATGGTCCGGGATCGAACCCACGACCTCGAGTTGCCTCGACTCAGTCATAGCTGTGAGGCGCCTTTAGCACACCTCGGTCTCTCTGGCTCCCGAGTCCACCCTCAACTCCGCTCAGCTTCTGGTGGCCGCTCTGCCTTATAATGCTTAGGCCTAGCCAACCTAAACCGTACTTATCAGTCAACTTTATGAGGGGCTAATTTATTGTCAATCATATGAATTATTGGTTTTTCATCAATTCTATTAATATGTCTTTTCACGGCTAAGCTGTAGAATGCAGTAAGAAAGATTATAAGATAAGATTATAAGATAAGAAAGATTAACAGATAAGATTATCTGGCATAAGCCAGATTACACTTCTAAAATTTTGAACCCGGATAAAATTCTGATTTTATGAGATTTAGAAAAAATATTATACCTGTTCGTTTTTAAAGTTTATCAAACAAAGGAATATTATAACCTATAAGATAGTAGAGAGAGGGATATTATATATACAAGAGTAATTATGTCCTGCTGTCACAATGGTGATAAAAAATAGGGTAAAATAGTGTGTTGAAAAATAGTGTGACATGGAAAATATCTAATGGGTTTTCTTTGTTTATTTTCAGACGATAAACCATCCTAACATGACAATGGAGAGGCCGATTAACTTTAAAATCAGTGAACTAATGAACAGTCTTCCAGTCCCTGAAAGCATAACTCGTCCAAAATCAACATCTAAATTTACTTTCGTCATCTCTTCTTACACTTACTCTTATGAAGAGTTCATCCAAGGACGGGCTCCAATTTTCTTCAGTAAGGATTACTTAACTTAAGACTAATAATTGGTTTACATTTGTTTATATTCTTTTAATTTGAAATTAACAGTAGTAATAAAAGAACAAAAAGAAATCGGGTACCTCGGAACTTTTCCTCACTTCTGAGGCCACTAAAGTGGCCTCTCCTGCTGTGAAGCAGGAGGAGGAAGAAGCATTGGGCCTAGTCAGTACTTGGATGGGTGACCGTTTTGAACAAACTGATTCTTTTATTATCATTTTTCAAAATAAAATGTATATTTTTTATTTTTTTTTTTATTTTATTTTATTCATTTTATTTAATTATTTGAATTTTGGCAGTACTTTGACGTTTAACAAAAGTATCGCACTAATTAATAATTATGACAGCTTATAACTTTTAAACTAATTAATGGAATTTCATAGGGTTTTTTTATATTTGTTCATTATTTTTTACCGGATCCAACGATATGCTTTATATCAAAAAACTATATGTATACTTTCGGTATTATTAACGTCAAAGTTTCAAAATTCAAAAATTGATAACTTCAAAATGGCGGTCAATACCAAAATTAAATTTGGTGGATTTGTTTGTTATACAGAGAAGGTACATTAGTGCTCAATTTCAACTCGATCAGATCACTTTTTGATTTTTGCTGTTTCAGCAAACTGGGGTCAAAATGTTGATTTTCCGGGCGGCACAACTAAAAGTAAGGACTGATTTTTCTGCCAAGCTTCAACTCTCTAGTTTAAATACACTGGGTGCTACAATGATAACACACATACAGATGCCAACCACATGCCAACTCTCAATATGAGCTTGCATGCGCCTGGTAGGGCTCGTATGTTTTGCTGGCGAGCTTTGAACCCTACCCTAACCTTGAGCCCTACCACGCATTCACCTCACACACAGGCGAGCCGGTCCACGCAACCAATATCACACACCAGCTCGCTGAGTAGTTCAACTGTGAATGGGGCCCTTTAGACACTTCTGGGGTAACACTTATCTAAAAGGAAAATTATTATATTTCAAAGCTAATAATTCTTATTTTTCGATTGCAGGGCCGTTTGCTAACAGTCCGCCTTTCCGTTCTACTATAAACAACATATCATCGACTGCACCATCAGTACCTCTTTACGCACAATACAATGAGGTATCTCGAGACCAACTCTGCTCTGCCCAATGTGTTAATGGTACTTCAGAAACACCTTGTCAGCCATGCGTTCATCTTGTCAATATACCCTACAACCAGACTGTTGATTTTATCATTGCTGATCCAGGTATATTTAAAATCATAAATTTCGAGGAAATTTTTGACAATTTATGTTATTTTAATACTTAATATTACTTTAGAACTAATTGTATACTATTCTTACAATTAGTATTAACTTTTGACACTCAGGTTGGCCAACCTACGTGAAGGAAAAAATTAAGTCACTAGGTCTGTGGGAGGGGTGGGGCCAGGGACATTTTTATTAACTTAGTTGGCCCGACCTTCTCGAATTCAAAATACAATGGTCCCATTGGCTCTCCTCTACAATTTTTTCATTTTTCCCACGCTGTCAAAAGTAAATACTAATTGTATGAATAGTATAGCTGAGTTCATCTCAGCATAACCGAATACTGTCAATATTATTTGCTTATATTGTGCTTTCTTTAACCCTTAAATACTAATGGTAATTAGATGGCTGGTTTTACTAAACCTTCGTCGATTCGACTAACATATGCAGAAAATACATTTTTTGGTTTGAAACTACACTTTTATTAAGAGAAAATTATTAAGAACTCATTATTAAATCTTTTAGTGAGATATACAAACATTCGATGAAAAATAACTTAGTAGAAACATCAGAAGAATCTGAAATTGAGTGAACATTAATACACCAGGCCCCATGCTCATGGCCAAAAGCCCTAGGCCCTTTGATAAGTGCTCCAGGCCCCAGATTATCGGCCACTGGTTTCTGGCCCAAGGCCAATTACTCTAGACCCATTGTCCCTTACCCCTAGGCCTATTGCCCCTTAGCCCTAGGCCTATTGCCCCTTACCCCTAGGCCTATTGCCCCTTACCCCTAGGCCTATTGCCCCTTACCCCTAGGCCTATTGCCCCTTACCCCTAGGCCTATTACCCCTTACCCCAGGCCCATTTTCCCAGGCTATAGGCTCATTTGACGACCAATTAATTCCCTACGTTTATTCTTAAATGTTAGTCAAATTGCCGAAGTTGCTTCGATGGGAATTTGCCAAAAAATGAGTGCATGCTCAAAAGGACTACTACCGCTACACTAGCAGGTAGTGTGTTATTAACCAGTGCAAGCACTGCTGAAGGATGGGGTACCCATCACCATCCCATATGAGCGTAAAGGTTAAGGTTCAAACTGTGCTCATCGATTCGACTACCATTAGCATTCCAGGGTTAATAATTCTAATCTTAGATCATCTTATATTTTCAGTTTATTAGAGGCTGTCTGTTATTTTCTACATTTTAAGTCTTCTATTTCAGGTAGTTACACCGGAATTGTACATCCATTTCATCTTCACGGACACAAATTCTACGTATTGGATCAAGGTATGATGGGAGGAAATGTAACGGTCCAATCACTCAAGCAAAAACTGGAATCAGGAGGAATAAAAGTGCACAGACCTCCTGTGAAGGATACCATAATAGTACCTCTAGGCGCCTACGCAATCATAAGATTCTTCACGGATAATCCAGGTTTGTGACATCCTATTTAATTTGGTCGATATTATAGGATATAATTCTATTATGGAGAATAACTGTTTGTATAATTGAAAGCTACTTGGGAACTTTGAACTTACGAGAACTACTTCTGGAAACTCAGACACAGTTTACAGAGTGTGGCTCTGTGAGCAGGTCAACCTGAATGGTCTATGGACCCAGAGTCAGTACTTACTCTCACACTGGTACGAGTACATAAGTTTGGAACTTTCATTTTTTTCTCGTTCATATAGGCACTGATGATGGCATTGAAACAGTGAGATTGAACTGTCAGTCTGTAATTAAAACAGTGACTAAAACTAAAAAGAGCAAAATTGATTAGTATATTAATAAAGAAATTATCTTATAATGTTTGAAATTGGCTTGACAAAATTTTGTTTCCGAACAGGAATGCTTGAAGGCAACGGTCAACTGTAGAGGTTATAAACAAAGAGAGGTTATTAATTGGTTGTTGTTTGGTAACAAACGAAAGAAGTGAAGCTATTGCGATTTCTCAAATGCATAAACTATGCAGCGATACCCCTGTAGGTCAAATCTATATATAACCATCATCCCTTTCCTTTTTCTTTCTACTGAAAACTCTGATATACACATATTAAAGTGATTTTCAGCCGCATTTTCCTCCTGAAGCCTTGCACCGCACTGATCACTTCAATAAAGAAGTTTTCTTTTAGTTTGTTACCCACCCATATTGGTATCCATAAAATGTTAAAATGTAGAATTTGTAGCAAAGTAACTGTTAGGACAAAGGGATATTTTAGTCTAATGTACTGTCGGACAAAGGAATATCACACTTTCCATCTTTCAGTTTTGATATATTCTGATTATAAGTCACAAAATTACCCACCAAATTCATCTCAATTAAAAAATAAAAAAGGTGGTTAACAAAATAAAAGAGTGCCGATAAAGGTCCATGTTTCAAAAAAACTAAATATTAAAAAAGAATGTTAAAGAATTGACGAACAACAAGAAACAAAAGAAACGACAAAAAGAAATGATGAAACAAGAAACAAAACACTTTTTAAATTATGATGAAATTCCGCCATAGATGGAAATGTTATGGTTTATAAACCGGACTAACCATATTCTGGATTTGGTTGAAGCGGTTGCAACCGATCCTGTCGACCACTAAATCAACATGGTCGGTGGTTTAGGTTGGTCTTTCCGGACACACCGGTTACTTCTCGGTTGACATGGTTAATGATTACCAACGCACCCTAACAGTACTTAGTTTTAAATTTAGACATAACTTTCCAAAAATTTAATTTTGAACTATTTTAAATTGCAGGTGTTTGGATATTCCATTGCCATTATATCTACCATAATGCTGTAGGAATGCATGTTTTTCTTCAAGTTGGCGAACAAAAAGATTTCCTAAGACCACCAGTTAACTTTCCTCGCTGCGGAAATTACATGCCATTTATTTAAACTTAAAAAAAAAGTTTTAATGTTAATCTAATAAAAGTATCAATTTTGGGTGTTGTCGAACGCCCTTTTACAAAAAATAAATTTTAACTATGTTCTTAAATACTATTTTGAATAAAAAAAAGAACAATAATTTTATGAATTTGGACTGAACTAAATTGCTTTAAAGGTAATAAATATAGTACTGTGGACCATTCAAGATGTTGTAATAGCAACACCTATAAACCTAGATTTAATTTGAGTTTTTATAAATGAATATTTATATTTTTTTATTCCTTGCTAAAATATATTTACATATTATATCACATTATTTCATTAAAATATATATATGTTTTTACATTTGATTAAATTTTATTTTTCCAATAAGACTAATATAATTGTGTAATAAAGAATGTACTAGGTGTTTTCCAAGATCAGGTGCAGAACTCATCATGAGTTCATTTATTGGAACAATATAATTCATAGATTCCCACAATAGAAGTAATCACAATTTATTTTAGAATTTAATAATAATCATTTATGTTCTGTGCTAAACTGTGAGATTTTACTTCCATAATTTTCTACTCTAGATATCTCACAACATCTAGAGATTAGAATAGAAAGTTTAGCAAACTCCTCTAAAACCATTAGATGGCATTAGATAGCACAATCAGTTGTTAAATGGGACAGTTGTAGTAAATATACATATGTAGAAAACATGTCATATGTCCTAAAACATAAGCAGTTTGAAATGTTCCTACTAATGTTGACATTTATAGTCCCAACAATTATTAATTATAGTATTGCAAAGTAAATACAGAGATATGTGGTTCAATTCCTGATGGAGGAGTGCGTTTTTATTATGAAAATAGTACAAATGATTTTAATCTCGAGGCATATATAAAATTACAGTGGAAACTCAATAATTCAGACTAATTGGGACCAGACACTGTCCGAATTACCAATTTTTTTGAATATGCTGTAAAACAACTCTTTTGCAGACAAGAGGACCTGATAAAGGTTCGCCTAAGCTTCTTCTTTGGGTCAACCATATGTGCATTGCATCTTATAAAGCAGTATTATTTGCCGTTCGTAACGTTTTCCGGTGCTTTGATCCCTCTTAGAATCTAGTTTTGATGCGTATTGCAGTATGCTATCTCGTTTTCGTTTTAAATCACTGATGATAGATGACCCCACACCATACTTTTTTGCCAGAGATGCCCCACTTTCACCTTTCGGATTTTTTTTTCTAGAATTTCTAGTTATTAAATTTTTCAATAGGCAGTCCGGATTTTAGAGGTCCGAATTATCAAGGTTCTACTATACCAGTTAAAAAATAACATTGAAATAATTTTATCAAAATTATTAAAAACAAAAGAATACTAACTCTTCCATATTAGGCATTTTATTTATTTTTATTCTAGGGGCTTTTACACCTGAAGACACAGGCCACTTAGGCAGCTACCCATTTATTTAAACAATGCTGGGTGAACATTGAGCGGGGGGCCCGGTCCAGTCAAGTGGACACCCGTCCTACAACTCACTCACTACGCCCGATGCTGCTTTACTTGCCTGATTGAAAGGCAAGCGCACTCTACTCCGGGCTACCCAGACCCCCCCCCCCCCCCCATATTAGACATACTGTTAAAGATAACAGTTAATATTATATATCTAGATCATGTCCAATATCAACCTGAACCTGATAGAAGTGGAGGAAGGTGAAGGAACATGTTTAATAGAGAATGTGAAAGAATATATCTACCTTGGTCAGTTGGTTGCTTTCCAGGACACTCTGAATTGTGATATAAATCGGAGAATAAGGGTCGAATCGAGCAAGTTTTGAGTTTTGGGTATTAAAGAAAATTTTCAAGGGAAAGATCTCCGAAAATATAAAAAATAAGGCTTTACAAAGCTGCATTTTCCCCACTATCTTATATGGATGTCAGACATGGTCACTGACTCAAATCATGGACCGGAGATTAGTTTCAGCTCAGTGTCAGATGTTAAGATCAATTAACGTAATAATAAATAGGAGGGAAAAAATAAGGAATAGAAGAATTATCACTAGTAGTGGAATTAAGAGCCTGATGATACAGTGCCATAGTTTAAAATGGAAATGGGCAGGCCATGTTTATAGAATGTTTCCCGTAGATGGGCATAGGTATAAGCAATTACAGAATGGACACCATTATGGGAGTACGAGAAGTAAAGGAAGGCCAGCTAGAAGATAGACAGATGAGTTTGTCGAAAGAATGGGAAAGATATGGCATAGGACGGCTATGGAAAGGCGAAGATGAAGAAAAGCTACTACTATGCACTTAAATTAAGAATTTTCCATTTCAAGAATGTTTTTTTTTTTTTACTAACCCCTTAAGTAGGGAGGCTTCTACTTCAAAAGAAGTGTCGATGGAGCTATTACTATTACTGGTGGGACTCACATCTAAGATGGGATAAGCACATAACAAATTTACTCACTTCTTTATCTTCAGTTATCTATATGATAAGAAGTCTAAAAGATAAAGTCAACAAAGACATAATAAAAATGATGTACTTTGCTTATTTCCATTCAAGAATGGCCTATTGGTATTCGCTTGTGGGGAGGTGCATCAAGAGTCAATGAAGTATTCATCCTCCAAAAAAAGTAATAAGGCTTATTAAAGGTCTTAGTTATAAGAGTTGCTGCAAAGAAAGCTTTACTGAGCTTGGAATACTAACTCTACCATCACTATACATCTACAATCTACTGACGTACGCAAAACAAAAACTCAACAGCCTCCGAGACAAACATCACGACTATAACATCAGACATCGCAATAAACTAGACTATCCTGCCCATCGACCAACAACTCACCACTCTACATGACAAGGAAATGCTTCAATAAACTTCCATATGACATATCGACTCTTAAGGAACCAAGCTTCAAGAAAACTATTTAAAAAATAATTTAAAAAGCCTTCTACTCAATAGAAGAATATCTCTAAGATAAATTTTAATTTTATTTACCAATTTAAATTGTTATAGTCCAGGAGATAGCGTGCAAAAAAGTGTCTGACTAACATCAAGCTAGAATTTTGTATACAAGTCAATCTTTTAGCGCCATTTAAGAATATGTGGTCGGCTAAGTTCGTCTGCGGGACATAGCTTGGCAATAGGCGTTTGAAAAAAACAAACCGGTGGAGAGCGGCCATGTCTCACCAATTATGGGGGACAATGTGATTTTCATGATCCTGAGTACAGAATTAGTTAGTAGACCAAAAATCAAGTCGATGTTAGTTTGTTCCTTGACAGGTGAAAATGTTGATTTTTAGTAATATTTGAATAACTAACCAATCAAGTGTGAAAATAACATCGACTTGATTTTTGGTCTACTAACTAATTCTGTACTCAGGATCATGAAAATCACATTGTCCACCATAATTGGTGAGACATGGCCGCTCTCCACCGTTTTTTTTTTTTTTTTAAACGCCTATTGCCAAGCTATGTCCCGCAGACGAACTTAGCCAACCACATATTCTTAAATGGCGCTAAAAGATTGACTTGTATACAAAATTCTAGCTTGATGTTAGTCAGACACTTTTTTGCCTTATCTCCTGGACTATTATGTTATATTTTAAATTTTAATAATTGTTATTTTAATTATTATTTGTTAAGTTATACAATATGTTAAGTTATTTGTATCTGTAAGTTATTTTTTAGTTCTAAGTTTTGACGAAACTAGACAATGTTAAGCCATTGTAAAAGTGAGTAGAATTATTATTGTTATTGTTATAAATCAGTTTTCTTATTTTCACTAACAATAGACGAGTGATTATATTAAATTCACCTGTCAACAATATCTCACTATCAAATAAATACTACTTTAAATTTTATTATAGGTAATATAAAATGATAATAAGGAAAGAACAATATGGTTATAATTGGTATTATTAATAATATTTTATTTAAAAAAGACTTTAGCCTATAGGAGAAAGGGTAAAAAAAATATTCCCTTTAAGGATACAATTAATTTCTTTTAAAAATAAATAATATAAGAAAATCCTTCAAACTTAAAGTTCTCCTAATTCTACTGTACAGTCAGTTTGATACAGATATATTATTTAAATTTAGTTTCCTGGTCCATTTTATATGTAAACTAAAACATATAATATCTATCGATGTGGAATGTTATATTTATTTTTTCTTCGATGTGCCAAAGCCGGAGAAACCCATAATAGAAGCTATTTCTGAAGGTTGTTTTGAACTTGTTTCATCTTCTGGTTCTTCTAATTTCCTCTTCTTATCTTTCCTTCTTTCCTTGCGGTACTCTTTCAGCTTCTCTTCCTAGAAGAAAACAAAATAAAGATATGTGTTTTACATTCATAAATAAAATCCAAATCTACTGACATTGATAAAATAGTCCAGAGATGCAATAAAGTGTCTGACTAACATCAAGCTTGAATTTTTTGTATAAGTAAATGTTTTGGTGCCTTTTAAGAATATGTGGTCGGCTAAGTTCGTCTGTGGGACATAGCTTGGCAATAGGCATTTGAAAAAAACATACCAGTGGAGAGCGGTCATGTCCCGCCCTTTTTGGTAGACAATGAGATTTTCATGATCCTGAGTATGAAATTAGTCAGTAGACCAAAAACCAAGTTGATGGTAGTTTGCCACTTGAAAGGTGACCACTTTGATTTGGAGTAATATTTGACTAACTAACCTAATAAGTGACAAACTATCATCAACTTGATTTTTGGTCTACAAACTAATTTCATACTCAGGACCATGAAAGTCACATTGTCCAACAAAGAGAGCGGGACATGGCCGCTCTCTACTGGTTTTTTGTTTTTTTTAAATGTCTATTGCCAAGCTATGTCCCGCAGACGAACTTAGCCAACCACATATTCTTAAAAACCACCAAAACATTTACTTATACACAAAATTCAAACTTAATGTTAGTCAGACACTTTTTTGCAAGCTATCTCTTGGACTAAAATCAATGATTATTTAAAAACTCTGGAGCTATGAAGTACTAATTTTAAGAATGCCTTTTCCTAAAAAGGTACATGCATATTACACACCCCTATTTGCCCTGTTTCTCCATGGCTTAGGCCAATTTTTCCAGCAGGTTAATTAATGCAATGTATATAAGTGTAAATATGTAAGTAAGAATTGGTAATAAATGCATCTATCTACCTATCTATCATTTTTCACCCTGTAAAAAATGAAAAATAAGGTAGAATAAGTAAATCACGGGAAAGGTGAGAGGGAGTAAAGCTTTGAAGTTATTAAGTTGACATAAACAGAACTGCTTCTTCATCTAAGAAGGTAAGCAACAGTTTGAAGGTACTTTTTAAATTTGACCTAAAAAATAAATACTTTTATCTA
This sequence comes from Gerris lacustris, assembly GCA_951217055.1. Classification (NCBI taxonomy): domain Eukaryota; kingdom Metazoa; phylum Arthropoda; class Insecta; order Hemiptera; family Gerridae; genus Gerris; species Gerris lacustris. The sequence goes on along the minus strand of OX578277.1, from coordinate 106,333,397 downwards.
CTCACTATACAATATTATATTAATAAGTTGTCATGAAGAAGTTAAAACAAAATGAGAAAGTTAGGATAAAAAGGGGTGTTAAAAACAATGCCACACTGAGGGACAGTTTTTTTTATAGAATAGTCCCGCAACTGTGAGCACTGTTTCACTCAAGAGTTCCTCCGTGGTTGAAAGGTTAAAAGCGCTTTGAACATCCTCCAATGAGAGCTGTTTTAAATATGTTGTGTTTCATAATAATTTTAAATAATTACCTCTTCCTGTATTTCTTTCATTCTTTGCTCTAAACTGTATTCTTTCTTCTTCTCCTCTAGCTTCCTCTTATTTATTTCAAAGCGTTTCTTGACTTGGTCGAGGGATGATCGCTCTATCCTCATGGACATGCCCAAGTTCCTCTGATGCTTTTTGCCATTAATGTGATCCAAGAAGTTAATAGAGTCTTTGACAACGCAATCACACACATTGCAATAGTACCTGACGGACAGAACAAAAAAAGGGTTCAGTTAATAACATAATACAAATATCTTCATCAGAAGTATGAACTAGATTATTGGCACCACTTCATTTAAGTAGCTACTTATTTTTATTGCCATGCTAGGGGAATATCGAGGGTGGCCCCCTGCTGGATTCCATGATTGGACCTTTAACCTCCCGATTCCAAAGCAAAGATAATAGCTACCCAGGGCCCCTTTTTGCAGATGGGTTCACAGCTCGCAGTTTTCCACCCAGCCTAATTCATCTATGGGTGCAGCTCCAAAAGTTGGATCCAAACTACATTTCTCATTTTGTAGTTAGTTGTGGGTCATAAGGGTTGATTGATGTAATGAGATTAGAGCTGTGATATAATTGTTAAAAAAATTTAATTTTGTCCTTGTTTTATTGTTGTTTTTTTTAAATTGTTAAGATTATTGTTACGGTTATTGTTATTGAATATTAAAAAAGAATTGTTATTTATTTAATATGGAAGACACAATTAAAATATTTGAAGGATTATGTAGATATGAATGTAAGTAACATAAGTACAGCATGGTTGTGCAGAATCTTTAGGTTTTATTAAGTTTACATTTAAACCATGTTTAAATATTGTGTTTGTAGGTTGGAGTAGAAGTGGGTTGCCTTTGTATAAATGACGAGAGTAGCGGTATAGGCACTTTTTATATTTGACAATTTTTTCATATGAAAAAAGGAATTTTTTAGCTAAGGAAATAGGTAAGATTGTTATTTTTCCAAAAGGGTTTCATTAGAATAACAGTAATAATCCTAAATAATAGTGGTAAAGACTATTATAGAGATAATTTTATGTTGATTTTGTTTGAAATTAATGATGTAGATGCTTGATAATGACTTAAGTTTGGAAGTCGAAATATAGCAGCACAATGAGATAGGAGAGTTTTATTAATACCAACATCCCTTATGACCCACAACTAACTACAAAGTAACTTTTGAGGGATCACCTTTCATCTTACATTTCTCATGTCGCTGCCTTCAATCTTGTTTATAACCTGAATGGAACACAGCACAAGTATACGAGGAAGGAGAGGTAAGGGAAAACACTTGGCGGCGCCTCCATGGCTTCCATGAATATTTTATCAATATAGTCCGAAACACGTGGCAAAGCACGAGCTGTGCAGTCGGCTTTATAGTGCTGATTTAACATTTTTACTGATAACAAAGTATTTACTCTTTTGGTGGTGATGTGTTTAAGCAGCAAATGGAAGGTTACACATGAGTATACCTGTCAACCTAACTGTATTTAAATTAAAATTTGATTTATGTGCCCCATGCATTATAAAACATATATTAGAAAGAATTAGGCAACCAACCACGATCATGTTTACATCAAAACCATGAATGGATTAAATAAAACAGGACACAACTTAAAGTAATTTTTTTTTTCATTCAGTAGGTTGAGTGTCAGTGTAAAGCTAATTTATAAATAAAGTTGATACTTGAAGTATTATCTTGAAGTGTTGATACTTATAAGTATTAATAATACAAAAAATACAATGTCTTACAAAAGTAGCTGGCATGGCTTTGCCGTCTGCCTGAGGGCTTGCCAGATTATAAAATTTAAATAATATAAAATAAGACTCTTGAAATAAATCAAAATAGCAAGAATCAAAATAAACATTCACATCTATTACATTTAACTTTAATAATAAGCTTTAAATAACATCCTAAGGACACAACCATTTTGAACTTGAAAAAGAGGAAGACCATGAAAACAATGAATAAAAGACTTGAAAAGATCTAAAAACTCTAAGTCAGGAACTGTCAGGATAAGGCAAAAATAGAAGAATGGAGGCTAGTAACAAGGGGAACGAAATCCTACCCTGGGCTGTATCGCGCCGTAAGTATCTAAAATAAATCAAAATTTTACAAATTCACACTTATTATATTTAACTTAATAATAATAAACTTACAAAGAAACTTTACACACACAATAAAGGTGTAATTATTAACACCGATATCGCTGTTTTCACTGATAAGGTTTGTTTTGTGAGGATAATAAACCAAGAAGGTTAGCAAGACAAGCACAAGCAAAGGTCCTGATAAAGAACATTCGTGGAGGCCCTTTGTTCTAGCTAAAAGCTAAAAGAAATAGGTCTAGGCAAGTAAAGTTTCTCTGTAAATACTTAAAATTGAACCTTATGGTCTCCATTAAGTATGTATGTGAGTGGGCATAGGTACATCTGATCTTACCTGGCGAGGATGGGGAAAACTACGATTGACGAATGCATCTACTGCCCAGGAGTGGTAGATGACGTGGAGCACATGTTCTTCGTCTGCCATTAGTGGACCCAGCTAATAACAGAGCTTAAATCCAAAATCAGGGAGTTCACCACGGACAATGTAGTCAGAAGAATGCTGGAAAGCAAAGAAGGTTGGGGCCAGGTGGAGAGACATGTGGAAAGGATCCCGTGAGCCAAAAAAAAAACGGACCTAGACACAAGCCTAATCCAGGAGCATGCTCAGGCATAAGCCAGCTGAGAGGCCTTAGAACCTAGGAACGGGCATAGTCTAAAGTAATGAGTCAACCGGTTCCGGACTGGGCCCAAAAGAAGAAGAAGAAAGGGGGGGGGGTTTTGGTCAGTAGGATGGTCGTGCGGTGAAGTCTTAGCGTAAGTCGGCGAGTCCGACACTCTGTGTGCACAAGATGCACACTGTTGTACATGATGTGTGCAACAGGTTAGCGCATAAATTAACGTTAAGTAATTATAGTGATCAGATAATAGAAATAAGATATGTAAAATAAACTTACCCTCCAGTTTGTGACGAAGGTGTATTTTTGGTTATTACAATAGATTTGCCTAGTTTTGAGTCTAAGTCAACTTTATAGTCTCTTTGTCTGAGGAAGTCTCTTCTGACGGGGGGCTGCCTTTGCTTGAGTTTATCTGTCTCCTCGGTTTCGACACGCAGTCGTTCCCGAGCAAGTTTCTCAAACTCCTCATTGTCCCACTTCCTACGATGATCTCCTCCCTGGTGAACAAGCGTCAAAAAACTATTAACTTAACATAACAAGGCCACATATATACATAAGATTACAGAAAACAATAAAAACCAATACGTTACAAGAGAACAAAGCTGTAAAATTATATATTTGTGAAACTACAATAAGATAAAAATATCTCATTCAAATAATATTCATATTAATAATAATAATTTTTGTATCAATACTTCTGCTATTCTTATTTTTATTTTATTTTATTTTTTTAGAAGAAGTTTGAATTTCTACAATTGAATTGAATTGAATCAACACTTGTAAACACACTAATCTAGACTAGAAGTTGTAGATTTGATTAAAGGAGAGGGGGCTGAGTGGCAGGGGTTTGGGTGACACCGTCTGACAGGCTCAATTGAAAACAATGGGCTGACCGGGTGCCACCTATAGGTGGCGGCTAGACCGTGGGACGGTCGACCGGGTAGTGCCACCTGGCGGGTGGCGCCAACTCTTGGCAGGTTGGATTCTATTCTCATTGGTGACCAGGTAGCGCCACCCGGGTGGCGAAGTGTGTCACTAGCCTTAGAGATGATATCCCTTTGTCAAAAGAGTACATTTTTAAGATTTATACATTTAAAAGATTATATCTATATAATTAATACATTTTAGAAATGATATCCCTTTGTCCAAACAGTACGTTCGATTGAGGGCCCCCCCGATTTTCTAACCTCTTTTCCTAGATGGCTGGATAACTGCAGTTTTACCAAATTTCCAAAGTATCCAACTTAGTCCATAGAATATCCTTAGGACCTATCACTTTGTCATTTGAAATATCCCATACAAGGTAGAAAGTCAATCTATGGTCCACTTAAGACTAACCCAATGTGCGCCATTCTAACACCTAGGGGACTTCCATATCTTATCTGGCACTTCTGGAGTAACAATCTAAAGGAGGTCTACAGAATGTTCTTCTTTAGACTGTTACTCCTCTTGTAAAAACAAAGAGCGATATTCCTTTGTCCCTAAGTACATTGGACTAAACATCTCTTTGTCTCAATAGTTATTTAGTCAAAGTCATTTATAATCTAAAAAAAAAACGTAGGGGAGTAGCAATCTAAAGAAGTACCTCTTATCCATTAGAAGCAGTTTTTAGGATATATTCTGGATGCTCAAGACGTAAATATTTATAAATAATAAACAGTAGTGACTTTCATGTAACCAGTTAAGATATATACACTAAAACCTCTTGTTAACACATAATGAGATCTGTGGTACTTTGATAATGTACCAACGCCATTCAAATACCAAAAAAAGTCTTTAAAAAAAATACCGACATCCATTAAAAAGACACCAAGAATCGAAGAGGACTAGTATCTATTTGCAAGCTACCTCCTTGGAACTTGTTCATAGTCTTGCAAATGATAGCAATATACAAGCTTATCCTATTGTATCAAGCAACTTAAAACATTGAGGAATATTTTTAAGCAAGTAAACAAAAGCTTCAAGGTATTTTTTGAGGGTAATTTCGTTATTTTTTGTTAAATTTATCACATTTTAACAGTTGTTGAATTGTGTTATGTGTACGACTTGCTGTATTAGAACTCTGCCTTGGGTTAGGAAACCAAAAACTAATAAAAAAAAATACATAGGTTATACGTTCTCAATAAAGTAAAGAAACTGTAGAAGTTAGTGTTCATTAATAATTAAATTAGGTAGAATTTCTAAGTTATCTAAGATTCAGAGTTACTTACACTTCCGCTCGCCATTTTAAACCAAAAATATTTTAACTGTAGTTTTAATTAAAAACTAATTAATTTAATAGAATATAAAATCGTTAAATGTTTTAAAACGTAACTTAATTCAAAGTTCAATTACATATTCAACGGTATTAAAAATCATAACATGAAAATTGAAAAGAGTAGGTTATAATTGTTTGTCTGTAACCATAACAAAAACTTCCTTTCATAGATAGATAAATAAAAGCTATAGATAAATTGTATCTACATAGATTAAGTAATATTCTTGGGAAAAGTATAGTTGAAAGTATGAAAGCGGCAGCTAAAATTAATTTTAGCTAATTTAAGTTTATGATGTTAGACAAATGCTAATACAAAAATTATACTTATTTTATTCCTTTTACTTTCTCATATGTGTAGAAAAATGTACTGTGGTAGCGCGAAAATTCAAATTTATATTTTGATGGACTTTTCCCATAATTATACAATTATTTGGGTAAGCTTTAGAATACGGTAACCAAGCCCGCAACACACTGTTTTCACGAGATTATTCTTCTAAATTTAAATGTTGTATAGAAAAGAGTATGCCCCTTGACTTTAAAGCTTATTAAAACAAAAAAATCAAGAATATTATAACTTAATACAGAAGCGTCATATAATATATAATTCGTCACAAAAGTTATAAGAATAAACTAAAATGGTATATTGCGGGTTTTGGAACCATATTCTTAAAGCTGTTCAATTATTTTGAAATTGGTAGTAATTAATTTCATAAAAAGTGTAAGAAAAAATTCATAAGATTTTTTTTTTTAAATAATCAAAAACTAAAACCAGAAATGCAATTCGAGATTCCATTTATAACAGAATGAATCTGGTTTGTTTGTATTGTAATTTGTAATTCAATAATATATTTTTTCTACGCTATGCGGCCTATTTTTTAATTAATTATTTATCGAATTTGTACTTTTATGTATTTATATTTTGTTATATTTATTTACAGTTGATGAGAACATAATTATATAGTGTAATCATGTTTATATAATTTGGTAGCCCTTAACTTGTTAAATTTATCAATCGGTTGAAATGTTTGTTTATGACGACGCGCTGATATCGCTATTTTGAGAGAAATGGCTTTTAATTTTCAAGGGAATCAAATGCCGCCATTAGGTAAATTGAATTTATTTGATTACTTTAACTTTATTTATATCTGAATTTGAATACTAATCTTGTGTATATGTCCTGCTAGTTTCAACCTTGCTACGTTTTAGAAACCACTTACTAAATTTGAAAATATTTTGTCTTAAGAGAAATTACATTTTTGTTACTGTGTATCATAGGTGACAATGAAATCATAGGTTTATTACTGATGATTTTTAAAAAGGGTCTTCAGGGGAGTTTTAAATAAAAAAAACACTAAGTTTTTTGCAATATTTCGTCCCTCTTTTGGGACATTTTCAAGCAATATACTTGGTGTGGTTGATTTTATCAATATGAAACAGTCTACATCAATTAGAGAAGTGTAATTTTTATAAAAATAAAAATACCATCCCACTTCTTAACCTCGTAAGAAGCGGGATGGTAACCTTCCGTAAGAAGTGGGATGGTATTTTTATTTTTATAAAAATTACACTTCTCTAATTGATGAAGACTGTTTCATATTGATAAAATCAACCACACCAAGTATAATGCTTGAAAATGTCCCAAAAGAGGGACGAAATATTGCAAAAAACTTAGTGTTTTTTTTATTTAAAACTCCCCTGAAGACCCTTTTTAATAATTATCAGTAGAATTTAAAGGGGACAGCAACAAAATATAGGTTTATTACTGTTTAAGGTAAAACAGGTAAATTGGCGTTAAATGGCCTATTTTCATGTTCTTAATTTAGCTTCTCCGGTTGCTTTTAATACTTATTGGCTGACAATTAATTACTCTTTTTTAAATTAAGTAAATTTGGACCAATAGTAAAATTTCGCTTAGAATTCCATTATAAAAGAATTGGCAGTTTTAGCTGCAATCCATATTTTGGTGTTAACTCAAGGTCAACCAAGTTTGGATTATTGTTTAATTGGTTGACAAATAGCATTGAAAATAATTATTTAAGTTTTTTTTAATCGAATAAAATCAATTAGTGTAATTATAATAGCAAAAACTGTGGATTGCTTAAGACAGGAATAAATGTAACATTGTTTTTATAGTTGGGCAAGTACGGAGTTACTTAGATTTGTTGGATTAAGATCCAACAAATCTAATTAACTATGGGAGACATACAGAGAAAAATAGACCCTAGCACCGAGACTTAAACCACAGGCTTCCTATATTACCATTACAGGCGCTCTTACCAAGGTTCAAGTCCTGGTGCTGGGGTCAATTTTTCTCTGTATGTCCCCCGTAGTTAATGATAATTATAATTTGATTTAAAGTAAAATGTAATCTTTCCGTTGTATGAATACTACCTTAAACTTAAAAATTTGAATATCTGTATTGTTCTGAGGCACTGTTATTGTTGGTCCCCTTTATGTAAATTACTGTTTATACGAGGGTTGGTCGATAAGTAAGGTCTCCACATTTTTAAAAAATCAAAAAAACATGTATTAAAAAATAAAAATCATTTTATTTTAATTCGCCTCCTGTAATGATAGAATCCAAAAATTGTTCCCCCTCTTAAGTATAAGGTGCAAGACATTCACAAGAAGCATCCGTTCGTTGTCATTTGTGTTCTTACGTCATCATTCTTGGAATCCACCTCTCACAAACCTTTTGGAACATCAATTTGTCATTCAAAATGGTCTGTATGGAACCTTTAGAAATGTTAAGAAGCAATGAACAAAGTTCACAAGTAATTATATGTCGATCTTGTCGCACCAATTCATCGACTTTTGCCACCATCTCATCTGTGATAGATGTTGTTGGTCTCCCACTTCACTCATCATCATGAATATTTGTCTGGCCCTGTCGAAACTCACGAACCAATTTACGGAGCTTTTGCTGTATGTAACTTTATGACTTAGCTGAAGCCGCACTTGGCGGGGCCGGAAATCAGGAGATCAATTTCAATCACTTCTAGTTGGCAAACTAAAAGGTTCAAAGGATTCAGCTATGGTTCGTTTGAAATAGGGGAGTGGTGTTGACGGGACACGGCAGTGTTGCCACCTCTCTCGTCCGACATTGTAAGCTTAAGTTGAGTTTTGGAGACCTTACTTATTGACTAACCCTCGTATTGCAAACTTCAATTCTATATCTATTTAAAAAATATATATATGATTGAATACACTTAAGATGGAAGTTGTTAAATCGATTAAGTTATTGTACTTATAAAGGCGGTGGAGTTCTGGGTGGTGGAATGATACCAGGAGGTATGATACCTGGTAATATGTTTCCAATACATCCTCCTTTACCTGATCAACCACCGCTGAATCCAGCCATCAACGATCAACCTCTAGAGTTCAACACATCTAAGAATAAACCTCCACTACCTGTACCTTGTAAGTAACCTCATATTCTTTTTAAAGTCAATTTTATTGGTATATATTTTGTAGTACAGTCAATCCTTTATATTAGCGATAGTACGGTCTCTAAAAGCCCCAACTGTATATAAATATTTTATGAAAAGTCTTGTTTCCTTTTTTCCTAGAAAACATGTGAGGAGTGTATGACAATGCTCATGAAATAAAGGTTTTTTTTATTTATAAAATATTCCCCAAATTTTAGTTTACTGCTCCATTTCTCCGAACGCATCTTATTAGTCCTACAAGGGACAATTTTAGTTCAATATAGCTATGCACGAATTAAGCAGTTACGTTAATGTTAAAATTAAGTCACAAATAAATTCTTATGAAGTCGCATCTGTATATTATATTTTACCTCCAATAGGGACAAAAAGCAACTTTTCAGGGCTAGTTTATAGGTAATAATGTTGGTATTTTCATCACCGTTCTTAAAAACGGGGAACTAATGTGAAAACAGGGAAATAATGTAAAAACGGGATTATAATCCACGTTCGCCAACCTAATTATATTGTAAATAGTAGAGAATGAATGGCAAATATAGTGAATTGATTGAAATCAGGTTGGCAACACTGCTTTAAAACTCCCAGCTGTATTGCGAGTCATTCTACGATGCTTTGTTTACTTTTGTTTAGCTTTCATTGAACTTCTTTTTTTTTATTACTTTAAAAGTGATTATTGATTATTTTAAATAATTTACATTGTTTTATTTTTGTATTTAATTCGTTTAATAAAGAAATACAAATGTTTTCTTTATTGATTAAATCTTATAGAGCACTTTTTCTGGAGATAAAATATTGTATGTACCTCGAGAATAATGCATTATTATTCCCTTGTTATAATTATCTCCCTCGGCTACGCCTCGGGAGCTAATTGACATTAATCCCTCGCCTTCGCCTCGGGAATTAAGATACCTAATACCCTCAGCTTCGCCTCAGGATTTAGTTGCCTTGATTCCTTCGGCTTTGCCTCAGGAATCAACTCAGTCACTCTGGAAATAATATCTTGCATTATTCCCTAGGTGCACAAATAATTATTATTTCATTCTTGAGTTAGGTCTTTTACCTAAACAAATAAGGCTTACTTTTCTGATATTTTGACCTCTCTTATGTCATTAACTCAAGCTGACTGACTTAAAGATTCTATTTGGAGGATTTAAAACATCCTTAAGGTTGAATCTTTCTGTTTCTCATAATTTTCTCTCCAATTCAGGTAATGAAAATAGTTTTCCAAATTACGGCCTGCGGGCAGGATCTGGTCCATTTTCATCCAGCCTGCCTCGCCACAAGATACGTTAGAAGTTCTCAATAATCAAATGCCATATCAAACATCCACATCAAACAAACCATTCGTTCGAGCCTAGCAATTAAGTCTCTTATTGGCCTATTTACCTAACCCATGGTAGAGAGTTCCAGCCACTCCATACATCACACCACTGTACAATGTACTGCTGAATTGAGTATGGTGTGATCATTAGTGGACCATGTTAATCAGAGCACCAAGGCAAAGAGTCGTACCCATGACTCTGTACACCTCTGATTTACAGTGATGTAAATCAGAGCGAATTTGGCCCCATGGCCACGCTTGCTTCTGAAGCTATTTGTAACTTCATGATTGAGTGGATGTGCTCCCCCAGTATCAACAACAGTCGGAGAGTTCTTTTGTGGCTCACAGATTATTGTATAAATAGGGTGATTCAAATTATATTTGGAGTCCAAAGTGAAAGAAAGATGTTGATATAAACAGTCAATTGGTCATTACGTTTAAAATACTCTTATGTTAAGATTGAGTTAAATTGTTCACTTTACCCAATTGGAAAATTAATTTTTATTGATATGTTCTCTTTTTAAGCTGTATTGTAAGTCTGGTTTGATTTATGAAATTTATTTAAATAAACATTGTGTCCATTATCAGGTGATGTTTCCGAATCTCCGCTGTTAAGCAGCAACTCTAATGATAAGGAGAGGGACAGAAGACGAGAGACTCGACCTAGAACTGATAAGCTTCCACATAATCCACAAGAATGGAACTTTAGGTACTTTTTAGAATTTAATATCCTTTTAAATGCACCACTACTTAATGTTTCTTCTTGTACATTAAAATTTAAAAATTTCAAAATATTTTTTTATTTATTTTTTAGCCCTGATCAACAGCATAGGTTATTGTAATGGTCACAGGCTTAATAATTCTATAATAGTTAAAATGAGTACAAGAGCTCTATTATGTATTCTAGATCTCTGTGTGTAGTCAACATTATATTTTTTATTTCTCACACTGTTTTTATTATTATTTAGATTAGCTAAGTTAATGGTTTAACAATTTCACTTATGGCTTACGTATTCTCACCTTTTTCTCTTTAGCAGATGTAATCATTATCAAAAAATTACTTGCAACAGGACTCTGACCAATGCCCAAGAATTTTTATGGAAATGTTCTCACTCTAAGATTTAGCGTTGGGACAACCGACTAGAAAAAACAACCGAATGAATAAGTCGATTCGGGAAAAAACAGTCGATTGAATTCAATCGACTGAAAACAGTCTTATAGCGGATATAGGATATACGAATAAAGATATAGACCGAGACTGAACCCGCAAGTCGAATGTTTCAATCGAAGGTTTTTTTTTTTATATAGGAGTAGTGCGGTGGAGGCCATAAAGGCCTCAGAGCTGATGGGGGGGGGGGGGGGGTGAGAGTGAGAAGGCGCTTGACACTCGTCCCAAACTACAGCCTGCTATGACATCGTTTTCATTCCAATGAAAAAATATAGACTTAGACTGAATCCAGTTGAATTTTTCATTCGAATGTTTCATTCGGATGTTTTTTGGTTTTGGGTAGAGGAAAGGAACGACGGTGAAGGGCTCAGAGCGGAGGAGGGGTGAGAAGGTGCATGACGCTCGTTATCTCGTTATACACACGTCCACATATGCACGTCCGAATTACAACTAATACAACTCCACACTATAGACTGATATCAGTCGAATGAAAACTAGATATCCACAACCGAATGAATGAATATTTTAAAACAACCGTTTAGTCGACTGTTTTCAATCGATTGGTTCCCAACGCTACTAAGATTCTAGTGGGTTGCTAGAAGCCTCCGAGTATGTTAGAAATAAAGGAGAATGGTTCAACGGTATCACTTAACTCTTGTAGGATTCAAGAGTGTAGGTTGTCACAATGTGTTACCATGATTTTTAAAGAGGTGCTCTCATTCTAAGAGTCTAGTGGGTTGCTAGAGGTCTTGAAGTATGTTAGAAATATAGGAGATTGTAACTGTAACACTAACAGCTTGCAGAATCAAGTATGGGGTGGCGTAATGTGTCACCGCCTGCAGTGATTTATTAATATTCTTCGCCTTCAAATTGAATAACTTGATGCCTGAAATCTTTGTCCCTAAAATTCAAAATTATTATTTTCTACCCAACTTCCAAAATAGTAATATATTTTTGTATAAATATTTTTATTGTTTTACAAATAATCCACAATTATTTTACATAATTTGTTTAGTAATAAAGAAGGTGGTAATAGTGGAGAGGAAGGAACTTCACCTGCAAGTATTAGCAATTCTTCATGTGGGCTAGCTCCTCCACCGTCCATAGCACCATGGGCAGCCAACCCCATGATAGCACCTCCCTACATGATGAGCATGTCACCCATTATAGATCCTAACATAATGATGCCTCAGGTAATTTTTATTTATTTGATTGACAAATTATTATCATTTAAGTATTATTGGATAAAATTGTGTTAATAACATTAATTTTTGCTTCTGAGCTTACCGAAGGTAACGGGAGCTATGTGATCATTCTGAAGAATGAAAATTTTTAGGTCTCCTATTTCAAAAATTCCAAGACAGAAATCCGTTTCAGACATCAGGATACATTTTTGGTTCCGTGTCGGTCTATCGTTCAATTTTCGCGATCCAACATATCTTAAAAACAACATCTTCGTTTAATAAAATTTGTATGGTTGGCCATAATTAGCTCATTGATGGTCCCATATAAGTTTCAACCTTCTGCGCTCATTTGTTTCTCTTCCACATGTGCACAAACATACATTTATTTACACCTATAGCTTCAAAAGTACTTATCTGATTTGTATGAAACTTATATGGTTTATCAAAAGTAAGCCGCAGATAGCCCCAGACAGTTCAGATAAATTGAACTGTCTGCGCTCTTTAACTTTTCCTAAATTAAGACTTTAATTCATGGTAAAATATCAAAACAATTTTGACAGATTAAAAAAACAGAGGAAACAAGTAAACAAATTAGAAAATAATAGCTTGTAAAAGCATAAAATCAATAAAGTACGGGATAGGATACGAGGAAGCTATGTGCCACACCAATTGACAGTCTATTTTAATAAAATGCAGTATTTCGTAGAAATACGGGAAGAGAGATCTGTCAAAACATGTCCTTAGAACAGTCATAATTGTCTAATATATCTTATTTTCTATCATTGATGGTGTTTGGACTTGGTTTTTAGGAAGAGTATCTTAATTTTAGCCATAATGATTTCTTCAGTTCAAGATTCTTTGAGTTATATTAATGAATTTTCTCTGGGGCGTTTTAAAGATGTATACATTTAGTGCCATGTAGGCTATGTTTACTCGTCAGCCTATTGTGATTTTAATGCTGCATACACTAAAAACATGCCGAAGCTCACAACCTCGTCAAAATCTTAGCAGAGCAGTGTTTTGGCATTTATTGACGATTCTATTGTACTTATATTCTTATCTCGTTCTCAGATTGATTTAATACAACTAAGTGTGATTGATGATTGTGCAGTACGGGATGATGGGAGGAGGAATTATTCCGAATTCTTCTAACAACACGACTTCCGCTGAAACGCCTAAAGAAGTGGTTCACCTGAAATCCGTAAGCTTGGTGCCGCCACCTCCTGGTGTCACCCCTCCGACTATGAGAGTCAAGCCACCGGGCTGCAAGACTATCTTTGTCGGAGGCCTTGCTGAAAATACTACAGGTTTGTACTTTATTTTGTCGTCGAGTTAGAGATGTTATTTCTCTGGAAAACACTAAATATTATAAAAAATCAACGGTGTCATTTGTCCGTCAGATTTATGCACCTCAATTGTTGCCAAGTTTTAAAATAGATTTAATTTTTTTGGCAACAAGCCCAATCTTAAATATTTCAAAATAACTATCATACACTGGGCTCTTAAATGTCGCATCTTTTGTTATCCGACTCGACTATATTAAGAAAATTTATATTCGACTAAAATAAAACATAAAAATCAACGACCTACAAAGAAATAGGTGTCCCTATCTCTCGTCTATGTCTTAAAATCTCACAAGAAGATAGTATTGAGTTCTTCACAATATAATAACCATAAGATTCCCAAACAATAATTTATTATTAACCATAGTTACAAGTATTTTTATTTTTTTATATATTTTTATATTAAAGCAGAGTTAGTGATTGATAAACTACGAACTAGTCTATGGAAGACTGAGCTATGTGATACAGAAATACCATAGTACGATCTTTGACTCCTGATCACTCAAAAATGTGATGTGTTTTTTTTCCCCACTCGCTCTTCATTTCACAATTATATATCAATTCGATTCTATAAGTATCAAGAGTTGTTAATTACCTACTATGATGTTAAGCAAGGCTAACTTGGGAACTCATTTATCTGTACACTTAGTGCAATTTTTAATCACGTAGAAAATGAAATGTTATATATCTGTTAAAAAGATTGCTCCTTTAGATTCTCGTTATGTTTTATAAAGCACATGCTATCAGTTATAACATCGTAACTTTATAGTCCCTTTTAGTTATCTACTTGAGAAGAACTCAATCTGGTGAGTAAAATTTTAAAATAAATGACATTTGTCGTATAGGCTAGGTGGGGGCCAAGGTCTTCACTTATTGGTTTAGGGCTAATTTTGAGCATTCGCTTCCTTTTAATAATTTCTAAATGACCTGTGAATTTTGGTCAACAATCCATCTAACAATCCCCCATCTCTCAGTGCTCCAAAAATTTTTCAACATTTTTGAGGTACCATTTTACCAAAAATTATGATTTGCGGACCTTTATCCGATTTGGTATTAATTAATAATTCAAGAAAGTTAAATACTTCATAAAAGATCATGTATATTGAACGATAAAGAAAACATATTAGGTACAATATAAAGTATTGTGGATGGAGAAACCCCTTTTAATTAATTCTTTCTTTTCATCTAGGATCTGTTGGGTTAATGGGCACAAACAATCTTTCTTTCTCTCGTACACTCTGAAAATTAAAAACTAGTTCTTTTACCTGAAGTAACTAAAATAAATTAATCTTTAGATTAAACTTTTTAAATGGGGAAAAAAATCCACATTAGGACATTTGCCCCATTCAGTATGCGGATCTTCTCCCCATTTTATCAAATCATATAAATATAGTAACCTATCGAAGGTAAATACATATGAAGGTAAAACAAGTGACTATTTCTACACTACTTTAGCACCATTTTGGTAAAACTTTATCAAAAATATGAATATTGATTTATAATAATTAATAATAAACTCATGTTTCTTGGCAATAGTGCAAACCAAATCAAGATAACCTGACAGGAGCAAAGCCTCAACCTAAGGAATGAGTGATGCAAGTCCACTAGTAGCTAAAAACCACGAAAAAATTTTGCGCCGGAAGGTTACAATCCTAAATAATAGGTTACAATTGAACCTCATCAACAAGAGAAGGTTATAACTTATAACTCGTGAACGTTGTATGGGTTTACTGAATAGTATGTTATGAGTTATTTTTTTAGTATTTTTCTGTATAATAGTAATTAATAAATAAATTGTAATATGTAGTTATCATTTTTTTCTGTATAAAGGTAACATTTAAGTGTTTTTAAGTATTTGTAGGTAACAAGAAAAGGGAACTACTTGTTTATTTTCCAAGACTTGGATTGGAAATGAAGAGTGGAGTCAATATTAATTCTTTTAATTTGTACAACCTAAACTTGCTAAACAAAAATATTTACAGGTACCTAAATACCAGGGAAATATTACATTTTTCATAGAACAATTTTGAACTCAGCTAGGCTAAGACTAAGACTTATAATAAAGAATATTAAAGAGGCTGGTCTTTGTTTGAAAAAAGTATTTTGATAGTTTAATTTTGCTGAATTGAATAAGCTTCAATAGGAATAGGACTTATAATTTATTATATTTCTTTAAGAAAAATACTACTCATTATACCCCGAACCCGGAGTATAAAATTAATGTTGATATAATCACATTAATCTTTGAAATCAACCAAACAGCTCACCTAAATTTCATGAAAGCTGCATTATTCCCTTTATTGTTATAAAAAAATAAAAAGAGAAATAGACTGCCAATTTCGTATGGTTGTAATGTTATTCAATTATCCCCCGTTTTTTACATCAGTCAAAATTGTTTAGATTTTTTAACATGAATAATTTCTGTACTCTTTTACATAAATGAAATTTATTAGAAATATATATTCACAATTCACTACTGAATTCTGGCTAAAGAAAGTTATTCTTTTCTTTTTCGAGGTGTCTGAGTTCACACTAACGTTTTTAGTGTTTTTGCAGAACTCAAAAATTGGTGAAGTACGAACTCTCTTTCTCACTGTTTTCTTAAAAGGGAGTGAAAAAATGTTGATCAAAACAATATTTCTTTTTATTAAAGAAAAAAAAAAGGCACTATAATAGGCACATTAGTAAATTACTCCAATTAAAATTTGCTAAAGAAAAAGAAACATAACACTAAACTTAAAACTGATACGGTACGGTACGGTTTTAAAAACAATTATTATAACCTGTTGTTGAGTACATCTATAACACGACAGTAACCTTCCGGCACAAAACTTTTTCGTGGTTTTTAGCTTCTAGTGCCAGTCCCACTTTAAAAAGTAGTTCAAATTTTTAAGTTTTTGGTAGTATTCATACATTAAAAGATTAAATTTTACTTTAAATCAAATTATAATTATCAATAACTACGGGAGACATACAGAAAAAAATAGACCCCCGCACCGGGACTTGAACCACACCTATTAATCCGTTAGAGGTGCTGTTACCAACTGAATGGTTTTTCTCTGTCGTTACCGATAGAAATTCCCCGAATCCAAGCTTTCATTTCTACAAATCTAGCAAGCCAAATATTCACGGCAGATGGAGAATTAACGCTTATAATTATAAAGTACTCAATTAGTACCTCAATTCGTAATAAACATTTTTTCATACTTTTTAGTGAACTTTTCAGAAAAAATGATGGTCAAGAGAAAACCACATTTTTCATAGGACCATATTGACCCTTTAATGGGCGGAATCAATTTTTTATCCTTTTCGTTTCCTTAAACTACGTCTTAAGTACTACAAATTTTACTTGAAACATTTTTCTAAATTTTCCCTAGTTTAAAAGTTATATGTTATAGTTATTATGGGACATCCTATATAATATTCCTGTTAGTAGTATATGTTGAATATACTGCAATTTTTCACTTTTATTTAAATCTTCACCTCTCCTTCTTTAAATTGCACTTTAACAAGTATAAGATGTTCAATATTGGACAATAAGCGTAATTGTTGTTTTTGTTGCGTTGTTGTTTTTTTCAATATTTGGTATAAGCGTTTAAATTTACATTTTTTAGAGGACATCCTGAGGGAGATATTCGAACCTTGTGGTGAAATATTGATCGTTCGACTAAATAGCAAGAGATTCTGCCACATTAGATTCATGGAAGAATCATCTGTCGATGCTGCTCTCTATTATTCTGGTAACTATTGTTCCTTATATTCATGAGTAAGGGAGGTAGAAAGATAATCTATAGTTGAATCTGCTCGGCCATTTATAAAATCAAGGTTGAGATCATAGGTTCAATCCCATGCGTTGGCACTTTGACTTACATGGCTCTCTAATGATCACATCATACACACTTTTGCGGTTAATCGTGTACAGTGGTAGGTGGAACTCTGTACCACAGGGTTAGTAAAATGGAAGCAAATAAGTTTCTAATTGCTAGGTTTGAACAAATAGTTCATCTTTGCTGTCTAACCATGATCTGAAAAATGGGTTGGGTGTACATTACTGTAGGAGTTAGATATTCTTTAACGGTTTTACAAAGGTGAGTCCGTTCTAAAACTAGCTTCAGAGTTAGCAGTTGCTGTAACAACAATTAAAGATTGGAAAAAGGGTCTGAAAGACTTAGAAGCTTACTACTCAACTTGATTAGCATGAATATTCTTATATACATATTCAGAATAGAGAACGTAAATTGATTTTTAATAATAAAGATTTAATTTTTACTCTGAAAAATTTGCTTTTCTTTGTTCCTCGGATTATCCGACCTTTTTTGTGTTCCGACTTCCGACTATGCTCCGTTCCCGTAGATGACAGATATGGGGGGTTCTACTGTAATTACTAAAATTTAGATTTAAACTGCACATCTAAACACTGATTTGATGACAACTATTTGTTTTAGGTTACAGGATGAGAGTGGAAAATAAAACGGATGCTCCAAACACTGGAAGACTTCACGTAGACTTTGCCCAAGCTAGAGATGACCAGTATGAGTGGGAGTGCAAGCAGAGGCAGCTCCAGAGAGAAGCTAGACACAGGGAAAAGGTTGAAAAAGAGAGGTTCCGAGTTCCTTCACCACCCCCTGTTCCACATTATACCGAAACTGAGGCTGCTTCCATCGCTGACAAAATCAAGAGTAAGCACTCCATCATATTTTTCTATACCTGAATTACTATACCTGAATCTATACCTAAATATTCAAACTGACTATGAGGACTTTAGATACTTGATTTTATATCTGTATTCTACAGTCAGACAACAAGTTTGATTGTATTCTACAATCAAACTTGTTATACATATTTTGCCAAATTGTTTTATTTTAAACACACGCAATAGCTAATTTTTAATACTGATTAGTTTTGACTTCTCTGACAATAATCAACTAGAGGGTTCGAGCCTGTTCTGTTCTCCTTTATTTGTCTTAATAATTTGTTTAAACGGATCCAAGTGATCTGTCCTCTAACCATCTCTGCGGTGAAATGAGAGGTTCCCAGTAAGATCTGTTTATACTTTACTGGAGGATTTTGGAAGAATAAAACTAAATGGAACTAGTTCCTTATATTTACAAAAAGTAATCAAGATAATTTAAATTATAATATTTTTAAATTTTACCGTTTCTGATCTGTTTTAGATGAAGGCTTTGGGCAGGCAGTTCAAGTTGTGATAACATGGCTGGAGCGAGGGGACTGCAACAAACGTAACTGCAGTGTATTCTACTCCATGATTCAGTCGACCAACTCTCACATCCGAAGACTTCTTCAGGAGAAGGTTACCCACGAAGAGGAACTTCAGAAAGCCAAGGATCTCATGAAAGCCAGGATACAAACCATTCTTCTGCAATGTGAGTCTCTCTCTATATCTTAAATTAGTCTCAAAATCAGTATTTTTTTTTAAATTAAACAAATAAAAAATCAGTAAAGACACATCACCTATGAAAACTTAATGTTACTTGAAGTTCAGGTACTTTAAAGTATATCCTTCTTGGGCTCAGGATAATCTCCTAAAATTCAAAAGGAAGTTCTACCAATAAGGAATATTTTTTTTAAGAAAGGAGACCGTCAAGAAAACAAGTTAGTTATTAAACTGAACGGATCATAAAATTTATATAAAAAAAATATCAATTAAGATATTAAGCCCCTTAGCAGCATCCACTATACTGTTGGAGCGCATTTTGTATATATGATGTAATTCTAGGTGTGCATCTCATTAGGTATAGTTCCCGAAGTATTTTACTCATTGTCAAGGGCACTTAAGTGTTCTTAACATAGTTATTTGCTCAAAACAAGGTGTACTCTCTTGAATATACCCTCGGTGTTGGTTGTGAATTGAAAACACAGGGACCTACACCCATTGAGATGGGCGCCACCACTGGAAAACGTAGTAACTACAGTAGAACCTCACTTACACGACCCTCAATAACACGACAACCTCAATTACAAGTGCAATTTTTAGATCCCCTTGAGATTGCCATAACACATAACGTTAAATTAACTTCTATAACACGACTATTACTATCCAAACAACCTCAATAACACAGATTTTTTCCAATTCACAAAGTAACTCAGAACCTCTATAACAAGTCGTTTTGAGAAGTCAACCTCTATAACGCGTCTCTATACAGGAATGGGTCAACCTTGAACAAGTCTAGACTTGACCCCGCCCCACCCCTTTCCCGTTTTGAGAAGACAACCTCTATAACACGACTGATAGCCAAAATAACTTTGATAACACGACCCTCAACAAAAAGATCACCTCGATAACAAGACTGTTTCCCTAATCCCCTTGAGACACTTCTTATCGAGGTTCTACTGTACTTCCAGAGTTCTCATTTTTAAATAAATGATTAAAGCTCTAATTTTAATCTTACACATAACTTAATCTTGAGAAAATTTGGAATAATTATACTCATTGATTTCATTGTTGTTTTTTTTTATATAATACATTTTTTGGGGGCAGTCATTAATAGGGCTTATCTAGGTCAATTTTAATTATCAAAGTTGTAAATTCTATGTTGTATCCATCCTATCATCAGCATTATATTACAGGTATATTGTCCTACTTATATAATTTTTATATGAGGGATCATTTTCAATAAATTATATCAGAAGTCTTGGGTACTCCAAAATAAAACTGCCAGGATAACGCAATATTCATGGCTAGCATGGAAAAATAGCTTTTTTTATGTCTATTTATACAATTTAATTAATATTAGGCTAATCAGACACAACATGTTGTCTTGTGGCATGCAACAATCATTTACGAGCATGGATAGAGATATCCTTCCAATATTGGGACGGTTAAAACGACAACACTTATATCTCTTTTCAAACGCAATTCATATAAATGCAGGATCCAAGGTCTATTTTTAAGTTTTCAGTGCATTGCTACGCCCTTTACTAAATCAGGTATTACTTTATTTAAAGTGCCACGGTCCTAAGTCCAAGGAACATCCTGCTGTATATTCCAGTTTCCGATCATGGATAAATCTTCATTATGCAAATTTTTAACTAATAAGTATATTCATTATTTTCTCTGGGTTTATGTAAAATTACATGGTTACACAAGGAATACATTGTGTGGTTTGACAAATAAATATGATAATAATTGTATTGTTAAAAATTAATATTTCTTAAAACATTCTTGAATACTTAGTGTTTAGGCTCTTATTAAATTAAATCGAGTTTGGTTTCAATGAAGAGTTTAGACAGGAAGCATCGAGTCCGGATGTGCTCACCGCTAATATAATTATCAAAAATGTCACGAGATGTCTCTACCCAGCTCAATAATTCAATTATCTAATTATCCTCTGTTAGCTTATTCTTTCCATCTTTTAATCTTTAGTCTTGTGCCTAAGGCCTGGCCAGGTACAGATCAACTTCTACTATTGGGATCCCTTCTATCTAATGCATTTTCTTTTGTATGTATAGAATATTTATCTAACTTCGTTCATAACTTCTTTCTAATTGAAATCGTTTTATCTTACCAAGACTATAGTCGATTACGCTAAAAATATCAGCTGAACATTTATTTCATTCTTTTAACTTTTAATCTTTTCTCTCTTTTAACTTCGAATAATAATTAATATTTTATCTTTTCAATCAATTTATTCTTATAACTAATCTTACAATAATTGAGCTATATTTATTATGTTAAATCATTTCTTTTTTACAAACTAGATCTAGATCTTATAATACAATTAACTTGACATATGTTGGTTAACCTAATCATTTATATTTATTAACTCATTATCATACACTTGTAATAAGTATTATTATTTTTTTCTTATTAAACCAAGGTAATCAAATTTGTTGTTTTTGGTTCTTTGTTCTTTCATTTCCTATCAATATTCACTTTTCTTTGTTCTATTGTCAGTTATAGAACTGGTCCTTTGTTTTATTCAGTTATTCATCCAGCGACCTTTCAGTGACAGAACTGAGCAATACTGCTGCGCTTATCTGCCCTGAATACTTAGCTTTGTCCAGTATAGATCAGCGAGCTTCGCCCCTTCAACACCTAGAAGAGGGTGGGAGAGGTGGTCATAATAAAGTTATATCCTTACCTAGACGGACCTATACTTTACTCTACATCCTCACTACCTTAAGTAATTAATCCCACATTTTTTTCCACATCTGATGTGGATTTTGAATGATACTTTCTTCAGTTATTCTATGTTGTATCCATCCTTCGATGTTATAATTCAGGTGTCTTTTCTACTTTTTAAATGTTTATGAAAATATTAAGAAAATTGGTCAAAAGTCTTGGGTAATCCACAAGAAACTGATAAGCCATATTTGGTCTGATATTCTCAAAACACATAAACAAACTTCTGATAAAGTATTTTTTTGCCACTGAACCCGGACTACAACCATATAAATACATAGGAAAGACCATAGTTATAAAAAAAAAATGTATTTTGTCAATAAAAAATAAAATAATTTTTTTTTCTAAATTCCCAAAAAGTGATATCTTTACTTTTGGTCGAAGAATGTTCTGGAATTTTTTCAAATTTTTTGCACTTCACATAAGCGAGACAGAGGGGGGGGGGACACGTTTCACACCCACTTCAAACTTGCCTACGCTCGCCCTATCAAAGTTATAACCAAAGAATTATATATTTTTGTAATCAGCTCGACGTACCCTTTCATGTGATACCCCTCACGGTGTCGAAAAAAAAAAAAAAAAAAAAAAAAAAAATGAACCCTTAAGTTTTTCACCCTAATTTTTTTGAAAAAAAAATTTTTAAGTCGCTATATTTTTAAAATATGTGAGTTGGTACAAGACACATACACGCCAAATTTCAAAGTGATCGGACGAAAGGTGTAGCCGTGAGAGCAGGCGACAGGACGGACGGACAGACACACGCAGGAAAATATAAGGGTCCTTGGTTTTGCCTATGGACCCTAAAAATTAACTAAAAGTGATTATCCTTATAAATCAGGGTAAACTGTGCTGATCATGTAACCCTATTGCTACCTCTTTGAAGCTTCAATTATTATCTTGGAACATCTGTAACAGATCGTTGTTCCTCTATTACTTTTTAATCAAGTTTCCGTGAAATTTTTGAAGAGCTTACTCGTTCTATGTACAAAATCAAAATGCAATTTATCTGCTATTTGTCGAACCACAGTATTCCAGTATTTCATATCCTTCAATCATTACTCAAAATTATTGGCTTTCTCGGTTGCCTAGAACCCCTTCTTTACTTGCTGGTATTAAACAAACTTGCAGGTAGGTCGATGTATATGAGGTCAAGTAGAAAGATGTTTGTGTGAGCGGGTCAGAAGATTTTCTGGAGGAGCGATGCCAAGGCTACCTGTAACCTCACCATTAAATAATAGGGTGTATTTTTTTTAAATTATTAATAAACATTGGGCAATAGCTAGCGATTGGATTCTGGTAATATGGGACACAACATCCAGAGGCCTAGAACCTAATAACAACCACTTAAGTTCATTTTGAATCAAGTGGAAAAAAATAGGTTTGTATGAGTAAGACATTAACTCCTATTGGCACTTATGACTTATTGTACGGGTTTGTATAAGTGGTTAAGCCTACATTTGTCGGCTCTCTTTTGACCAGATGCCCTGGATTTCTGGTAATTTTTTTTTAAATATATATATATTCATTTTTATAATATTTTGAATTCATGATGGTGTCTCCAATATTGGTTTGTTCCTGTTGCAAAGATTTTAATTAGACAAACAAAAGGTATACGAATGTTTTTTTTTCTTTTCTTTTCTTTTTTTTCTGGACATTATGATTTTTAACAGACGCACAGATAGAGAGAGTGTTTCTGGCCGCTTCTCACAAGAAGGTCTGGGATCATTTCACCAAGGCTCAAAGAAAGAACATTGAAATGTGGGCCAAACAAGCTGCGGTACGTACCTAACATACTCATTATTTCTTTTTTACCTTTTAATTTGTCAAAGATGCTCTTTATCAGCTCAAAATGTATACTTCGGACAATAATCTTCAAATTATTAATACCTTGATTGTCGTGACGATATCAAATGTCATCAGCACTAAGCCAAAATAACTGATTCAAAGGCTTTGTAAAGTGACGCCTCTTCAATAAATATTATCATTATTTTGAAAATTGGGAATTTGGCTCATTCAAAACATACCATTGTTAAGCCTTTTATAGAAAATAAGTATTGATATGCGATTTATATTAGGTATAATCAGAAAGTATTCTAAAAAAAAAAAATAAAACCAGCTTATACATTTTAAAACCTAGACCATTTCAGAAGGACGCATTTTCCCAGCTATGCATCCACTGCAAAATAATTTTCCAAAATCTCCATAAGGCACTTGGTCTTATTGGTCCTGATATTTTTAGATTCTTTAAATTTCCTCTCTATTATTGGTATCTTGATTTCGGAAATAAGCCAAAATTCACACGGAGCCATATGTGGGGAGTACGGAAGATGTTGAACTTATTTAATATCAGTCCTCTCTGAATGTTAGTCCCTCTCAACTGATGTTCGTACCTTTTTTGAAATGGGCAAAACCACTCTGGTTATTTCAAAATAAAAAAAATAAAACGCATCAGTTACTGAGTTCAGACATTATTTCAATAAATGCCTTGCACAAGCCTGACCTGATGGACTGACTAAAAATTACAGGTGTCCTGCAGAATACAAAGTAATTTCCTTGCTAGTCCCATCACTATATAATAATTGGTGAACCCATAAAATAAAATCGGATACTTTTTTATCAGACATTTTTGTTTTATTGCATAGCTAATGATCAATCTACATTTTCTTAATAAATAAGTTTATTCACTCATAATCCATAGTCTCCATTGTTATTCCCTACAACATTTGTTAGTTGCTACTTCTCCAATTAGGTTTACTACTTGTTCTGGCTCAGAGGGAGCCAGCGTGCCCGAGGGTCTTAAGGCGCTCGCACAGCTATCAATAAGTCGAGGCAACTCAAGGTCGTGGGTTCGATCCCCGTCCATGATACTCTGAATTGCATCTACGAAACGCGGACAGTGCAGGGCGAGGGACACCCCCTATGGGGCACTCTTCCCCCACTCTTTGATCTCGTCTGATTGATGTGGGTCCGATCCGTGTCATGATGATGTGATTTGTATCTATGGTTTGAGGACGGAGCAGGGCGAGGGACACCCCTTATGGGGCACTCTTCCCCCACGCTTTGACACACGCTTGTATAGCTTACTAATGACCACACCAAACTCACTTCGGCGGTACAATGTACATGTATGATGTGTGAAGTAGCTGGAACTCTCCACCACAGGGCGTAAAAAGGGCCTAAGAGAAGGCCTAATTGCAAGGTTCGTGCTACCTGTTGTAGTAGGAAGTAATAGACTATTGCTACTGTTCTGGCTCATCCCATTTCATGATATCATGTACTGATAAGAAGGACTGTTTAGGTTGGTGTGCTCAGGTACTACATTGCAGTTATTGATATGCACCAGTTTACATGTTTATCCCTTTTGAATATGTACCGGTCTAGGAGGAAGTGCTGACGCGGGGGTTCATGGCCCCCGTCGGGCGACCTGCTCACGGAGCCGACCGGAGTTCACTCTGTGTCCGGTTCATAGTTTAAAGTTTATCACACGTCTTATTTATATCAAGCAACCCTATCACCAATCATCGGCCCGTTACAAATATGATACAATTAAAAGTTGTTACTCCTATACGTTGAGTTTGTTCTGAGGGTACAACATTAAGCTCTTTTTAACTTGGTACTTTTTATCCAAAACCACCAACACATTTTTCCCACTATCTTTATTTTGGCATTGTGCTGATAACGATGCCTTGATGTCACAAAAGTTGGTAATCGAGATAACAGTTTCTTAACCTTCTCAAAAGGAAGAATTTGTCTTTCAGCTTACCGATTGATAAGAATTTTTTAAGAGCTCGTTTAATGTTGTGACGACCTTCTGAAGCAATGAAAATATAAGGAGGTAAGAAGTGAGTTTGAAAAAGGGGGAATCAAATTATTTTTTAAATAAATTGTGTTTCCTCATGGGTATTTTTTCCTACCTCTAAGAATTGGAATTTATCATTCTCATAGTGAAAATTACATAAGATGCAAATATAAAATAATGAAGCGTCTATATTTTTTTTTTTTTTTTAAATCATATATTATATTTTTTAATTTATTGTATGTTTTTTTCTAAACTATACATCAGGTAAGTCCCATTTATAATTTTTTTACATATAAAAATACATTTTTTTGGGACCGATTCTTAGTTGTCTTGCCTAATTTTACAATGATTGCTTCTCTCCAAACTTCAGGTTTTTTTCAAAAGTTGAAAAGCTTGGAAGGTAAATGTATGTTAATTCATACTATTTTTTTTTATATTTTTTATTTTTTTGAGTCGGATCAGATCTTTTTTTGTTCCCTAGATAGTTACTCTTCTCGGCTGTGATATCATCTTAAATTTAAGTATATGAATGGTAAAAATCATCGTTATATTTGATGAGGTGGAGAAATAATGTAGTTATTGATAATATAATGGTTATATTTTTGTACAAGCAATCTTTTTTTTAAGGTTACATATTTTCATATCTGGACTAAGTACTACTTAAAAAAAAAAAAAAATTATCGTTACAGTTAATTTTTTTTTTTTTTTTTCACTTCATTTTTGATTACGTGTTTGATGCATAAGAGTTATTTATGCACCTAGGGAGTAAAGTAAGCCATTATTCCCTGAGCGAAAAAGTTGGTTCTTGAGGCGAAGCCGAAGGAACCATGGTCCCTAAATCAGACTCTTTTATTCCCGAGGCGCAGCCGAGGGAATAACTCTAATAAGCGTGATAGATAATTATCGCGAGGGGAATAATGGCACTTAGAGATAAATGCAAAGAGATAAAGGCAACTATGAGATAAATTATATTTTTTTCCCTTGGAACATTATGTTTATTTGAAATTTTATAGGGATGTTTAAGTTGTTAGAATTATATTACAGCCCTGTTGAGATTTCGGTTTGAGAGTGAATTAGAATTTATATTATGTTCTCTAACTCTTTTTGAACTGATTCAATATATATTTGGAATTTTAAACTCGTTTATTTTAAGCTATTATCATATCACCTTTTCATCATCATAGGTGATATTATAATTGCTTTGTTAAAATTAGTTACTAGATTTATTTTTTTAATATTCGTTACGTTATTTTTGAATCATTTCAACTAGTCTTGTCCGTTAATATTGTTATGTTTAAGTTATGGTTCTTTCATATATTGATCAGATTAAAGATTACTTATGAGGAGAATTCCGATCTTATTTATTACTGTTGACGAAGGAACAATGTTTTGTTTCCTTATTTTACATTTTGTTTCTACAAATTATGGCAATCCTCACGATAGCATAATGAAGGCTTGAGAATGGCAGGAAGTGCCGAAACGTTACCTCGTAAAATCTAGTTAGATTTTTTATTGCCCTTAATAAAGGATCCACAAATTTATCATAATATTACAAAGGGTACAATATATTTTCAATATATTTTATTCATAATAACATTACAACTCAACAGGGTTGTAAGATAACTATATAATACATAGATAAATAGAAAGATAAATTATTATTTTGAAGTATGTGATACACCCTTGTAATCTCATGCATAAATATTTGATTTCTGAAGAGGTGTAATAAAACGTGGATTAATATTTCATTTAAATTTTTTAGTAATTAAAAAAAAAAAAATACTAAATAATAATTTTGAATTGAATGGAATATTGATCCACATTTTATTGCACCTCTTCAGTCATCTAATACTTATATCCTATAAATATGTATTATCGTGGCGAGTCAGGAATGGCATCTGATTTTTTTAAATTTATCATTGTAAAACCTAAATACATTCTACAGGATCTTAACTAGGTGCAGATACAGTTGCTACTCTGGTGAAAAGAATGTGTAAAGAGAGAATATTTTATATAATGATAATTGCTTCAGTTCATATGGCCTACTACAGTGGTTCTTAACCGGGGGGTCGCTGCCCCCCAGGGGGTCTCGAAAGGTATTTAGGTACTATATATATTATTATTGGAGATTTTAAGGGGGCCGTGGTTACCAAAAGGTTAAGAAGCACTGGCCTACTAGATTCTAGAGTTTTAAATGAAAAGTGAATACGCCGTGCTGTAGGAATAAATATTCTTTTTCAAGAGATTTGCTCATCCTTTACTTACCCCCAAAAAATACTCTCAAGTGGACATAAGTCAATTTTCTAAAGTTCTGATAAAGCTAATAAAATAAATAATTCTAAATCAAATTATAATTATTATTAACTACGGGAAACAGACAGAGAAAAATAGACTCCAGCACGGGGATTTGAACCACCGGCCTCTATATTTCCAGGAGTCTATTTTTCTCTGTCTGTTTCCCGTAGTTAATAATAATTATAATTTGATTTAAATTAAAATTTAATCATTCCGTAGTATGAATACTACCAAAATCGTAAAATATGAATAAATAATTCTTAAAAATTTGGAATTTTAACATTCTCTTTCCTATGTTGCCTGAGGTTTTGGAACTATTTAGCTAAGAGAAATCAAACAAATTATTTATTGCAGACCATAACTGCTATTCCTTCATCTATTGCAGACCATAACTGCTATCCCTTCATCTATTGCAGACTATAACTGATATTCCTTCATCTATTGCAGACCAAAACTGATATCCCTTCATCTATTGCAGACCATAACTGCTATCCCTTCCTCTATTGCTGACCGTAACTGCTATCCCTTTATCTATTGCAGACCATAACTGCTATTCCTTCATTTATTGCAGACCAAAACTGATATCCCTTCATCTATTGAGACCGTAACTGCTATCCCTTCATCTATTGCAGACTATAACTGATATTCCTTCATCTATTGCAGACCAAAACTGATATCCCTTCATCTATAGCAGACCGTAATTGCTACCCCTTCATCTATTGCAGATCATAACTGCTATCCCTTCCTCTATTGCTGACCATAACTGCTATCCCTTCATCTATTGCAGACCATGACTGGTATCCATTATATTGTCATGTTTTCCACGAGTCTTTTTGTTCAATATCAATGTTATTTTTAGTTTTTCGATTTTTTTAAAGTGCAACTAACTATAAATAAAAATTGAAATAATGAAATTTTAAAAAAATTAGATCCTAATATTGTTAATTATCAAGACACAATTATTGTAATCTATTGATGGTGACTTCTAACTAGAGTAATAATGTTGTGTGTTATGTTTTCATCAGGAGATAAAAGCTGTGGAATTGGAAGAGCATTTGAACACTGGTGGTGATGATGAGATGGATGTCTCATCAGATGAGGATACACCCAAGAAGAAACCCAAAACAGATGTTCACATGTTGAAGGTACTTTTACCTCATGATATTTTATCTTTAAATTTAAGAGTAGCTCATTAAGAGTCAAGTGTAGAGATGATTATACGAGAGTTGGTCAATAAGTAAGGTCTCCAACAATCTAGCTTAAGCTGACAACATTAGACGAGAGAGGTGGCAACACTGCCGTGTCCCGTCACCCCCCCCCCCCCCCCCCCCTTTTTTTAAACGAACCATCGCTGAATCCTCTGAACATTTTAGTTTGCCAACTTTTCCCTCCCCATCAAGTGCAGCCTCCACGATATCATATGGTATCTTACAGCAAAAGACGTTCCGCCGATTGAAATTCACAGACTGCTTTGTGAAGTTTATGGAGAGGGATGTATAGACATAAAAAATGTGTGTAAATGGGTTCGTGAGTTTTGATAGGTCCGGATAAATATTCATGATGAAGAGCGAAGTGGGAGACCAACATCCTGCAAACATCCGTTGCAGATGAGATGGTGGCAAAAGTCGATGAATTGGTGCAACAAGATCTACGTGTAACTACTCGTGAACTTTGTTTATTGCTTCCTAACATTTCTAAAGCTGATAATACTTGTCCTTTTTAGGGTTTCGTTGGTAAAACCAAAAAAAAGAAACCCTTATAGTTTCGTTCCTGTGTCCGTCTGTCACTCTGTACGGTTCCAATAACTTTTGAACCAAAAAAGATAAAAACGTGAAACTTTCCAGTATAAAAGATCGTTATGACGCGCACACAGGAAAAATATAGCGAACTCAATATTATCAGCTGTTCAAATTCAAAATGGCGGATAATTCACGTCGCGAAAAGAATATATTTTTTTAAAATTTTGAGTGGGGTATCAAATGAAAGGTACTGAAGAGTAGAATAGAAATATATATACCACTTAGGGGTAGTGGTTAATTTTCAGCGCCATTTTGTCAAAAAACATCGAAATTTTGCGTGTCCCCCCCCCTAAAATCGTATTTCCGCTATTACTAAAAATATAGAAAAATATGCAATATGTGTGGTCTGCTGGGCCATAGAAAAAATAAGATTAGCAATTTGATCTGATTTACTGGAAATCCAAGATGGCGGATAATTCATGTCACTCGAAAAAAAATATTTTTTTTAAATTTTGAGTGGGGTATCAAATGAAAGGTATTGAAGCGTAGAATAGAAATATATATACCACTTAGGGATAGTGGTTAATTTTCAGCGCCATTTTGTCAAAAAACATCGAAATTTTGCGTGTCCCCCCCCCTAAAATCGTATTTCCGCTATTACTAAAAATATAGAAAAATATGCAAAATGTGTGGTCTGCTGGGCCATAGAAAAAATAAGATTAGCAATTTGTTCTGATTTACTGGAAATCCAAGATGGCGGATAATTCATGTCACTCGAAAAAAAATATTTTTTTAAAATTTTGAGTGGGGTATCAAATGAAAGGTATTGAAGCGTAGAATAGAAATATATATACCACTTAGGGATAGTGGTTAATTTTCAGCGCCATTTTGTCAAAAAACATCGAAATTTTGCGTGTCCCCCCCCCTAAAATCGTATTTCCGCTATTACTAAAAATATAGAAAAATATGCAAAATGTGTGGTCTGCTGGGCCATAGAAAAAATAAGATTAGCAATTTGATCTGATCTACTGGAAATCCAAGATGGCGGATAATTCATGTCACTCGAAAAAAAATATTTTTTTTAAATTTTGAGTGGGGTATCAAATGAAAGGTATTGAAGCGTAGAATAGAAATATATATACCACTTAGGGATAGTGGTTAATTTTCAGCGCCATTTTGTCAAAAAACATCGAAATTTTGCGTGTCCCCCCCCCTAAAATCGTATTTCCGCTATTACTAAAAATATAGAAAAATATGCAAAATGTGTGGTCTGCTGGGCCATAGAAAAAATAAGATTAGCAATTTGATCTGATTTACTGGAAATCCAAGATGGCGGATAATTCATGTCACTCGAAAAAAAATATTTTTTTAAAATTTTGAGTGGGGTATCAAATGAAAGGTATTGAAGCGTAGAATAGAAATATATATACCACTTAGGGATAATGCTTAATTTTCGGCGCCATTTTGTTAAAAAACATCGAAATTTTGCGTATCCCCCCCCCCTAAAATCGTATTTCCGCTGTTACTAAAAATATAGAAAAATATGCAAAATGTGCGGTCTGCTGGGCCATAGAAAAAATAAGATTATCAATTTGTTCTGATTTACTGGAAATCCAAGATGGCGGATAATTCATGTTATCCGATTTTTTTATATTTTTTTAAATTTTGAGTGGGGTATCAAATGAAAGGTATTGAAGAGTAGATTTCAAAAATGTATAACACTTGATGTTAACATTTAATTTTGCGCGCCATTTTGTCAAAAAAAAATCAAAACTTATCTCCCCTCCCCCCTTACTAATTTTGTGTTCACGATACCAACGAAACCCTTTTTACGTGAGATTCACGCCTTACCAAATTATTTTAAATTGTCTACAAACCTTTGGTGTGTTCTAAAAGCACATAGTTGGGCAATTTATTTAATTATATAAAATAGAATGGTGCTAACTCTCATTAATCTTAAAGTTCCTTCGATAAAATACCGTTTATTTGAATCATACATAAGAGTGTTTTATAAGTGTGTCCTCACACTTATAAAGTTTTCTGAAAATTACAAGACTTTGTTAATAAAAAGAATTTAGCATTAGTGGAATCAAATTTGTCTAGTGAACAGCCAAGGTCTGTTCACATAAGATAGCTATTATAAAATGTTTGTAATCACCTTGTAGGTATGCTCTTCCTCAAAACAAAATCTTTGAAGTGTGTCCTTAATTCATTGATTTGCTGGTTTTTTTTTTACATCACTCAGGGATTGAGAATTAATTCCTTGGCACTTTTTTACATTAGCACCCCCCTTGGTTCTAAACAATAGTCTGCCCTAAAAAAGTCTCAAAGGTTTGTGTGTTTATCTCCCAAAATATTAAGACTCCTGGGGCAGTTTTATATTTAATATTTCTTTATCTTAATAGTTAATTAGACTAAGGGATATGATCACAATTATATACTCAAGTGTGATATTCCTTTGTCCCAAGGTACATTGGAATAAATATCCCTTCGTCTTAATAGTAATTTAGACTAAGTGTAGGAAAAGGGGAGAGGGTAGAGGGAGAGGTAGAGAAAGAAAAGAAGAGAGAAGAGGCTTACTTGGTGCTGCGTAGGTGTGAGGTGGTGATGTCCCAGGCCTGAGGTTGGTAGCAGAGGATGTTCGATGGTGACTCCACACAAAACTGTCTAGCACTTTAAGTTAAATGAATTAAACGGGCTTTACTATTTTCGAGAACTTTAAAAGGAAAAAACTATAGAGGAAGAGGTGCCGGTACGGGCATCGTGAGAGAGAGGAAGCGAAGGGAAGGGAATAGGGAGGTTATAGGTGACGAAACGGAAAGCGCCGCCTCTGAGGAGGCGGGAAATTTAAATCCAAAACCCAACACTAAGGAATATAATATGATACTCGGTATAATGTTCCTTTGTCTAAATAACTTTTAACACAAAGGGATATAGGGGGGTGCTAAAGTAAAAAAGTACCAATTCCTTTAACCCTGGAATGTTAATGGTAGTCAAATTAACGAGCACAGTTTGAACCGTAACCTTCCATGCTCATATGTGACAGTGATGGGTACCCCATCCTTTTGCATACATTCACAAAATACCAACGTATTTTTAACTGTTTAAATGTTGATTCTAACATTGTGTTTTTTGTGTGTTAAAGGATGAGAACGACGGATTGAAGTGTCAAGTGGAGGCCTATAAGAATGAAATCGATATAGTTAAACTGGAGCTTAAAAGTGAGATAGATGCAAAGGAAACCAAGCTTAGACTTACTCAACAAACAGTTCAAGCACTCCAACAGGTATAGTAAACGATTAATTGAATTATAATCTATATTAGTCCACAGGCCACCATAAGAAGTGAGTCGCTGATTGATAAAGTTTTCTTACCTTATGGAATCGCTTATTTATGCCGTGTCCACCGATGAATTGGGTATATGGCAACTGGGCGCTGGGCCATTTCTTTTTTGTTGACATGCCAAACTTGCCCTTCTGCGGGAACATTGAAAAGGGATAGATAAAGTTTTGATTTTCACAGGATCGTTTAATTAAATTATTTAAAAAACAGTGGTAAAGGTGGCCACCGATAAGAGTGGGCCGTTTTCTTTTCAACATCCCCGCAGAGCGATATGTTTGGGGCGGTGGACACCCCAAACGGCCCACTCTTATCGGTGACCACCTTTACCACTGTTTTTTAAATAATTTAATTAAACGATCCTGTGAAAATCATATCTTTATCTATCTCTTTTCAATGTTCCCGCAGAAGGGCAAGTTTGGCATGTCAACAAAAAAGAAATGGCCCAGCACCCAGTTGCCATATACCCAATTCATCGGTGGACAAGGCATAAATAAGCGATTCCATAAGGTAAGAAAACTTTATCAATCAGCGACTCACTTCTTATGGTGGCCTGTGGACTATATACATATAGGGCCGGACCTTGAATCCTGTGAACTACGTGGCCTCAGAAGGCACCAACACTGGGTGCCAAACAGAGAGAAATGGGTAAGGGATGGAAAATGTATAAAATGTTTTGATCAGTGAGGTTGAATCTTTTGGAGATTGGTGATGGTTGAGTAATCAATGAACGAACCCCCCTTTCCCTTCCCAAGTAAAATAGACTTAACTAATCTGACTGGTCTATAACAATGAAACACTTTACAAAATTAACTGCAAAGCTTGCAGAAAAAATAAAAGTCACAGCTGAGTTTAAAAAGTAAACTCAAGTCCACCCAAAGAACAAGAAAAAACGAAAAACCACAAGAAAAAGTATTTTCCTCATGAACCTATTTAAGGGTGAAGTTGACTTTCTCAATATTGTGCTTGACAAAGTGATTCCATCACTGAAAGAAAGATTCCTGCTTATGGAATACCACAGCAAAATCTTTGAATCCCTATGTCAAATACACAAATACACAGGCAATATGTGAACATGGGGTAAAGAGGATATGAAGAAAAGTGCAAATCTTGAAACTGTGTTGAGTGATAAAGAGGAACGTGATTGGTGGAAATAATCTCTTCAACCAGCTTCAAATATTTGCAGTTATATTAATCTCCCATGCCTCTCCAGCCAAAGCCTTGTGTATCTTCACAAAACATGGCTATATGGAATAACAAATATAGATTAATATTAATATAGATTAAATGTTGTGTTGTTTCAGAAACTGTTAGAGTTAAGTCGGAGTAAGACTGAGGATGAGAAGAGAGTGCGAGAGTTAAGAGCCGAGCTGGTGAAAGTGAAGCAAGTTACAGTTCCTAGTGATGTCACATCCACTGCTTCCACCACCACACTCCCTCCTGCTGCAAACTCCGCTAAACCCGTGTCCTCTCCCTCTCTAATACCTGAGAGACAGGCTAAACTCATAGGTAACTTGTATTAACCATCTACTAGATTCTAACAGCTCCCCACTGAAATTTCAAAACAGTCACTTAAGCTTTGTTCACACTTGGTAGAGTAAACTGTAGAGTATTGTTTAAGACACTTTAAACACCTATTTGTAACAGCTTTTCAGCAATTGCCTACCTACCTCTTCAAGAAAGTCCAGTTAAGAGGAAAGGCTTGTCAATATCTAAAGGGGGCTACACACCATCTGATTATCTGCACAGTTTATCTCATATGACGTCATGTCAACGAGCGATAAATTGTGTGAACTGCGCAGTTTGGACAGGTTCTCACGCAGATAAAAATTCTGCTCATCCGAACCCTCTTTTGCAATGATTTTGTAAATTTTATTAGAAAACACTTCAAGTGAAGACAAAACTGAAGATAAATCGGAGGGTATCTACACACCTTCAGTTCAGCTTAGCAATAGGCATTTATAAAAACAAAAAAAAAAAAAAAAAAAAAGCCATGTCCCGCCCTTTTTGGTGGAGAATGTGATTTTTATTATCCTGAGTACAAAATTAGTTAGTTAACCAAAAATCAAGTTGATGGCAAGAGCTCTTTGATGTGGAGTAATATTTGACTAACTTATTAAGTGGCAAACTACCATCAACTTGATTATTGGTAGACTAATAAGTTTAGACTGAGTAAGTTCACACTCAGGATCATGAAAATCACATTGTTCACCAAAAAGGGGGGCTCTCCATGGCCGCTCTCCACCAGTTTTTTTTTCATATGTTAAATGCCAAGCTATGCTATGTCCCGCAGACGAACCACATATTCTTAAAAGGCACCAAAAGATTTACTTATACACAGAATTTCTTGCTCACTATCTCCTGGACTATTCTTTTTATTATGATTAAAAACTGTGGTGGTTAATAAAAATGATTAATTTCATCGGTGGATTAATATTGGTGATTAATTTATTTTTTTTCTTTTTGTGTGTTTTAGGTATGATCTGTATGTTTCTTCATGTTCATCCTTTCGGAGCCTCCGTAGACTATCTCTGGAGCTATCTAGAGAAATTGGAACCAACTATAAGAAACTCAGACATCGAAACTGTACTTTACGCTTTCCCGTCCATGTTTCAACAGGAAGTCACCGGTATAGGAGCAAACGTCGAGAGGAAATGGGTCCTCAAACTATTCCCTCAGAAACAACTAGACTGCCTAATAATTCCCAACTCATAATAATTTGTATTGATCCCTCCGTTTATTTGTGTTGTACCTTGTTAACTAAAACCAGACGTTAGAGATAAGAAAATGTTATATATATATTTTTTTTTTTTTTTTGGTTGTCTAAGGCTTCCATGATAAGAATCGTAGCTTGGTCTTCCGATGTTTTTCCCTCTTATCTTTTTATAAGTTCAACTAACTTATATTCAATCTATAATCTCTCTTAATTAAAATTAAAAACTAGAAATGTTAGTTAAAGTAAATGGGATATCTAAACTTTGAGCGTTTAGTTAGGCCAGAGTATTTAATTGCCCGAGTACTATATACATTTTTAAAATGTGGTAATATTAATGGTGGAGTACCCACATAATTTATATGTCAGTATCTGAATTAAGGATTCACTCTATAGTACAGAGCAAGATTTGTATGACGAGTTGGTATGACGATCATTCTAAAATGATGTGTTCTTCATTCGGTACTTAAATTTGGACCATTTCAGCAGCATTATCATTCTATTAGAATAAGAATTGTACTGATACTCAAGGAAACCTCTCTTAGGAAAAACCTCTCTTCTGAAGATATGTGAAGAGTCCTCCAAACATCAGTTGAAAGTCAGCTGTTCATTATTAGGGTCTGTACTGTAGGCAAAACCAAGGACCCTTATATTTTCCTGCGTGTGTCTGTCCGTCCGTCCGGTCGCCTGCTCTCACAGCTACACCTTTCGTCCGATCACTTTGAAATTTGGCATGTATGTGTCTTGTACCTACTCACATATTTTAAAAATATAGCGACTTAAAAAAAAAATTTTTTTTCAAAAAGAATTAGGGTAAAAAAACTTAAGGGTTACATTTTTTTTATTTTTTTTCGACACCGTGAGGGGTATCAAATGAAAGGGTACGTCGAGCTGATTACAAAAATATATAATTCTTATTTTATAACTTTGATAGGGCGAGCGTAGGCAAGTTTGAAGTGGGTGTGAAACGTGTCCCCCCCCCCTCTATCTCGCTTATGTGAAGTGCAAAAAACCTGAAAAAAATCTTGAACCAAACCATTCCTGGACCAAAAGTAAAGATACCACTTTTTGGAAATTTCGAATAATTATGGTCTTTTCGATGTATTTATATGGTTTTAGTCCGGTTCAGTGGCAAAAAAATACTTTATCGGAAGTTTGTTTATGTGTTTTGAGAATATCAGACCCATAGGATAGTTCAAAGTAAGCTTTTTAGCATTTTAAAAAACACCATCAATAGGGTACTACTTAAACTATACAGTGTGGCCTATGGACCCTTGCTGTGTGCTGACTAGCATACACTTGACCTGTTTATTATTTCTATAATTCAGAGTGTAAGAGTGGGTATTTGAAAATGTCATTAATATTTTTTACCTCCATCTGTTTTTCCAGGATTAAACTCTTTGCTCTTTGTATTATCAATTGTGAATTATGTATAAATTGAGGATAGCCATAATCAGTCGATAGTAAAACTCAAAGTAACGGATTTACGGGTGTTTCAAAGAATTGCTTTACACTTCATTAAATGCATCTGGGTCTTAGCCAGCTTCTTCTAATCTATTAATCAGGTGCAGAAAAAGGATCAAGGGCAACTCCTCTCTGCAGTGAAGCTCTAAATTTGTATCTTTGAGTCAGGCAGTGTAGGGCCATAGTATGGACCCCACTCTTTGATGCTCTAATTTGTATCTTTGAGTCAGACAGTGAAGGGCCATAGTATGGACCCCACACTTTGATGCTCTGATTTGTATCTTTGAGTCAGGCAGTGTAGGGCCATAGTATGAACCCCACGCTTTGATGCTCTGATTTACATGGTTCACTAATGACCACACCATACTCGTTTTGGCGGTATATTGTACAGGGGTATGTATGATGTGGCTGGTAATCTCCACTGCGGGTTATATGGCCATCGCTGGCCTAATTGCTAAGATAGTGGTTTGTGCTAGCCGTCTTTTACGAGTTATAGGACCTCTTACTACTACTAGTCATATTTTTAAAAATTTCTTTGCGTAGTCTAGTTTAGTTATTTTTCATAGAGTCTTACTGATTATTGTCATTTTCACTTGAATTCAGTTCTCCATTTCACTTCCTTTTTTTTATAGATTTCATGCCACATAATTTCTAAGTTTTTTTTTAGAAGCTATCACCTCTTATCGATATGTCCATATCGTTTGTACCTGACCACTACCAGTTATTTTGCTTTTGAGAAGTAAATAATCTACTGTCATAATTTTATGCTATCCTTTGTACTTAAGCTTTATTACTTTTTATGTTAATATTACTCTAATTAATATTAATTTGAAATCTCTAAACTATACAATTGGTTTATACTTGTGTACTAATGAAGACCAAGATTTTGTTAGCGAATCTTTGATTTTTTTTTTTTTTTTTGTAAAAGAATAAATTTGATGTACAATAATAACTATTTTAATAATTCACTCGTTTGTGTTTATTATTTTTTGTACCCTATAAATATTCTTAATGTTGTAAATCTAGATCGTGTGGAGGAAACTATTTTAGGACTTTTGTTAATCCTGACATTTTAAAAGTTATTAATGGATCCTTATTTAAGGGAGTTGCCCATGATTAGAGTCATTGGCAACTGAATGATTTCATCATTCAGTAAGGGTCAATTTCATCATTCATGTAAGGGTTTCAAATACCCCAAACTACTTCTCTGGGAAAACTGGGTGAGAATAAGAATACATACAACGCCAGCTTTAGACTTCTCAAAAAGGTAACAAATATATTTAAATAAGAGGTAAACAAATGAGCATACAATAAGTAGGGCCAACGGGCCAAAACAAGAAGTTAAGCAAAAAGGACTAGGCCTGATGGACCTGTCGCTAATCCAAAAAGGTGACAGATAAAAGAAGAAAGTATCCTTGCTGTGAGAAGCACAACACGAGGAACAACCTAAAGTTAAAACACTGAAAGAGTGTAGCGAGACCTGATAATAGACAGAGGTAATAGACAGAACCCTACTTGAAAAACTAAAACACCAACCTGTGTCCTCCTCTGAGACTCGATCCAAAGTGAACCAATCGTCAGGCCGCAGGCCCCTCCCTCACTCCTCTGACAATCAGTCCCCACTCTTGGAAACTGATTGCAAAGCACAAGTTCAGCACAATTGTGCTGAAACTCTCAAGTTAGCAAAGATTAGCTGATCCCACGGTCCCAGCTACCAACACAATGCCAAGAGAACACATAGACACACTTCAGACAGTCTACATCCTGTTTATTGAAACAGTGGAAAAACAAGTAAATGACCTATGCACAAGGCACGTGTCAATAAAATAAGTTAAATTACCATGCTTCCCAAAACCAAGCCGAGGAGCGTCTTACAATAAGCAACTCCCTTGTAAAAGATCCCTGTAGTGGGTTGGTATTTACAAAATCCCTGATGCTTTCACACTGGCCGCTGAAACTTATTAGGACTTAGATTTTAGACTTAAGTGGACTTTAAAAAAAAAAAAAAAAAAAAAAAAAAGTCCGAAGCAGTACCACCTATGTGCGGATCCAAACCAGTTTTGTAAACCATCTTATAGTACTCTATCCTCTAAGCAAGCTGACAGATCTTGAAAGTGAGTACCTTGCTTAGGGGAAGTAACCTCAGTTCTTCAATCGGCAGGATGGCAAAGCCAAAGATTTTCCACCTCAGGCATGATAATGCAGGACAGCTGCTAATAAGATGTGAAGGGGTTTCAGCCTCTTCCTCGCACAGCCTGCACACTGGGCTTTCTGCTAGGCCAAGCAGATGTAGATGTCGATTTAGTCTACAGTGTCAAGTAAGAAAGCGTGTCTAAAGATGACAGGATTGTTTTTTGAGCGAAGTAGTGATCTGATAAGATGCTGAGATGGTTCTCGGTTCATCATTTTAGATTGTCGCATACATGAAGCATTTTTCCATATTCTGTTGTTATCTAACTTCATGAAAGTCCTTATAGAGTGTTCCACTCCACAATGGGCCACACCAACAACTGGTTCTGTGTGTGATTGGGTTCGAATTCACTGATCATTAATCTCATTTCCTTCTATGCCACAATGTCCTGGAACCCATATGCTCATGACACCATGAACACCTATTCAATCAACCCTTGAACCCCTCCTCCTGTAACCATTGAGCCA
This sequence comes from Gerris lacustris, assembly GCA_951217055.1. Taxonomy (NCBI): domain Eukaryota; kingdom Metazoa; phylum Arthropoda; class Insecta; order Hemiptera; family Gerridae; genus Gerris; species Gerris lacustris. The sequence continues at coordinate 106,293,548 of OX578277.1, read as the reverse complement.
ACCCATCTACAAGTGCAAGAAGTTCCAACTTAGGTGTCCTCCTGGAATTAGGGCTCAGTAACATCTGAGGGGAACCTCCAAGTCCATAGTTAATGCCCTTGGCTCCCTCAGCTCTGTGGGCAAACCTGGCTACAGTGGGAAATTGGAGGGAAAAGAGCTGGCACTGGGCATTTAAGAAATGCAGCTCTATGTGTGTTAAAGTAGCCCAAGTGTGTGGTTCTGTTGGTGGCCATTTTCTTTTACTTTAACCATGGTTTTACCAATCCATTAAAATCTAAAGCATCTTGAGTTCCTGAGAGGAGTAAGTTATTAAGGCTTTCCCTGGTACCCAGGAAAGTACAATTAGTTCCTTGCAGCTGGTACCCAGCTCAGATCTTCACTTCAGGACAGCCACCAATCATCTTTATTCTTTATCCACCCACACATCTACACCACATTTCTAAATAGCTAAATCATTATTATTTATACTTATTCATATGCTACACTTTACAATATATTTATATTACTTACCTTAACATACAGTCCGCTACTTTCTTATATATTTTCCATTTACCTTTATTCTTTCATCATTACTTTATTTCTAGATTTGTGGCCAGGTCAGGCTCCATGCCTCCTGGTACAAACACCATATAAGTTGTGCCTTGTTAAGTTGACCAAGAGCGCTAAGATAGCTTTAAAGCTATTTCAATAAAGCTTGAGTAGACTTAATTAGATTAGAGATGAAGAATTATCAATGAGAGCTTTATCGCATCATAAGTTTATTTAATTTTATCTACAAAATGGGATAATAACATTGACAAATCTCAACTTACGAATTTAGATGGTTCCTATAAGTTATTCATTAGCCGATTCCTCTCTCTCTTCAGGGAGCCAGCACCGTGGGACTAAAGTCACTTGTCCTATGTCCTGTCTCCATGGCCCACAATGTCAAGGGTACCTACACTGGCTCTTATGCGGTTATGATCTGATTTATATTTGTGATTCGAGGGGGTAAAGAGTCATGACCCCATGGCAGTCAGAGGATTTGTCCGTCCCCACCCCTTTGTGCTCTGATTTTCATGGCTCACTAATGATCACACCATACTCGCTTCGACGGACATCAGACATCGTTACTAACTCTGTAGTGGCATAGCCCATGGAGGGCCTAGGCCTATCAAAGGGCTAATACAACTATAGGGAAGGTGGGGGTAAATGTCCGCACTGTTTTAAAAATGGGAGGGAAACTACTTTTTGAAGTGGGACTGGCAGCACTCATTCCTTACGTTTAGGCTTTGCTCCTGTAAGGTTATCTTGATTTTATTTGGACTGTTGCTAAGAAATATGAGATAAGTATATAGTCTAAGATCTGGTATAAGAAATATATACCCTCATCTGTTATTTAATGATAATAAAGAATATATGATACAGAATTTATAGATTGATACATCGCAAATAGGTTGCCTAGCTAAATCGCGTACCGATGATGTTAAATAATTTACATGGATCCTTATTTAAGGGAGTTGCCCATGATAAGAGTCATTTGCAAAAAATGTTTACTTAACTTCCCCTTACTTCAACTTCCCTGATGTGTTATTTATAAAAATCAAACATTAGCTGAGAGAATTCACACCAAGGAATTCAAAGAATAAGGGTTGCCTACTTTCCCCTCTGGTCAACTATGGAGTTGCCAGGTATAAACAGGTGAGTAAACATAATTAATATACCCTCATTAGTTATTATATCGAATTATATCAAATGGATATAGCTGCTTTTGACATTCAGCTACTCAAATGATAGAGAGAAATATTAACGATAATTATAATTGATTCCAGACATCAGCACAACCTAGTAGCGATTAAGTAAACCATTTCAAGAATAGTACGTAATTATTCTCACTAGATGGCACTAGCTCTGTTTAAACTCACCCAATTTTCCTTAGATATAAATCAGTAAAAACGTTTAAATATTTATTTGATTAACAAAATAAAAGTTTGGCGTTTTCATTGTTTAAAATTATTTTATTCTATTGATTATAATTGTGATTAGTATTTTTTAATAAAAGAATGAATGTAAAATTGATTTTTGAAATAATACTGCAGTAGTGCTATTTGGCGGCGAGATTCAGAATTAAAGCAGTTAAAGTCTAAACTGAGAGTTAGATTAACAAGAATTTAATTAATACAAATTTATACTTCAATACAAACAATTCAGCGTTTCGTTTTTTTTTAGAAAATTTATAATTGTGACATTTGACACATTATATAGGTAACGTTCTATCTGAAATACTTTTAGCATTGTTTATAAAAAAGATCAATGTTCTCGATTACTGGTTGCAGTTACAGAAGGTATTTAACAGCTGAGTCTTCAATGCTGAATTTCACAGATAATAACATCTAACGGTTCGACCCGTTGTCTGTGGTGGTTAAAGATTTAAGAATAAGATTAAAAACTTTTTTGAATCAGTTTCGGCTGATAAATATCGGAAAACTATCAATTATCGAGAGGAAAACGCAGCTAATTAGATTTGAATTCAAATTAAATGACTTAATTTTCTAAAAAAAAAAAAAAAAAGAAAAAGAAGAAACACACAAAATACATACTATATTGATTTGGTCTTCAGTTTTGATGTGTTAAAAGTCAAAACGTTGAGTAAATTTTGAGTAAACGTTGACAGATTTAGTTGAAATCTGGTAAACACGCTCCTTTTACTAATGCTCAGGCTAAGTCCGTTGCACAGCGTACGTTTAAGAGTTCGCGCGCAACACTCCCGTAAACGTTCAATAAAATGTGAAATTGGAATTTCTGGACGGGAAAATAAGATTCTATAAACGCCTATTCGATAAGATAAACTTTTTGAAGTGAAACTTCTTTGGCGGCGGTAGAGTGAATTTTTTCATATTGAGATGATTAGTGTGACGTCACAAAAGCTTTCGAAAATTTAACTCAGTGTTTGTTATGTTCCTTTTTCTTATTACCTCTTATCAAACCCATGTAAAATGAATGGGAGAATTTTCTCAACTTTTTAAATAATTAATTATTAAATTATTATTGATTTATAAGAGTTTTCACCCTTTGAACATTGTTGTACCGTCTTTTTTAACGAGTGTAACAAAGAAAAAATTAAAAACTTTCGTTTCAGTTATTTAAAATGAGTATTTGTGTGAAGGGTCATATCATCGAAAAAGCTATTTGAGTTATTAATCTTTATACTTGATTTTTTGTATTTCCTGTTGCCATAAAAATTCACAGGGTGCATGTGTTCGTGTTCATATTGTGTGTCCGAAAAATTAATTTTCCTCAAGTTTTGAAACTCAATGAAGTATACTCAGGGTACAGGACTTGTAGAAAGATAGTGATACTTAAACTGCCAGGTAATAAAAGATTATTTGCTAATAATATTTTGTTCCTGGTTACTTACAATGTGCATTAATTATATTTAACCGATGTTGGAACATAATTATATACTATACAATAGATCACTGACCAGCCTAGGAAAAAGACGTTGATGACGAGACAAAGAGCAGACTGTTATTACTATTATTATTTGTGTATTTTTTGTTATCTATATTAACGAGTAACGAGTATAATAATATAAGATATTAGTGCCTCATAAATAATATAAAAAATTTGAACGTTATTATACTAAGTCTATTTTAACAATGTAAGATAAGAAAACATTAAAAATTGCCGTTCTAGTGGTTTAAAAAAGTATTATTGTGAGTGTGTTTTATTGTGGTGATACCGTCCGGGGCCGTTCTTATTTATTGTTTATTTTATAAATCGTTTTTCTATTTTAGTTTGTATATTATGTCTTCCACCTTCTCGAGCGTTATGAAAATTTCATCTATACTTCATTTTTTTCGGAGGACAAAGCTATTCTTCGTAAAAGTATGTCAGAGTACTTAAGTAATATTAAATTAATGTATTAAATTAGTTTTTTAATCAAAATTTTAAACAAGTATACATGCGAGACACTCATATCTTATATTATTATACTCGTTAATATAGATAACAAAAAATACACAAATAATAATAGTAATAACAGTCTGCTCATTGTCTCGTCATCAACGTCTTTTTCCTATGATGGTCAGTGATCTATTAATCTATTGTATAGTATATAATTATGTTCCAACATCGGTTAAATATAATGCACATTGTAAGTAACCAGGAACAAACTATTATTAGCAAATAATCTTTTATTACCTAGCAGATTAAGTATCACTATCTTTCTACAAGTCCTGTACCCTGAGTATACTTAATTGAGTTTCAAAACTTGAGAAAAATTTATTTTCGGACACACAATATGAACACGAACACACCCTGTGAATTTTTATGGCAACAGGAAATACAAAAATTCAAGTATAAAGATTATCAACTCAAATAGCTTTTTCGATGTTATGACCCTTCACACAAATACTCATTTTAAATAACTGAAACGAAAGTTTTTAATGTTTTCTTTGTTACACTCGTTAAAAAAGACTTGGTACAACAATGTTCAAAGGGTGAAAACTCTTATAAATCAATAATAATTTAATAATTAATTATTTAAAAAGTTGAGAAAATTCTCCCATTCATTTTACATGGGTTTGATAAGAGGTGATAAGAGAAAGGAACATAACAAACACTGAGTTAAATTTTCGAAAGCTTTTGTGACGTCACACTAATCATCTCTATAACGAATTTTCGCATTTTATATTTAATTCTAGTGTAAATAAAACAAAAGGTGTTGCCGAGGTTTATTAGCGGTGATTATAAAGATACAATTAGGTTTGCTCCAAAAGCATAAAATTTCCCGCTAATGAGAAGCGCGCATTTTCAAATCAAACTCGCTGCGGCTTCTAGTGGCTGCCCCAGGAACTAACTGAAGGTTCCAACTGTTATCCATAGAGCGCCACCCCCCTGCACCAGTCCACTCAACATCGTCTCCCTTAACTTATTAATAACTAATTAACTAATTATATTTGTTATCACCCTGCAACATACTACATTCGCATCTTTCAGGTAAAATTAATGTAATACTTATTTTATTACTACTTTTACTTATTTATTATATTGAATTCTATTTAAACACAGTCCTTAAAAACCAGATAATATACTATTACAGCATTGTTCATTAAGAAACGGTAGTGTCAATAGAAATACTTATTCTCCTTTTATGAGAAGAATGGACCTTTTGCTCTTACTACTTTGTTATTGTGCTTTCATAGAATTACATAACTAACTATTATTAAACTAGATAGCATTTGAGGATTGCGAGGATCAGTCTAAAGTATAATAAAGTTTTAGATTTACCAAACGTTTGGGAAAATATATTAACTTGAAATATATTTAATATAATTATGACTAGAAAGGTTGGTAGAAAGTTACACAACAATATTGTCAGAACAGTCAAAACAACTAATTATATTTAATATAAGTGGAAGATTGTTATATCCATTGAAAATGATCGAAAAGTGGACAGTATTATCAGTATAAAAACTAACCTCTCAAGGAGTGGCGTTATCAGCTATCATCACTATAAAAAAAACTAACCTCTAAAACTCTCAAGTGTGGGAAAATTAGAAATTTTATCTCAAATTGACCCAAGATCGAGTTGATCTTAAATGAAATAATGTAATCAAATTTATCAATGTCATTGAATAGCATTAATTATTTATGAATTATTAATAAACTCTTATTGCTTCCGAGCTTACCGAAGGTAACGGAAGCTATGTGATCGTTCTGGAGAACGAATAAATTTTATGTCTCCAGTTTCAAAAATTCCAAGACAGAAATCCGTTTCAGACATCAGGGAATATTTTCGGTTCCGTGTCTGTCTGTTGGTCGGTATGTCGTTCAATTTTTGCGAACCAACATATCTTAAAAACTGCATGTCCAATTTTAATGAAATTTGGGTGGTTGGTCATAATTAGCCCATTGTTGGTCCAATATAAGTTTCAACCTTCTGCGCCTATTTCTTGCTCTTCCACATGCGCACAAACATACATACATTTACACCTATAGCTTCAAAAGTACTTATTCGATTTAAATGAAACTTTTATAGTTTATTGAAAGTTACTCGCAGACAGCCCCAGATTAATATGAACCATCTGCGCTATTTAACTTTTGCTAATTTGATACTTTAATTCGTGTAAAAACTCAAACAATTTTGACTGATTAAAAAAAAGGGGGGAGGGGGGAACAATTAAACTAATTAGACAATAATGGCTTCTAAAAGCATGACATCAATAAAGGACTAGGATAGAATTCGAGGAAACTACGTGCCACACCAATTGGCAGTCTATTTTTATGAGTTAATGAAGTTTAAGTCAGGTGACTCTGAAAGTAGGGTTGAATCACCATGTGGTGAATAAGTATGTAATTAATAGGAACTAGGTTGTTTTACAAAGTATAGACAAAGCTTATTTATGTTAAATCATTTATTGAACTTTAGGTACTTTTTACTACGTTTTTATTAGCTTGCATTCTTGTTTGTTTGTCCGGTACAAATCTGGCAATCGATTTCTAACTAACTTCCCGAATAGCTAGACATTTTAAACTTTTAGCATAGCTCAGAACACGATGACAATGCATTATTTTAATACTTTTAGCCATCTTTCAGCAGAATTTAATTAGTTTTCAGCAAATTTTGCTGTGCTGAAAGTTAGTTCGGAAAAAATCCGCAAGTTATTTTATTTGTTTTGCCATATCCAATATTTACGCTATCTTCATTTTGACGGGTCTCAAATTTGTGATAGATAAACATTGAATGACAGCAAAACAGGAAATATCGATTATATTATTTATCGATTATATTATTTGAAATAAATCGATGGCATTCTTTAGATTTGGTGTTGGGGAGATCCGTTGTACAAAGATTTATCCTTTTATAGGTTTAAGATCAGCTCTCTGGATGGTTGTCATTTATGTGAAGTAAATAAATTTGGAACTTTTTTTTTTTTCACTAACATTATATATTATATAACAATAACAATTATATTATCAACATTACATACGATTCAACAGAAAATTTAAAAGCGTAGTATATAAAAAGTTCTTTTTATCTTGAAATTATTTACTTTAGCACCCCTCCCCCCTCCCCATATCCCTTTGTCTTAATAGTTATTTAGACAAAAAAAAAAAAAAAAAACAATAACAGAGTGGTATGTATTCCTCTGTCTACTATTAAGACTAAGGGATATTTAGTACAATGTACTTGGGCCAAAGGAATGTCACACTTGTGTATATAAATGTGATAATATCCCTTAGTCTAATTTACTATTGAGATAAAGGAATATTAAATATGAGCAAAGAATACTGTAGAACTCATTGTCCTTCAGATTTTGGTAAAAGATTCAGTCTTAGGGGGGTGACACACTTCGCCACCCGGGTAGCGCCACCTTGGGTGGCGCAAGTCAGGTGGCGGGAGCAAGTGGCATCAACCAAGTGGGCGCCACCCAGGTGGCGCTACCCGGTCGTCAATGAGAATAGATGGAACCTGTCGCACGGTGCCACCCAAGTCCCTGCCACTCAGCCCCCACTCATTCAATCAAGTAAAGGGGAAATCAAATAAGGGGCTGACTGCATCCCTCTTATAAGTGGGTGGCGCAAGTCAGGTGGCGGGAGCAAATGGCATCAACCAAGTGGGCGCCACCCAGGTGGCTCTACCCGGGTGGCGAAGTGTGTCACTACCCTTAAGGCCCGTTTACACGGTGATAGTTGGCGCGATAGTTGCGGTCACGACAGCAACTATCGCATCAACTATCACCGTGTAGACTACGTGATAGATTTTGTCGTGATAGAACTATCTGCCATCACACTATCTCGTCTGACAAGATAGTTGAGTGTTCTATCACAGCAGTCAGAGTACTCACGCAGATGATATCAGAACTACCATGCTAGATACCAGACGCTGATTGGCTTTCGCATCTTATCAACTGATAACAGATTTAAAGGCACCAAATATGATAGATTGCTTCACATTAGATATCAGATTTTGTTTTTTTCGACAATATGAATATATTCTTTTGGCTGTGTGTGTATTATAATTTAACATTATAATATATTTAATGCTTTATTTCCGTATCCTAGTCAAAAATGATATAGATGTAACATTGAGTGCACGACAACAAGTTTTGACGTATTTTAACTCTCACCGTGTAAACTGCACACCTCGGCGATAGTTGTATGACGTAGACTGACATGATATAGTTCTATCGTGGAAGAACTATCACCGTGTAAACGGGCCTTTACACATGATTAGGCTCAATCTTAAAATAGCGTAATAAAACGTCTCAATGTCTTGGGCAGACAAACATACAAACATTTGAGACTTTTGTCAGGCGGACTATTGTTTAGAACCAAGGGGGGTGCTAAAGTAAAAAAGTGCCGAACTGGGTATGCTGACAATTGGTTATGCTTTTCTAAAGGATACATTTATAATCAACCATGATTTTTTTTTTTTATGTCAAATCAACTTAAAAAAGTCCAGTCATGCACCATGACTTAATGAGCGAATTTTCAAAGAAATCTGCGTATTATTGGCTTATAATAATATAGGAAAATTTTGGTTTAGAATTTGCATAGGTGAAAAAAAAAAATTGGTACACAGGGGTACGGGGTACAAAAGTCAAAATAGTATTTACCCTTCAAGATGCATGTCGTTAGAAAGCTCTTTAAGAGTACAATAATTGTTGTTATTTACACTTTTATCATATTTTCATATAAAAGGGGTTAAAATGGAAAAACACGTTTTTATGCTATTTTTGACCCTAAATTGTAAAAATTTGACCCCTAAATGAACTCCAAAAATTCTGGCCAACGAACTCATCCTTTCTTTTGATATTATTGACATTTTAAAATTTGTTTGACATTTTTAAGTGCATCCTAAGGGGAGATATCGTCTGGAGTGACACATATATACATACATATATACATACATAATATGTATGTATAAACATACATATGTATATTATATACATACATATATACATACATACATAAAAAAAAGTGTTAAATTTTAGGAATCGATTCAGAATGGTCTAAAACGGATTTCCATGGAAAAAAATTTCAAAAATTCGCGTTACAAAAATTTTGAAGCCATTGCAATAGCGTAATTTTCTTTGAAAATTCGCTAAAAGTGTTAAATTTTAGGAATCGATTCAGAATGGTCTAAAACGGATTTCCATGGAAAAAATTTTCAAAAATTCGCATTACAAAATTTTGAAGCCATTGCAATAGCGTAATTTTCTTTGAAAATTTGCTAAAATTTTTAATACATTAGAAGTTATCTTCCATTTGAAAATGTATTTATTAAATATAAAGAAGTCCTAAATGCTCATATGTCTCAGTTTTTTTAAAGATATTTACATCATTAGCTACCTATGTTAACATTTTTAACCAAATTTAAATTAAATTTTTTCTTTTTACTTTTCCTCACTACCTATAGTAGGAAAAGTACTGTTTTCACTAAAAAGTTTTTTTTTCAACGGAATTATCCATTTTGGGTGTTTTTAAGACCTTTTGGTTTTCAGCATGACGTCTTTATGTATGTATGTATGTGTGTATGTGTGTTATCATCGTAGCGCCCAAGATATTTAACCTAGAGAGTTGAAACTTGGCAGAAAAATCAGTCTTACCTGTAGTGGTGCCGCCCGGAAAATCAAATTTTTCCGCCATCTTGAACCCAGTTTGTTGACTCAGCAAAAATGTTAAAAACTCGTAATAAATCGACAATTGTCCTGATCGAGTTTAAATTTGGCACGAATGTACCTCTCTGTATGACAAACAAGCCCACCAAATTTCATTTTGATATTGGCCGTCATTTTGAAGTTATCAATACCGAAAATATACATAGGTTTTTGACGTATAGCATATCGTTGGAACTGGAAAAAAATTAAGGAACAAATATAAAAAACCCCGATGAAATTCCATTAATTAGTTTAAAAGTTATACGCGAATATAATTATTTATTAGTGCGATAATTTTGATGACGTCAAAGTTTGTTTACATCTGTCAAAATACCGCCAAACTTCACTTCCAATGCTGCTTTCTTTTCCCACTTTAGAGGCCACTTTGGTGGCCTCTGAAGTGAGGAAAAGTTCCGAGGTACCCTGTACCCGATTTTTTAAAATTTATTTCTTTGTGTTGTGAAGTTTATTATTCCAATTAGTTTTTAAATGAAAGTTTAGTATTATGGCTCCCGTACCTAGAGACTGTAATATATTTGCAACAATACAACTACCAGATAGATAATTTTGTTATACAATACGTCAAATCTAGTTTGCACGGGTCGAGTAGTTTAGTAATTTAGTACTCAACTCATTTGAACACTTTGTTACTTACTAAATTTATATTACTCGACTCTGACTAAATTACTCAACCGTGGCTACTAATAAAAAAATACCCGACTCTTTCAAACTTGGCTTTAGGGAGATCTTCAGAGTCTCCGGGGAGATTCAGCAGTCCAAGAGTGACCATAACTAACAGGATACCCATAGGTGTTGGATATTGTGGGGCAATTCTGCTCTGTTAAGTTGGCACACTTGTTTTTGAATAAAGTTGTTGTTCTGTTCGTGCATCCGTAAGAGCTGTATGTGTGTAATTTTGTATCCCTAAACCCTAAACATCTTGAATTTAACAATAGGACCCCTCAACCGGATGTTCATTGGATACCCTAGTTATTATCACATGTGTAAAAGTTACTGACAGACAAATAGACTTTAAGAGAAGAAGCTCGCTTAAATTAATTTCAAAATCATTAAGTATGACTGGCATCATTGGATGACTATTGTTTTACCTGACAGTACTTGACAGCAAGCTACTAAAAGGGTTTCTTTGGTCATAAGAATTCGTATATTGTTTTTTATTTTAACTAAAATATGTTTAAAAAGTTGCATTGAAAAGCAAGGTGCACACCTTGCCATGTTTTTGACAAAGAATCGCTGTGATTTTTTAAGAGAATAGAGGGTGGGGGGGGGAGGAAAAAACCAAAAGATGAATTGGTTTAAATAAAACTAAAACTTATTGTTTGGGGCTTCTCTATAATTTTCCTGTGTTTTGGTTGTTACACATAAAATAACTGACGTTTTAAATTGTTGTGCTCAGTATTTTCAGACACTGATTTTATCAACAGACAAGCAAATGCAGAAAAGGTCTTTGGTTTGGCCTACAGACAATAAAAACCATCCTATTGGGATAGTTCTCTCAAAATATCAAATTTCAAGAAAATAAATTTGATTATGGAATCCCACCCACCAGTGGCGTAGCTAGAGCATTAGACCCCCCCCCCCCCCCGCAAGATCCTTTTTGTGGCCCCTCGCCAAAAAACATTGATGAGCAAAAACAAAAGTTGCGTGTTAAGAACTTAAGGGGGCCCCTGAGAAATGTTGTATGCTCTAAAGGGGCCCCTATCGACGTTCATACGAGGTTTGTCTTTTGTTTTCTGGATTTAGGGCCCGCCCGCAATGCGGGCCCCTGCGGGCCCATAGTTACGCCACTGCCACCCACCCTCATATTATTTCACGAAATATTAAAAAATCCCTTAATAGGTTGTGCTTATGACCTGACAAAAAGCTTTTCTCAAAAATTATTTTTTTACTCTCCTCAATTTTCCTACTTAAGGTCTCCCTTACTCGGTTTAGAATAAGAAGATAGCTGCAGGAAGTTTTAATATGTTACACATTTTGATTGCAGGTTCTTGTAAAGATCTAACAACACACCATGCTGAGACAGGCTAGCAACAGTTCTGCTCCATGTCCCTATGAAGAGGTCATCAACAATCAGGGAGAGACTCCGCTGCATGTTGCCATATCTTTAGGCCACACCCGAATAATCCAGGCACTGATGAAGCTAGTCAAGCACTTGGATGCCAGGGACTGTAATAATCGTACTCTCCTTCACTCAGCTGTATTCTCTGGTAATCTAGAAGTCACCTCTCTCATGATAGATTCAGGTGTCAGAGTTAACCTCATGGATAACGATAGGAAAACGGCCCTGGATCTGGCATTAGAATACCAATACCCCGATATAGTCTCTGCTCTGATGAGTGTCAATGCATTGTCTCGGAAAAATAATGCATTAAACTTTGCTGTAAGGTGGGCTGATAAAAATGTGGTTACATATCTTATAGAACAAGGGGCAGACATTGAGTATACAGACAGCAAGGGGAAAAGTCTGTTACACATTGCGGCTGCTCGAGGTGATATGGACATCTGCCAAGCACTTGTTAGAGCGGGAGTCGAAGTTAATAAGATTTGCTGCAGCGGAAAATCTTCCCTACATTACGCTGCCGCCGGAGGATTCCCTAGAATTGTTAGCACACTGCTTGAGCATGGAGCTGAAATAGACCTACAAGATGATATTGGTTTCACACCACTACACTATGCAGCCAGAAAAGCAGGGTCTTCAGTTGCAGCGACACTAATAGATAAAACTGCAAATATCCATGTCCTCTCCCACAGAAGACTCACACCACTCCACTGCGCAGCTTTCAGTGGCAATTACAAGGCTGTGTGTAGTCTATTGGAAGCAGGTGCTGACATAACCAGTGAGAACATCGATGGGTATACAGCATTGAACATGGCGGTGATGGCTAACTACGACAATATTGCACTAAAGCTGCTGCAATGTGTAGACTCTGTAGATTTCACAAACTCCTGCAACAAGTTATTACTTCATTCATTCACTTCTACTGGACATACCAATATGAGCGAGGCAGTCCTGAAACTAGGAGCAGATACCAATTGCAGAGACTCCTTGGGTAAAACCCCCCTTATATTGGCCATTGAAAAGAACAAAGAACAACAGGTTAACTTGCTGTTATCACAAGGTGCTGATGTTAATTTAAAATATTCTGACCTAGAAACTACACCACTACACTTGGCTGCAGGAAGAGGGTTATCTCAAATTGTGAAGACACTCCTTCAACATAAAGCTGATGTTAATGTAATGAATAAGGATGGTAAGACTGCATTACATTTAGCATCGTGTAAAGGACAAGTTGAAACTGCAAGAATACTTATAGAGTACGGTGGTGATGTGAATGTTGCTGATAATAATAAAAATACTGCATTACATCTTGCTGCTCAGGGAGGTCATCTAGACACAGTTCAGGCTCTTCTACAATCTAATGCTCAGGTAGATGTGAAAAATAACAGAGGTGAGACTGCTTTACATTTAGCATCATTAAAAGGTTTTTCTGAAGTAGTAGGAAAACTTATTGAGTCTGGCACGTGTGTGAATAGTGCTGATAATAATGAATTTACTGCTTTACACAATGCTGCTCAGGAAGGTCATCTGCAGATTGTCCAGACTTTACTAAGATCTAAGGCTGCTCATGTTGATGTAAAGAATAAGGATGGCATGACTGCTTTACATTTAGCTTCTTATAATGGTGCAAATGAAGTAGTTAAAATACTATTAGAGTCAGGTAGCTATGTGCTTGGTGCTGATTATAATGGACTAACTGCGTTACACCTTGCTAGTCGTAGAGGTCATGTAGATGTTGTCCGGACACTTCTTAGATTTAATGCTCAGGTTGATTTAAAAAGTAAACTTGGTTGGACTGTTTTACATTCAGCATCATTCAGTGGTAAACTTGAAATAGTAACAATACTCATAGAATCTGGTAGTGACATAAATAGTGTTGATAATAATGGATTTACTCCTTTACACCTTGCTGCTCAGGAAGGTCATCCAGACGTTGTACAGACTCTATTGAGATCTAATGCTCAGGTTGACATGAAAAATATGCTTGGTTGGACTGCTTTACACACAGCATCTTTTAATGGTAAACTTGAAGCAGTAAGAATACTTATAGACTCTTGTAGTGGTGTAAATAATACTGATAATGATGGAAATACAGAGTTACACCTAGCTGCACAGGAAGGACATCTAGAGATTGTCCAGACTTTACTCAGATCTAATGCTTTGGTTGATGTTAGAAATAAGGATGGTATGACTGCTTTACATTTAGCTTCATATAATGTTAAACTTGATCTGGTAAAGTCTAGTATCAATGTGAATTGTGCTACTAATGAAAATACTGCACTCCATCTTGCTGTTGAGGAAAGTCATCTAGAGGTTGTCCAGCCTTTAACAAGATCTAATGCTGAGGATGACTTAAGCAACGATGGTGGTAGAGCTGATTTTTATGTTTTAAACAAGGGTAAACTTGATGTAGTTAGAGAACTAGTTAAGTCTGGCGGTAATGTGAATAATACTGATAATGATGGAAAAACAGCGTTACACCTTGCTGCCCAGAGAGGTCAACTACAATTTGTTAAAACTCTACTCAATTTAAATGCTGAAGTTGATTTAAAGGATAAAGAAGGACTGACTGCTTTACATTTAGCGTCATCGAAAAGTGAAATTGAAGTAATTAGGGAACTAGTGAAGTCTGGTGCCAATGTCAATAGTGCTAATAATTATGGATATAATGCACTACAACTTGCTTCTCATAGAGGTGACCTGCTTGTAGTCCAGACTTTACTCAATTTACATGCTGAAGTTGATATAAAGGATAAAGAAGGTAGGACTGCTTTAATTTTAGCATCATCGAAGAGTAAAATTGAAGTAATTAGGGAACTAGTGAAGTTTGGTGCTAATGTGAATAGTGCTAATAATTATGGATATAATGCGCTACACCTTGCTTCTAATAGAGGTGACCTGCTTGTTGTCCAGAGTTTACTAAATTTAAATGCTGAAGTTGATATAAAGGATAAAGAAGGTAGGACTGCTTTACAGTTAGCGTCATTGAATAGTAAAATTGAAGTAATTAGGGAACTAGTGAAGTTTGGTGCTAATGTAAATAATGGTGACAATAATGGAAACACTGCATAAACTTATTAACCTTGACTTATTGACCTTATTAAAGTTCTTAAAAGTCTTAAGGCTGACGTCAATATAGAGAATAAACAAGGTCTTAATGCTTATGGATATTAGAATTATTTTTTAATATTAGGAATCAGTGTGGACCAGGACTTTTTTGTTCTAAGGATTAATGCAATGTATACGATCACATATTTTTCAATTAAACTTATTTTTAAGGTTATTATTTATTTGCTAAATGCCCATGAGGACCATAGTCCAGAATTTGGGGGGGGGGGGTCATTATTTTTTTTTGGCATCGTCTCTTATTCTTTGTGTATTATTGTAGCTTCTAATAACATGCAAATGAAAGTATTAATATTATATTTATAATATACTATAAAGCCGCATGGCTAACTGACTGTCATTATTCATTATTAATGCTTACCCACTTCCAGTAGAGCTAGACAGCTTGCTTTGGAATAAAGTTTAAATTTTTATTTTTACCCCCCTTAAAAAATTAAAAATGGCGTACTTGATTTTAAAGCTGTTTGGGGGGCTTATTGCGGCTAAAGGGTAATTTGTATTGAAAAACGGATAGCACCAGGGGTAACTGATTTTTAAAAGATCTAAAATTTTGGTCCTATGACTTTTTGTCGCACTTACTCAATTTATTTGTATTTTTTTATATTTGTATTAGTATTTTTTTTCAATTTTTGCTTTTGAATGGCCATAGTTTCTATAATTGTTGACCGATTTTATTTCTGATAAGGGCTCATGAATCTCACACTAAAATGCTCTTTAAATTGAGTATATTTTATTAGAGCATTAGTTCAGAAGAGTAAACTTTTTCCCGTGTGCCATGTCACATGACCACTGTTCATGTTTTTAACATTGTGTCGCATATCATTTGAAATACCTTGATTTTTACATTAATGCTATTTTATTTGTTTATTTTTAAAAATTTTGTACACATACTTTTCCACCGATTTATAATTTTGTTGTAGGTTAAAGGGTTTAAATAATTTTTTGTTATTAGATTTTTTATTTATATTTATTTATTAGTTAAATTAATGCCCTTTGTATTGTTTTCCCTTTGTTTTAAAAATATAATTTTGGTACCTTAGAGTACAGGGGTGCAAGGTGCAAATGTCGAAGTTAATCTTTTATATAATATATGATGTATATCGTTGAAAAGCTCTTGAATAGTAGATTAATTTTTGTTACGTTCTATTTTGTGTTATTTTTAGTTTTTGGGGTAGGGGGGATTGAAAACAACTTTTTATATAGCGGTTTTTACGATTTGATTGATGTGTTATTTGTTTATTAAATGTATTATTATATGTTTATTATTTGTTTATTAATATTATTACCAATTCATAAGGCGGATTTTTTTTTATTACATTTTAATATTTTTTAGGAATTACATTTTATTTTATTTGTTTTGATAAAACAACTTAACAGTTTATTGTTGAAAATATTTTTTTTTAAAAAGTTTTTTTTTTGTATGTTTTATTTTGTAATGATGTATGTAAACACTGGATAAAACCGCTGTACTAAACATTAGATATTATGGTTTATTATAAACATTAACCATTGTAATTTATTTAAATATTTGCAATGGTGTTTATAAATTATGAACTATTGTGGTTCATCAAACATTAACTATTGTAGTGTATTGATTGAACGTTATTTATTTTGTTTTATAATAAACTAATCAATTTTACTATTATTTTTTTATTTATCGTGGATAAGTTGCACTTATCCTATCTAGGTTGGCAATACAAATTCCTATCAGTATATTCAGCATGAATTACTTCCACTTAGTCTATCTTGGTGGGCTGTACTAATAACTATATCAATTTAGTAAAAATAAACAGGTCAAGTGTGTGCTAGTCAGCACACAGCAAGGGTCCAGAGGCCACACTGTATAGTTTAAGTAGTACTCTATTGATGGTGTTTTTTAAAATGCTAAAAAGCTTACTTTAAACTATCGTAAGGGTCTGATATTCTCAAAACACATAAACAAACTTCTGATTAAGTATTTTTTTGCCACTGAACCGGACTACAACCATATAATTACATCGAAAAGACCATAATTATAAAAAAACGTATTTTGTCAATAAAAAATAAAAGAATATTTTTTTTGAAATTTCCAAAAAGTGGTATCTTTACTTTTGGTCGAAGAATGTTCAGGAATTTTTTCAGATTTTTTGCACTTCACATAAGCGAGATAGAGTGGGGGGGACACGTATCACACCCACTTCAAACTTGCCTACGCTCCCCCTATCAAAGTTATAACCAAAGAATTATATATTTTTGTAAACAGCTCGAAGACCTTGTAGTTCTCAAGACCTTTAAATTGATGTATAACAGCCATATTGGCCACCATCATGGAAATATTAAGTGTGAAAACTCCAAAAAGTGTACAGTTGTCACAAATGCCGAGATGCACCTGTGTGCTAAATTTCATGTTTCTAGCTATAGTAGTTTATGAATTGAAACTTATTATTCT
This sequence comes from Gerris lacustris, assembly GCA_951217055.1. Lineage (NCBI taxonomy): Eukaryota > Metazoa > Arthropoda > Insecta > Hemiptera > Gerridae > Gerris > Gerris lacustris. The sequence goes on along the minus strand of OX578277.1, from coordinate 106,276,267 downwards.
TTAGGTACTTCGTACAGATACCTAAAACCACTATCATCATTGAATCAAGTCTGTGATATTTTACGGATATGTAAATAGGATTAGTAAGAGCTATTTCTTGAAAAGTCTTTACAAGCAAGGTGGGAGGTGAGATGGTCCAGACAGGCCCGCGGTAAGCATGTGATGCGCTCTGGGCCCAAGAGACACCTGAGTTGTCTCGGACCGATTTTTACATAACAAATTCAATAATTATATCTTCAAAATCTGCCCAATGAAAAGAACCATCAAATTGTTTAGTTTAGTAATGTCTCATATAAAGAGAAAATTTGATTTTGATGGATTTACACGTTTTGAGGTCCCCTTAGTCCAAAAAAGTGGTTTTTAAAAAATATTTGGTTGTCGTCTTCTATCTATGCAGACACCTGGAGCCTAAACTACTGGGCCGACTTTGACAAAATTTGGCATACATGTTTAGAAGAATCATACCTCAAGGCGAGAAATTAATTTTAGCTTCACATTTGGATTTGGGGGGGGGGGGGGTGTTACCCCCAAAAACTCTGAAAAAAACATGAAAAAAAAGTATTTTTCGAAAATGGTTCCGACGATTTTGATTAGAAAATGCTAAAATGTAGTCAAAACAAATCTGACGATATAAGCGGTTTTCCCGGGAATAATTTAGTTCCTGAGTAAATAGATTTTGTTGGGCCTAACTCGTGCGCCCCAAAACCTCTGCGCCCCTGGGCCGGGGCCCACCGGGCCCATTTGTTAAATAGGCCCTGGGTCCAGAGGGAGAAAGAGAACAGTATAAATGCACATCACATCCACTCTGGCTCGAAGAGGAATATCACTGTATAAAACTTTTTGATTTACAGATTAGAATAAAATTAATGAGATACGGTTTTTGATAAAAACAAAATAGTTAAACCAATAATATATTTCATAAAATTTACTATACTAGACATTTACTACCAAATAGGTGTGGACAGTCTTTTGTCAAAAAATCTTCAACTTAATTTACATTCACCATTCTCCGATTCTTGTTTGCGACTGAATTCTTCATAAGCAACTACAAAGTTTGTCCCCATTCTGATCTTTGCATTTATACCCCTTTTCTGATCGTTTTTGATGCAGCAGAATCTAATGCAGATGCCAAAAATGTTAAAGAAACAATAATAATCGATAAATGGAAATAAAAAAGTCCGTATTTGATACTATATCGGCTCCTCATATATGTTATAATATGTCATACTGAATAATAACTTTCTGTTTAGGAGTCCACCATTCTGGCCTCCATTTTGAAAATATTTGGGGTGAAATTTTATACATATTATTTTTGTACTCTTTAACCCTGCACTTCTAACAATACGTCTCTGAGGCGTACATGCTGACTTTAGTTTGAGTTACGACATTAAATTTGAATTTGGAGTTAAAATTCATACTCGATCATATTATTAAGTATGATTTTTCTGAAAATGTAAGGTTGTACGAACTTTTCTGATCCAAATGAATCTGAATGAAATAGATCTATATGATCATAAATCATATATGAGATATTAAAAACTAAGAAGAAGAAAGTAAAACTAATAATCAGCTAGTATTATTACATAATATTAGTAAAAATAATAAAACTAGCAAAAAAACAAAACTGAATAATGAACTCTAAATCATAACCTTGTCAACTCTGATTTAAACACTTATTACTTGGGCTATTCCCAAGAAATTATTTCTTGAGAATAATTTTGATTACAGAGAGATAGGTATATCTCTTTTTTTATCATAGGTAACTATATTTTTTGCCCCCCCCCCCCCCCCCCCCCCCGCGACGCGGGGGTGATTTACACTTGTGTGACACATGTTATTTACAGTAACATGAATATTGAATATATTTAATATCCCCATAGGATAGGCATATCACAAATAGTGCAATATGTGACAAGTAAGTTAGTTGCGCCCCTGGACTCTGGACAGTGAGTTAACAGTCGAGTCTCAGTGTCTCGGTGATGCAGCGTTGTATCTCAGAATCTTACATCAGTTGTATTGTCATTAGTTTTTATTTAAATTAAACATAAACAATCTAATAATGCCTAGTAAAATAATTGATAGTCATGCACCTAAAAAAACTAAATAAATAAATAAAATAATTAAAACAAAACTGTATCCATATTACTTTAAGCATGAATAATAAAAGTATTATTTGGAGTATCACGTATTGATGATACAATAATGTTTAATCAGCTTGACATGTTATATATTATGTCAGTTAAAAGGTCTTAACCCTGCCTTACTAACACTACTGTCTAATAGTCCATTATTTCTAACACTACGCCTCTCAGACGTAAATTAAAATTAGACCAACTTATACACGTTTAAGATTTAAATGGTGATAAAATCATGAACTTGAAACATTTCTTTGTCTAATAAAATAGTTCTTGTGAGGAAAGATGGCTACTAAGGTGTCAATTTTTAAGAAAACTAAATTTTCATAAATAACAAGACGTTTCGACCCTTAAAAGGTCATCTTCAGTCGCATTTATTCTATAAAAAACAAAAACAAAAGTACATCCAATCAGTTTGACAATTCTACAATTTAACTTATTAGTTAGTAGAAAGTATTAAATCTTATTTGTTACAACCTCTGATTATTACATGTATTTTACGTTTAAACAAATTATTAGATATATGTATACTTACAATCGATGTTAAGTCATATTTAATTAAAAACTGTCTCCGTCGGAGGCGGAGAGTGTCAACATAATTGAATTAAAAATTAATTGATTTTGTGAAAGAGAGTTCACCATCTCTAAGTTGTAATACAAATTACATCTCAAAAACTACCTCTATATACATACATTATTAAAAATAAATAAATTAAAACAATCTATATAACAATAACTCAATTAATTAACAAAAACAATTAAACAACATCACATTCAATTAATAATTTTAATTAAAAATTTACATACAAGAAAGACATATTTTTCTCTACAAGTATATATGGAAAAAACATGTCAAATTATCACCGAGAAGATTCATATTTTCAAATGGTTTTCTTTTATTTTAATTTTCATTAATTTCGAATAGACTGGGATTGAAAGGTTCTTTATTTATAAGTTGAAAAATTAAAAACTGAGTCTTAATGATAGATTACTTTTTTCATATAAATTTAGGGAGAAAATCTTATTTAAATAGTTTAAGATTGCTTTTTTACCACTAGCGCTACCTGGGAGAGAGTTATGTAATTACTTTTTAAATTTTTTTCCTTTATATTAATTATAATTTATTCAAACTATTTTAACATTATTAATTGTTATCTGTCTTAATTATATTTGATGTTTACTGTTTCTTTTTTATTCTTAATTAAATTAATATATAATCCTAATTTCTCTAGTCAAATTTTCTTACTTAATACTATCTAATCTGATAGATTGTAATTCTTGTTTTTTAAATTATTTATTTAAAGGGGATAAACACTTAATTATACTGTTTTTATTTTTAATTTTAATAAACATTTATTGATTTAAATTTAAATAATTTTATATTTTTCTTTAAACTTTTTAAATATTGCGTTGTAATTTTTGTTTATATTTCTAGAATCAGTTTTATGGTTTACCGTGCTGTTAATATTTTTAAAGATGTTAAATGCTTCAAGAACCCTTCGTTTATTAGTGTTTTTTTCGTAACCTAAGATTTTAATGTTATCAAAAGAGAATTTATGTCCAGTGTTAAACGTATGTAGAGATAATGCGGTTTTTTGACTACGGTTTTTTATGTCATTCATATGTTGGTATTGTCTATTCTTTAGTTGCTGCGATGTTTCACCAATATATGATTTGTTACAATCAATGCAATCAATTCTGTATATTACTCCTGATCTGTTCTCTTTACAAATTTTATCTTTCATATTGTTATAAAAGTGGGTCATTTTGTCTATGGGTTTATGAGCAATTTTTATATGATCACAATCGTTAAGTTTCATTGTTTTTTGAATTTGCTCTGACATTCCTCTAATGTAAGTAAGACTGGTGAAATGTTTTAACTTATTCATTGGTTCTATTCTGGTGTCTGATATTTTCATTTCTAATTTATTTCGCTGTTTGTACCATAATGATTTAATTAATTTAAGAGGATATAGATTTTCTTTTAATTTGGAAAAAAGTAAAGATTTTATTTCATGGATATATTCTGTATCAGTGACTTTCAGGGCTCTTAATATCATGTTCGCTGCCGTGTTGGTTAGCATGTGTTTAGGGTGTTGAGATTTGTAATTTAGTAATCTGTTGCTTTTCAATTCTTTGGTATACCATTTTGTAGATAATATTCCACTATCTTTTCTAATTATTGCTATGTCTAAATAATTTAAGCATTTATTTTTTTCCATTTCATAAGTAAACTTAATTTTTTCATTTATGCTGTTAAAACTGTCTAATGTTAAATTAAGGTTATCTTTTTTAATGATAAGAATAAGGTCATCGATATATTTATAAAGGATTTTTGGTTTTACTTTTAATTTTTCTACCGCTTTGTTAATTATGTTGTTTAATGTAATTCCGCTCAGGTTCACTGATATTTTCCCCCCCATTGGCAACCCATTGACTTGTCTAAAAACTGTATTATTAAATGTGAAATAACTATTTGTGCAGCAGAATTTCAATGTTTCTAGATATAATTGTTTACTTTTTATATTAGTAAAAGGTTCAATTTTATTCCAATTTAAGTTAATCAGTTTAAAGGTTTCTTCGAGAGGAATGCTGGTGAAAAGAGAAGTGACATCTAAGGATATTAATATTTCATCATCTTCTATATTTATGTCCTTTAATTTATTTTTTAATTCTTCCGCGTTGCTGATATCATAAGGATTACTTCTATTTAAAGAATCAAGAGTTGGATTTATAATTGCAGTTAATTTTTCTAAGGGTGAATTTCGTCCATCGATGATGGGTCGTAATGGATGATTCTCTTTGTGGGTTTTTAGTAACCCATGAATTCTGGGTAGGTTACTATGGTCTATATTGAGTTTAGTCTTTTCTTGCGTAGTTATAAATTTGAATTTCACTAATTTATTTATTAATTTAGAATAATCTCTTTTTAAATTGTTTACAGGATTAATTCTCAATTTCCTGTAAGTTGAATTGTCTTGCAAAAGTGTTTCCATTTTTATTTCGTATTCTGATTTTTGCATTATAACCGTTTTGTTACTTTTATCAGTTTTCAATATTATTAATGATGGGTTGTTTTTTATGAATGATTTTAATATTTTGGAATCTTGTAAGATTTGTGTATATAATACGTTATTTTTTAATTTTGCTTTATAAGTTTTTTGAAAATTTGTGATGCCATTAATAAAATTATTTCTTAGGAAATTTTTGTGATTGTCAGGGGATTCTAAATTATTTAATAAACATTCAATGTCTACAATTATTTTTAAGATGGAGTTATCTAAATTAAGGGGAGTTAGATTAAAGTTGTGGCCTAAACTTAAAAAATTTAAAATGTTGGGGGGTATTGCTACTTCAGTAAGGTTTAAACACCAATCTTTGAGATGTAATTTATTGTACCAATCTAAATGGTTTAATTCATCAGGGTTTCCAATTTTTACTGTATTAAAGTTTCTATTCACAATTTTTTTATTACGTTTATTTTCTAGAGCATTATTTAGATTAATTTTAGCAGTGTGAATAATATTCTTAATACATTTAAACGCATTTAAATTATCACTCTTAATAATATCAAGTGTGTCATTAATAATCTGATTACATTCATTAGTGATTATATATGTTTCTTTTAATTCTAACTTTAATAAATTTTTAATGTAATAATCAGAAATTTTTCTCAATTTATTGGTAACTTGTTGTTTTTTAACTATATTCTGAGATTTGTTTATTACCCATTTTAAATGATTAGGTGAAATATTGTTTTGTTTATAATGCTGTAAATACATTCTTCTGTTATCAGCATTACAGAGTTTAATAATATTTGCTTTCAGAGTCCATAGTTTAGTTTTATCTGTATGGTGATTGTTGTTGTGGATTAACAAAGATTTGTTAAGATGCCTGATGATACTTTGTTCTTCTTTATGAGAATTATTAGAGAGATAATTCCTGGTGTTATCCATCTCCAGGTTAATTTAAACTTATTAATTAATAGTACTGCACCCTTATATTTTAAGTTCTTGTGAGGAAAGATGGCTACTAAGGTGTCAATTTTTAAGAAAACTAAATTTTCATAAATAACAAGACGTTTCGACCCTTAAAAGGTCATCTTCAGTCGCATTTATTCTATAAAAAACAAAAACAAAAGTACATCCAATCAGTTTGACAATTCTACAATTTAACTTATTAGTTAGTAGAAAGTATTAAATCTTATTTGTTACAACCTCTGATTATTACATGTATTTTACGTTTAAACAAATTATTAGATATATGTATACTTACAATCGATGTTAAGTCATATTTAATTAAAAACTGTCTCCGTCGGAGGCGGAGAGTGTCAACATAATTGAATTAAAAATTAATTGATTTTGTGAAAGAGAGTTCACCATCTCTAAGTTGTAATACAAATTACATCTCAAAAACTACCTCTATATACATACATTATTAAAAATAAATAAATTAAAACAATCTATATAACAATAACTCAATTAATTAACAAAAACAATTAAACAACATCACATTCAATTAATAATTTTAATTAAAAATTTACATACAAGAAAGACATATTTTTCTCTACAAGTATATATGGAAAAAACATGTCAAATTATCACCGAGAAGATTCATATTTTCAAATGGTTTTCTTTTATTTTAATTTTCATTAATTTCGAATAGACTGGGATTAAAACTCCATCTTAAAAATAATTGTAGACATTGAATGTTTATTAAATAATTTAGAATCCCCTGACAATCACAAAAATTTCCTAAGAAATAATTTTATTAATGGCATCACAAATTTTCAAAAAACTTATAAAGCAAAATTAAAAAATAACGTATTATATACACAAATCTTACAAGATTCCAAAATATTAAAATCATTCATAAAAAACAACCCATCATTAATAATATTGAAAACTGATAAAAGTAACAAAACGGTTATAATGCAAAAATCAGAATACGAAATAAAAATGGAAACACTTTTGCAAGACAATTCAACTTACAGGAAATTGAGAATTAATCCTGTAAACAATTTAAAAAGAGATTATTCTAAATTAATAAATAAATTAGTGAAATTCAAATTTATAACTACGCAAGAAAAGACTAAACTCAATATAGACCATAGTAACCTACCCAGAATTCATGGGTTACTAAAAACCCACAAAGAGAATCATCCATTACGACCCATCATCGATGGACGAAATTCACCCTTAGAAAAATTAACTGCAATTATAAATCCAACTCTTGATTCTTTAAATAGAAGTAATCCTTATGATATCAGCAACGCGGAAGAATTAAAAAATAAATTAAAGGACATAAATATAGAAGATGATGAAATATTAATATCCTTAGATGTCACTTCTCTTTTCACCAGCATTCCTCTCGAAGAAACCTTTAAACTGATTAACTTAAATTGGAATAAAATTGAACCTTTTACTAATATAAAAAGTAAACAATTATATCTAGAAACATTGAAATTCTGCTGCACAAATAGTTATTTCACATTTAATAATACAGTTTTTAGACAAGTCAATGGGTTGCCAATGGGGGGGAAAATATCAGTGAACCTGAGCGGAATTACATTAAACAACATAATTAACAAAGCGGTAGAAAAATTAAAAGTAAAACCAAAAATCCTTTATAAATATATCGATGACCTTATTCTTATCATTAAAAAAGATAACCTTAATTTAACATTAGACAGTTTTAACAGCATAAATGAAAAAATTAAGTTTACTTATGAAATGGAAAAAAATAAATGCTTAAATTATTTAGACATAGCAATAATTAGAAAAGATAGTGGAATATTATCTACAAAATGGTATACCAAAGAATTGAAAAGCAACAGATTACTAAATTACAAATCTCAACACCCTAAACACATGCTAACCAACACGGCAGCGAACATGATATTAAGAGCCCTGAAAGTCACTGATACAGAATATATCCATGAAATAAAATCTTTACTTTTTTCCAAATTAAAAGAAAATCTATATCCTCTTAAATTAATTAAATCATTATGGTACAAACAGCGAAATAAATTAGAAATGAAAATATCAGACACCAGAATAGAACCAATGAATAAGTTAAAACATTTCACCAGTCTTACTTACATTAGAGGAATGTCAGAGCAAATTCAGAAAACAATGAAACTTAACGATTGTGATCATATAAAAATTGCTCATAAACCCATAGACAAAATGACCCACTTTTATAACAATATGAAAGATAAAATTTGTAAAGAGAACAGATCAGGAGTAATATACAGAATTGATTGCATTGATTGTAACAAATCATATATTGGTGAAACATCGCAGCAACTAAAGAATAGACAATACCAACATATGAATGACATAAAAAACCGTAGTCAAAAAACCGCATTATCTCTACATACGTTTAACACTGGACATAAATTCTCTTTTGATAACATTAAAATCTTAGGTTACGAAAAAAACACTAATAAACGAAGGGTTCTTGAAGCATTTAACATCTTTAAAAATATTAACAGCACGGTAAACCATAAAACTGATTCTAGAAATATAAACAAAAATTACAACGCAATATTTAAAAAGTTTAAAGAAAAATATAAAATTATTTAAATTTAAATCAATAAATGTTTATTAAAATTAAAAATAAAAACAGTATAATTAAGTGTTTATCCCCTTTAAATAAATAATTTAAAAAACAAGAATTACAATCTATCAGATTAGATAGTATTAAGTAAGAAAATTTGACTAGAGAAATTAGGATTATATATTAATTTAATTAAGAATAAAAAAGAAACAGTAAACATCAAATATAATTAAGACAGATAACAATTAATAATGTTAAAATAGTTTGAATAAATTATAATTAATATAAAGGAAAAAAATTTAAAAAGTAATTACATAACTCTCTCCCAGGTAGCGCTAGTGGTAAAAAAGCAATCTTAAACTATTTAAATAAGATTTTCTCCCTAAATTTATATGAAAAAAGTAATCTATCATTAAGACTCAGTTTTTAATTTTTCAACTTATAAATAAAGAACCTTTCAATCCCAGTCTATTCGAAATTAATGAAAATTAAAATAAAAGAAAACCATTTGAAAATATGAATCTTCTCGGTGATAATTTGACATGTTTTTTCCATATATACTTGTAGAGAAAAATATGTCTTTCTTGTATGTAAATTTTTAATTAAAATTATTAATTGAATGTGATGTTGTTTAATTGTTTTTGTTAATTAATTGAGTTATTGTTATATAGATTGTTTTAATTTATTTATTTTTAATAATGTATGTATATAGAGGTAGTTTTTGAGATGTAATTTGTATTACAACTTAGAGATGGTGAACTCTCTTTCACAAAATCAATTAATTTTTAATTCAATTATGTTGACACTCTCCGCCTCCGACGGAGACAGTTTTTAATTAAATATGACTTAACATCGATTGTAAGTATACATATATCTAATAATTTGTTTAAACGTAAAATACATGTAATAATCAGAGGTTGTAACAAATAAGATTTAATACTTTCTACTAACTAATAAGTTAAATTGTAGAATTGTCAAACTGATTGGATGTACTTTTGTTTTTGTTTTTTATAGAATAAATGCGACTGAAGATGACCTTTTAAGGGTCGAAACGTCTTGTTATTTATGAAAATTTAGTTTTCTTAAAAATTGACACCTTAGTAGCCATCTTTCCTCACAAGAACTATTTTATTAGACAAAGAAATGTTTCAAGTTCATGATTTTATCACCATTTAAATCTTAAACGTGTATAAGTTGGTCTAATTTTAATTTACGTCTGAGAGGCGTAGTGTTAGAAATAATGGACTATTAGACAGTAGTGTTAGTAAGGCAGGGTTAAGACCTTTTAACTGACATAATATATAACATGTCAAGCTGATTAAACATTATTGTATCATCAATACGTGATACTCCAAATAATACTTTTATTATTCATGCTTAAAGTAATATGGATACAGTTTTGTTTTAATTATTTTATTTATTTATTTAGTTTTTTTAGGTGCATGACTATCAATTATTTTACTAGGCATTATTAGATTGTTTATGTTTAATTTAAATAAAAACTAATGACAATACAACTGATGTAAGATTCTGAGATACAACGCTGCATCACCGAGACACTGAGACTCGACTGTTAACTCACTGTCCAGAGTCCAGGGGCGCAACTAACTTACTTGTCACATATTGCACTATTTGTGATATGCCTATCCTATGGGGATATTAAATATATTCAATATTCATGTTACTGTAAATAACATGTGTCACACAAGTGTAAATCACCCCCGCGTCGCGGGGGGGGGCAAAAAATATAGTTACCTATGATAAAAAAAGAGATATACCTATCTCTCTGTAATCAAAATTATTCTCAAGAAATAATTTCTTGGGAATAGCCCAAGTAATAAGTGTTTAAATCAGAGTTGACAAGGTTATGATTTAGAGTTCATTATTCAGTTTTGTTTTTTTGCTAGTTTTATTATTTTTACTAATATTATGTAATAATACTAGCTGATTATTAGTTTTACTTTCTTCTTCTTAGTTTTTAATATCTCATATATGATTTATGATCATATAGATCTATTTCATTCAGATTCATTTGGATCAGAAAAGTTCGTACAACCTTACATTTTCAGAAAAATCATACTTAATAATATGATCGAGTATGAATTTTAACTCCAAATTCAAATTTAATGTCGTAACTCCCAAGAAAACATGAAAACAAATTATTTTTCCAAAAAGGTTCCGAAAAAAGGATTCCTTAATGGTTTCGCCACTGTTCGGATTTTTTCTCTCGGAGTGGCGCCTTTTCTAAGCCGGCGCCTGGAGCAAATTGCTCCAACTGCTCCATGGTAGTTAAGCCACTGCCAATGAATAATATTTTTAAACACTCCCTTTAAAACACCCCCTTGTGTTTAAAGTTAATCACCCCTTTATAACACCCCCTTGTGTTTAAAGTTAAACACCCCTTTAAATACCCGTTTACACCCCCTTGAGTTTAAAATTAAACACCCCTTTAAACACTCCCTTTAAACACTCCCATTAAAACCTTTAAAGGTCCTTTTAAAAAAATACCACATGTTTTAGCTTTTTAAACCCAGTATATTTTAAAAACCACATTTTTGGACTCTGGGGACCTCAAAACGTGTAAATCCATCAAAATTTCAAAATCGAATTTTCGCGCCATCACAATACTTTCTCTTTATATGAGAAAGTAAAAAAGTGTGAAAATAACAATTAATATAATTAATTTGCATTCGTTTGCAATTAAACTTAGATTTCTAAATTTCGAAATAATTTAATCTTTGGAATAATTGTTGTTGAGCGTAGTATCTTCTACCAATAACCTCTTACGTAAACGTAAAAACTACGTAACATTTTAACACCCCCGCTGTTTGTTGCTTCACATGCTTGTTGCTGCTTCTAGTTCACTTGCGTATTCAACTCCCCCACCTTCGTTGTTCGTTCTTTATTTTTTTTTTTTTTATATTTAGGGTAGGGTATGGTTGATGCTGGTTCTGGGTTTTACAGTTCGCAACAGTGCTTTCGTCTTGGTCTATGGTCCTTATCTATTTTTGAGTTGATATTTATCACGACTTCACTTCACTATAGTTTTATCGCCTATTCCGATACTGAAGGTCAAAATACGTACTGCTGACTACTATCGGTAATTATTTGTTATTATGTATAATTTATTTTCTCATATCGTTTAAAAGAACATCATGGTATCATACTAGATACTTTACCTTGCTATTTATAACTGCTATGTTGGATAATATTAAATAGATATACAGACAATATCGTTAGAGGAATTTCAGTCGATCTTTCTTTTTATAGTTCTATTCCATATTATTTCAATTCACTCATTACTACTTGTTGTTTCATTGTGTCGCCCTTTTACGTCTTTATAAATTAAGGTAATTCAGGTTGTTATTTTTACTTTCGTTTATGAAGTTTTAAAGTACCTAACAGTACAATTGAGCCTTTTTTTCATCAAATATTTTATTTAATGTGACGTTATCACCTTGATTACGGCATTTGAAACAAATGAGCCTAATCTTAACTTGAATTTCTTCCCGTGTACTGGTTTAAAAATATTTAATGTTCTATTGATTACTTATTTTATTTTTAAATCTAGTAGCCTTGCAGAACAGAGAACGTTATTTTAAGGGATGGCATCCCTTAGTCTAATAAAATGTAAAGATAAAGGGATATTAATACAGTAGGGATAATGTCTCTTTGTCTAACAGTTGTTTAGATAAACGAATATAATCTCTTCTGTGTACAGAAGTGATAATATTTTATAAACGCCCTCTATTTTTGTAGATTAACTAAATTTTATTGATCTTCCCTATCAAATTATCTAATAAATCTTTATATGTTAAAACTACAGAATACAGTACTCCTGCCCAATACATTTTATTAGAGTAAAGGTGGGTACAGACTATTCTGACGTTACATGGGCCCACGTCATAATGTGTGTGATATAAAGAAGTAACAGGGTTTTGTGAGTCTATGTTCACATTGTTCTGACGTGACGTGGGAACGCGAGATATGATGCTATCTGTCGCCACATGCCTTATGACTCGTGGGAGGGATATCTAAACTTCCAGAATGGGAAAGCATGGGAATTTCTTCAGTCGTGGGAAAGCATCAGAAGAGTCAGGTGCTATATTTTACTACTCTCTGTACATTTTTTACATACCGTTTTTTATTGATTTTTTTTGAAGATGGAAGAAGACATGTTAATTGAATATGTTCGGGCAAATCTGGTGTTATACGACCCTACACACCGGGAATATAGAAATCAAAATTCACGAAAGGAGGCTCCTCTATAAGCTGTGGCATTAAATTATAAAACTCCCCGAATTCTTCTCGCTCTGCATTGATTGGATGTATCCATTATCTGGAAGAAGAAATGGCTGCAGTACACAGAGCAGCCATTTCTTCTTCTTCATCATCCAGCATGTCAAAAACATGGAGAACATTCATGGCAGAAGGCTCAAAACCAACTGAAAGGAGAAGCATCAAGTGCGAAGTGTGTTCTTTCATGTGCCTGACGTCAGAACAATGTGAACACCGCCTCATGTCTGACGTGGTCCCATGTTATCTGATGTGACGTGGGAACACGTCACGTCAGAGTAATCTGTACTTAGCTTAAGGCCCATTTCACACCATGCAATGTTATTGTGTGTGAAAGCTGTCATTGTAATCTATACATTTCGGTTTTTGGCGTTACTTAAAAACATACTTAGAACAAAGATCGCCAATTGTGAAATGGGCCTAAGGAATATTATTTCTTCAGAAAAGATAATACTCCTTTAAGATTAGGGGTTATTATCTCTCCTATACACTGGAGAGCTAATGTTAATTTGTCTAAATAACTTTTGGATGAAGGAACATCATTTTTAAAGTAGCTTATCACAGTAGGTATTCTGCAGTTCAAACCTTTATTTTATGTTATAATTCAAAAAGTACTTATTAGTTAAATTGCTTTATGTTATGTAGTTTTCTACAGTTCCCTTATCATAGTAGGTATTCTGCAGTTCAAACCTTTATTTTATGTTATGATTCAAAGTACTTATTATAGTAAACACATTATACTTTTTAACTCTGACAGCTTAGGAAAATCAAGAAAAAAAAAAAGAAAAAAATGGAAGGAGAGTGTATGAGAGCTTGAGATTTTGGCGGGTAATAAGTCGGGCAATGACCTATTACCCGCCAAAATCTCAAGCTCTCATTCACTCTCCTCCCATTTTTTTTCTCGATTTTCCCAAGCTGTCAGAGTTAAAAAGTATAATGTGTTTACTATAGTTAAATTGCTTTATGTTATGCAGTTTTGTACAGTTCCCGTATCACAGTAGGTATTCTGCAGTTCAAACCTTTATTTTATGTTATCATTCAAAGTACATATAAGTTAAATTTCTTTATTTTATGTTGTTTTTTGCTATATAATTTGACTATAACTATATTGGTGTATAAAGTAGAATACATTAAAACCCCTAAACATTTAGATTGTTAGTTGAGAGTTGCTAATTTCACTTTGCTGCCCTTAGTTTTTCCTTAAATAGATACTTTTGAAATAGTATGTTTTTTTTAGATTTTCATATTTACTTACTTTCATACTTAATCGCGCCCTCTTCCACCTTAGGCTACGGCCACACCTGAGCTACCTCGCTTGGAGCGTAGTGGCTTGGTGAGTCGCCAGGCGTGTAATCCATGGAACCAACCTTCTAGAACATACGAGACCGGCCACACCGCGCGCTTAGTTACTAGGGGAGTTACCTAGCGAGTCGCTAGACGAACAGTCCATTCTGTTCTACATGGTGACTCACCAAGCCACTTGGCTCCAAGCAAGGTAGTTCAATACAAAATAAAAAAACAAACTTTTTCTTGGTTACTTTTGGTAAAGGTTATAAATAACTTTGTAACCTTCACCTTTTGTAACCATATTTTTTATTACGTATTTTGACAGATTTGACTACAGTTTCTACAGAAATAAGCTAGGTGTGTTCACACCCACACTCTGAGCATGTCAGGATCGAGTTCAGGTGTTTCCATACAACTTGATCCAGATCATCATTTGATCCCAGAATTTAGTGTATTGTATCGGGATCGGTATCGCATTAAATCCGTATTGAATCTAGGTTTCCATGGACACAATCCGTATTTAAACATCATGCAAATGTAGTAGATGTTTGAATAGATAGAATAGATAGATGTTTGACGTATTGAATCTAGGTTTCCATAGACACAATCCGTATTTAAACATCATGCAAATGTAGTAGATGTTTGATTACTACAAAATATCGGTCAATACAATCAATTTTTAGGTTTCTGTACAAAGTACAAAAAGAAACCTTACATAACGGCTCTGTCTGTCTGTCCGTTGCTTGTTTCAATTCATAAACTACTATAGCTAGGAACATGAAATTCGGCACACAGGTGTATCTCGGCATTTGAGACAACTGGACACATTTTGGATTTTTCACACTTAATATTTTCAAGATGGCAGTGGCGGCCGAATAAAAAAAAAGTTTTTAGTCACCTTGACATGTTATATATCAATTTAAAGGTCTTGAAATGAAGAAAAAGAATATGCAACTATTAAAATTTTACACGCAATATTTTCAAGATGGTAGCCAATAAGACGGGTGAATAAAAACAAGTTTTTACGCCATGACATGTTATTTATTAATTTAAAGGTCTTGAAATGAAGAAAAATAATATGCAACTATTAAAATGTCACACGTAATATTTTTAAGATGGCGGGCGACTAAAAAAAGTTTTTAGTTACTATGAAATGTTATACATCAACTTAAAGGTCTTGAAGTGTAGAAAAAGAATTTGCAATTATTAAAATTTTAAAGATGGCGGGTGAATAAACATTGTTTTAGTTAGCATAACATGTTATACACCAATTTAAAGGTCTTGAAGAGTAGTAAAAGAATATTACTATTAAAATTAGTGTAATTATATTACAGTTAATAATTTTAACTTTAATGTAAAGAAACCGGCGATTATTGCCCCACGTGTGAAGCGCGCCTTACTTGTTTAATTTAAATTCTGTTTAAACAGTGTAAGCTCTTTTCCTCCCCCCTTAAAAAAAAATCCTGCACAACAGCTTTCAAAGATATTTAAGGCAAGGGTATGGCAGCCAATAATATAATTATATGATATGAGAAAATTAGTTAAAAATATGATTTTCAAGACAATAGTCATTCTCCCCATTAAATTATTTTCATAATAGTGTCTTTTATTTCCAACGTTATATTTATTTTTGCTTTTACCAAAATACTATTACATAATTTAAAAAAAGTATTTTACCAAAATACTTTGCTACTGCCAAAATTATGGCATATGGCAAGTTACATGAATTAACCACAATATTAAAGCATGATGTCTTATTTAACAAAAAGAAAATAAATAATAATAAAAATGTAATTTACAGTCTTTATCTGAGCAGTGTCCCGTGTAGGATGAGTTTATAAGTGCTGCATATCCTACTTTCTTCCAGTCTACGTTGCTCTATTTCTATGGTTAAACCTAAATCAGCCCATCGTCCTAAGCCTGAGGTATGTTATACCAAGATATTAACAGAACACAACTTTCGGCATTTTCCCGTTTGTCTGTTACGTTGATATTTAATAATTATAATTATTTTAATGGTGGTTGGTGGTAGTACCCTCTTACTTCTAATATACGCATATAGGTGGATCCACTTCAGGTTAAAAAATAATAATTTTAAACAAGTTATTGTGGCGACGTTTCGACCTATCCGGTTATTATTGAGCCTGAAAAATTTGTTTATTTAGTTAATACATCAAATAACATTACACTTGTAAAATGAGAGGAGGAAATAGAAAAATAGTATACATTTTAAAAAAATAATATACCTTTCAAGCTATAAAGCTATACTCATATCAGTCATAATTTAAAAATGTCATTGGAACTGATTGTTCTATTGTCAGATAGTGGCCATATTGTGAATACTACACATTGGCCTTCTATCATCACTCCCATTCTAGAAAAATTGAAAAAAACAGCCCAACCATTTAGAGAAAATTCCAACGATACCCATATTAATTTAAAATCATTTAGTGATACCATATCACTATGTATAATTATAGTCTTATGTATAAAATTTAACTTCTTAAACTTGGAGGAATCACAATTTCAGTAATAATTATAATTGGTTATTTTTTAATCAATAAATTAAATATTTAAACATTTGCAACAATACGTTAGCCTTGGTCAGTGTACTGTCAGGCGCTTGGTCAGTGTACTGTCAGGCGCTTGGTCAGTGTACTGTCAGGCGCTTGGTCAGTGTACTGTCAGGTGCACAATTTCAGTATAAATGTCAACTATTATTTAATTATATAAATATTATTAGCTAAGATATTTTAATTATATATTACAAAATAGCTATTTTTTTACTTATTTGTTACCAATTCTCAGGATTATTAGGAGTGTCCTCTTTTTTAGGGTCCGTAGGCAAAACCAAGGACTGCGTGTGTCTGTCCGTCCGTCCTGTCGCCTGTGCTCTCACGGCTACACCTTTCGTCCGATCACTTTGAAATTTGTCATGTATGTGTCTTGTACCTACCCACATATTTTAAAATATAGCGACTTAAAAAAATATCTTTCAAAAAAATTAGGGTAAAAAAACTTAAGGGTTAATTTTTTTTTATTTTTTATCGACACCGTGAGGGGTATCATATGAAAGGGTAAGTCGAGCTGATTACAAAAATATATAATTCTTTGGTTATAACTTTGATAGGGCGAGCGTAGGCAAGTTTGAAGTGGGTGTGAAACGTGCCCCCCCCCCCCCCCCCCCTATCTCGCTTATGTGAAGTGCCAAAAATCTGAAAAAATTCCTGAACATTCTTCGACCAAAAGTAAAGTTACCACTTTTTGGAAATTTCAAAAAAAAAAATTTTTTTTTTTTTTTATTGACAAAATACGCTTTTTTATAACTATGGTCTTTTCGATGTTTTTATATGGTTGTAGTCCGGTTCAGTGGCAAAAAAATACTTAATCAGAAGTTTGTTTATGTGTTTTGAGAATATCAGACCCATACGATAGTTCAAAGTAAGCTTTTTAGCATTTTACAAAACACCATCAATAGAGTACTACTTAAACTATACAGTGTGGCCTACGGACCCTCGTGCTGACTAGCACACACTTGACTAAAAATGTTTAATTATGGGGCAGTAAAAAAGTGTCTTTTATTGATAATTATATCTGTAAATTAATTAAGACAATAATGTGTACATATCATATTCATTTAATCAATTGTTTCTACCAAAATATTTTGTATTTAGTTGTTTTTTAAGGGAGAAATCTTACTGAGTTTTGATGTTGAAAAACAAAAATTCTGTAGACTGGTTTATTAAATATTAATTAACTTTTTTACTTTCTCATTTAAAGAGAAAGTATTGTGATGGCGCTAAAAATTCGATTTTAAAATTTTGATGGATTTTATACATTTTGAGTGTCCCCTGAGTCCAAAAAAGTGTTTTTTTTTTAAAATAAAGTCTGTCTGTGCAGATGCCTGGGGCCTAAACTACTGAGCTGATTTTGATGAAATTTGGCATACATGTTCAAAAAATCTTATCCCTCTGAAAACAAAACAAAACTCTGAAAAAATTAAAAAATAATAGGCTGCTAATTGGTGTGGCACATATCTTCCTCGCATCCTATCACGTACTTTATTGATTTTATGCTTTTACAAGCCATTATTGCCTAATTCGTTTCCACCGTTTTTGTAATCCGTCAAAATTGTTTTTATTTTTACATGAATTATACTATCAGTTTAGTAAAAGTTAAAGAGTGCAGACTTTCAAAAGAATCTAGGGCTATCTATCTACAGGTTACTTTTGATAAACTGAAAGTTTCATAATAATCAGATGAGTACTTTTGAAAATATAGGTGTAAATAAATGTATGTTTGTGCGCATGTGGAAGAGAAACAAATGAACACAGATGGTTGAAACTTATATGGGACCAACAATGAGCTATTATACAAATTTCATAAAAATCGGACGAGTAGTTTTTAACCCTCTTTAGCCCGATGTATCCTATAAGATACATCATTTATTAATTTTTTTAAAAAATTGGCGGGTTCTATACAGCAATTGAAAATGAAACTGTTGAATTAGCTGTTTCTTGTTGCTATGAAGATGGCTGTGGTTGACAAAGGTTTCAATCGAAAAGGTTATAAAAAAATATTTTTGTTTTCTGTGTTGTGAAGAGACCGGTGAATGATGCAGTCTAGACAGATGGTAAGTTTCTTGAATAAATTTATTGGATTTTCTATTGCATTTTGATTAATTTTTTTTATTTACTATAAATTATGATTGTTTTGCTTTAGTTTCTTCAAAATTTTACGGATTATTTTTCCTAATTTGTTATTGATATTTAATTTAAAAATGTATCTTGCAAGATACACTGGGCACAGTTGTTTATCAATGTGTATCTTGGAAGATACAGTGGGCATGTATTTTACTACAAAAAGAGTTCTTATACCAAAATTATTGTTATTTATTTATAATTTTTCGATTTTACAGAAAGCAATGTTCTCGTCAAGAACACGGCGTATAATGTCCCTTATCCCCATCGTCCCAAAAGAGAGAATTCCTTCTGGTGGGGAACAAGATGATGAGAACATGGAAGAAGAGGTGCTGTCCCAGTGAATCAATATTCACTAAGATAATTTATCTGTGATCTAGTATTACATAAATATTTCAATATAATTTTATTTAAATAAAACTTTTTCAGTTTAAAATAAATATGTACAATATAATTTTATTTATAAAGTTTTTTTTAAAAAAAATGAAAGTGTGTTTTATTTCAGCCCCCATTTTTTTCAGTACCTATATGCAGGCGGCCAGGGATGTGGTTTGTGCCCAATGTATCTCTCAAGATACAGGTCTATAAACTTACGTGCCCGATGTATCTCTCAAGATACAGGTGTAAAAACTTACGTGCCCGATGTATCTCTCAAGATACAAGTGTAAAATACTTACGTGCCCGATGTATCTCTCAAGATACAGGTGTAAAAACTTACGTGCCCGATGTATCTCTCAAGATACAGGTGTAAAAACTTACGTGCCCGATGTATCTTTCAAGATACAGGTGTAAATACTTACGTGCCCGATGTATCTCTCAAGATACAGGTGTAAAAACTTACGTGCCCGATGTATCTCTCAAGATACATACTTTTGAAACGCTTTTGAAAAACAATGAGATGATGAATTATTTTTTTAAAAGTCATATATGGCTTACTAGACCTCCGACACAGAGGTATTAGTGGTTGAAATCACTGTGGTTCAAAAATATGCATGCTTGGGCTAAAGAGGGTTAAGGTATGCTGGTTTGCAAAAAATGAGCGACAGACACCAAACCAAAAATGTTCTCTGATGTCTTAAATGGATTTCTGTTTCGGAATTTTTTTTAAATCGGAGACGTATAATATTTTCGTACTTCAGAACAATCACAAAGCTTGTTACCTTTTGTAAGCTCGGAAACAATATTATTTCTTTAAAACGGTTCCGACGATTTAGGTTCCTGATAAAATAGCTTTAAATGCAGACAGAGAGAGTCCGGTGCGATTCCCCGCCGAGTTGAAGTTATTTTTATGATAAATTTTGATAGAATGTTCAATAATAATTAAATGTACCTACAAAAATTTGAAAACTATTAAATGAAAAACACTGGGCAAGTAATTATGAGCTTGTATATGAAAAAGTTTGTCTGGTTTGACTCAAACAGATTTTTATTTTCAATTTAAAGATAAATAGAATATAGTTGGAGAGCAGGATATATCCTCCAACGATAATTTATATTGATATAATACACGGTTGATATACTTGCAACCTCTTTACATGATTTATTTGAATCTGTAACACTGATTCACCGAGACCTTAAATTTTATCCCCTCCCATTTCTCTTATCTTAATTACTAAAAACTCAACTTCTTATTTATATTTTAAAATTTGAAGTACCTATACGGGACTGAATGATATGATGTACATCTTGTCTTAAGATAAAAGTGTTCTATTGAATTTTAATCTCTATTTTAATGTGTTTTACTGCTTTTACCTAATTGAATCTCTTTTGTAAAATATTTCTAATCAAGAACTAACTTGTATTTCTCTTCATTTTTTTTATTATTGCTACATTTTATTAGAATAGATTTTAAATATGTATATATTTAAAATGGGGTATGCAAATTTTTTTATTATTCAATTTTTGTTTGATCTTTTTACACTTGTTGTTGTTTTGGATTGTTCTAAGATATTTTATTTGATTTGATTTTTTTTTTTTGCTTGTGTGTGTTGTTAAATGGTTTTTATTTAACTTCCCCTTGTTTTGTGTAGTACAAATTTTGTAATTGAATTAATATAAGTTTTGACATACTTATATTACTCTTTTTTTTAATTTTAGATTTAGATAACATTTGTCAATTGACAAACGTCAAAAAAGCACTAATTTAACCTAAAAACTATGACAATTTAGGAACTCCTTAATATTATAATATACATTTTCTAAAAAATAATTCTTTTTTACACTTCTTTTGAAATATAAAAAAGGCAATTCTCTGATATTTATACTTAGCTTATTGTACATTTTCAAACCTAAAACCAACTGACCCATTCCAGACTTAGCTAAAGGATGATGTGGTATGGTTAGTTTGTCTTTGCTTTTCGTATTATAATTATGCTTATCACTATTTACATTATAGTTATTTACAATTTATAATTAACTATTATTACTTTAAACTGTTGTCATTAGATTGATAAGTACGCTGTGTGGGAAAGCAAATCTTAATATAGGGCCAGCCTCACTTTTTTATATTTTGTAATAAGTATATATATATATATATATATATATATATATATATATATATATATATATATATATATATATATATATATATATATATATATATATATATATATATATATATATATATATATATATATATATAATTTTTTTTTTTTTTTTTTTTTTGTTCTATTTGTGTACCTTATTGCAGTGTGCAAAAACCCGGTATTACATTGCTGATTTGTTTTGCCAGCCAAGCAAGAATGGCGGTGTGAGAGCTAACATTATATATAACAATAACAATTATTTTATCAACACTACGTATAATATGATTCAACAGAAAATTTAAAATGTAGTATATAAAAAGTTCTTTTTATCTTGTAATTATTTGAAATTGTTCCTTTTTATATTATAAATATGATTCTGGTTTTAGCATTTCGATAAATTCATTAGTTTAATATATTAATATATTCATTTGTATTAAATATACAAAAGTGGAAACACTGCATTAAAAGCACAAATGTTAAACATTAGTAAAAGCACAAATTAAAAAATAACAATAAAAGCCTGAATTAGGTAGAACTGAACTACTGGGCCACACTTTTGACATACACATGTTCAGAAAAATCATACCCCAAGGTGAAATCGAGAAATGAATTTTAGCTCAAAATTTAGGGGCGCTACCCCCCCCTAAAATTCTGAAAAAAATATTTCTTGAAAACGGTTCCGACGATGTTTATTAAACATTTTTAAAATGTAGTCCATTTAAATACGAATCTATGTACCTCTATAAGCTGTTTTCCCAGAAACAAATTTTGTTCCTGAGAAAATAGCTTTAAACAGGGACTTAAGGCCGGTATACACGGGGACACTTTTGATGCTAGAGTGGGTGTCTAGATCGAGTGTCACAGTGGAGACACCGCCTAGAGTAGTGCGAGACCACCCCCACTTCTCTCTAGCTGACATCGCTCGCCGTGTCTGATTTCTTCGTCTAGACACCTGTCAGTTTGCTCTAGCATTCAGTCTAGGTCAGTTTCAGCAAGGTGAAACTTTTTAGCTAGAGCAGAATGCCTATACTACCGCAGGAGGGCAGCTTTCCTTCCATTTTCCCGATGTATTGTTCCACATTTGTTAATGTCTATGTCTATTATATATATACAGGGTGTCCCAAGTCTAAATATTAAAATTCAAGAGCATATTTAGGAGAACCAACTTTATTTCTACCAGCTATTCTGAAATCAGTATCCCTCCATTATTATTTTTTTTTTTTTCGTTATAAATTATTTTATTACTAGTACTTTAAAGTAGTTTGAAGACGTACTATGAATCTATTTACTTCATTTCGAATATTTATTCGAATATTTTTATATTTTATTAATGAAATGTTTCGTCTCGATATTATCAGCCACGATGAAGCCCTAGGGAAGAGGAAAATGACATTCAAATCCACACGTAAATGGGTAAAATATTGACGTAATAAAATAATTATAAATAAAATAGATAAAGGTAGATTATAAATATTTTTTTGTAAAAGTAAAGAATAATAATAAAGATAAATAGAAATAAACTTTGGTTTAAAATTTATTCGAACTAAAAAAAGATAAATAAATTTAACTTTTATTAAAATATTTAAATATAATTAGACAACAGTTTTGTTTTAAAAAATTGATAAGTAAGAGGTTTAATGAATAAACAGTCTATAACGAAGTTGTAATAGCCACATTGTAAAATAATAATAATAAAAAAATATATTAGTGGTAGCGAGGTGTACGTATAGCCAACCAACACTGTCATGTTGAGTCACTCTATGAGTGGCTGATATTCAGTTAAAATAGTATATATATATTTATATATATATAAATCAAAACTAAAAATAGAATGAATAAATGATAGAAAGGGAGTGTTATCAAAAGATTCAAATTAATAAGATATAATAATTCCAAACATGAAGAAAATAGATAAACATAATAAAATAGAATAAAATGGTAATGCTAAGCAAGGCAGTATGTGAATCTATCAGGAATGTGGAGACCAAATGAAGTGTACTAGATTAGAAAAACTCGACACCGTGTGGACAGTCCGGACATTGCTCTAGGAACTTTATTCTAGGTCACTCTCTGAGATTACTCTCAGAGACTGGTCTAGCCAAATTTTGGCCCTCAGTGTCGACAGATCGAACACCGCTCTCGCTAGACTGTCTCGCTCTAAGTGTCCCCGTGTATACCGGCCTTTAGAGAGGCTGGCTTTGATTCCCTGCTGAGTAAATGTTATTGTTATGATATAATGAGGAGCCTAGTATCAAAGACGGACATTCGTAATTTTTTCCGAATTTCAGTTATCGATTGTTTCTTATAGATTTTTGGCTGCTGCATCAGATTCCGCTATCCATTTGCATCAAAAACGACCAGAAAAGGGGTAAAAATGCAATAATATTTGTAATTTTGTTTCAAATACGGACAAGTCAACTCACGTTTTGCTTCAAAAATGGACATAACCGAAACAGCCAATCAGGTGGCTGCATTTTACTAACTCGGTCCTATGATGCACTGCGGGCTTTAGCATCTGAATACCTACTCCTACCATTTTGTCATACATGTTTAGAAAAATGGTACCCCGAGGGGAAATCGAGAAATCAATTTTAGCTCTAAATTTGGGGGCACTACCCCCTAAGAACTCTGAAAAAAGTGAAAAAAAAATTATTTCTCCAATATTATTATTCTAACCATTATTTTCAACATCATTTTTGCTTAAAAAACGGACAAAACCTTGTTTTTGTTTCAAAAGCGGACAACTCCACTTTTTAACTCCAATTAGGAGCTAAAATATTAAAGAAATTCACGTTTTCAGTCCTTCTAACTAGTTTTGAGTCTATTAAGAAACTACAAAAAAAAAATCATTGCTCTAGCACCTGTAGAATTTGAGCTACAGTTTTTCAGCTCTCCTGTAAAATTTTGAAATGTGCTCTTGTCCGTCTTTGATACTAAGCTCTTCAAATGTTCAATAATAATTAAATTTACCTACAAAATCTCAAAAACTAATAAATGGAAAACTCTAGGCAAGTATTTGTTAGCTCGTACATGAGAAAGTTTGTCTGAGTTGTCTTGGACCAATTTTTTTTTTTTAATTTAAGGTATTAATATGGAACCACTTCTTCTCTTTGTTACATAGAGCAGGGGTTCCCAAACCTATTTGGTGGCGTACCACTTAATATGTCTTCACTTTTTCATGTACCACTAACGTTTATACAGGAACAACCAGGGCATTTTTACAGAAGAAAGGGGGTCCGGGCCTCCCCCCTGAAAAATTTTGAGTTTTAAAGGTTCAAAAACGTAGGGCTATTCTTTAATACAAAAGGAGTAGGTAGTATATCACATTTATTAAATGCAAAAATGACTGAATTTAAGTTGTACCAAACCAGAGTACTGTATCATTATTTTTTTCACCTTCAATCCCGTGGATAGAGATTAGGTGTTTGAGGATGGTTGTTAAATTAAGAAGGACTAAATAAAAGTTGTATTTAAAAAGAAAAAAAAAAAACCATGAAAGAACATCAATAGAACATAGATTTATTTATTTTTTTTTTTTTTAAATGATAAAGAATATAATGAAAAAATACTTCCGTAATGTGGTTAGGCAGGTTAATGGGATGGATGTGCTTGCAATAATTGGCTCTAACTAACAATGTCCGGCGTGATGGGGCTGAGTTTTAAACGCAAATCATTCTCAACGCAGGACAATCTGTTTCTATACTTGATTTTGAGGTATATAAGGGATGAATCAAGGATCTTATATAAAGGGGATAGAGGGTTGAGGCAAAAAAGTGACCCCATGAAGATATGTAAAATATTAGCTCCAAAGGACAAATTACCTTCCTCTTGGTTATAGGTTACCAAGAATTTGTTAATAGTTGTCAGGTTATAACCTGTTAAAAAAGGTAATTTGTCCCAGTTCAAAGGTCGTGGAGCATGCGCAGTATGATTTTTTCTCCAATTTCTCTTACCTTCATGGGGTCCAGTGGCGTATCCAGCGGCTAGGTCTGGAGGGGGCACATTCTAAGTCAGTTTAGATCGGGGGGGGGGGGGGGGGATTGGTAGTGGTAACAAGAAAAGGGAACTACTTATTCAACAAAGCAGCCCCCCCCCCAAAAAAAGAATAAGAAGAACGTATTCATTAGAAAATTTTATGCTGATGCTTACTGCAGTACAATATCTTACTGTAAGTCATGGGCGTCGTCAGCAGTTAATTATTGGGGGGGGGGATCTATGGCGGGGGGTCCAGGCCCTCCCCCGGAAAATTTTGAAAATATGACCTCTCAACACAGCGCTTTTATGCATTTCTGAGGTGAAATTGAATATGATGTGAATGTAAAAATATTTATTAAACAAAAAAAAATACGGCATATTTTTTTTCACTCTATTGGGTCTGGGCCCGTCTGGGGGGGCACGTGCCCCCTGTGCCCCCCCCCCTGGATACGCCACTGATGGGGTCACTTTTTTGCCTTAAACCCCTTCTTAACATTACATAAGATCCTTGGGATGAATTCACTCCTAACAACCGCAAATATTTATGCGGTGCGTACCACTAGACACAATCCCGCGTACCACAGTTTGGGAACCGCTGATATAGAGGTTTTATTTTTGAAGTGAAGCAATGGTGGCGGGTTTGTACTCCAATCACCTTGCTCCTCCAAGATACCACAGATCCTTCACTTTAAGTGTATTTCGGACTCGGCGCTCTATCTATGTTTTTGATTTTTATATATCTATTATTGTTTCAGGATAATGGTGTAATGTCTGGATTTGCTTCTGTATTATCCTCACCTGCAGCACAAAGCATCGCTATGACTTTACTAAAAGATTTAATTAATGGCATGGTGTCGAAGAAGTCTCAAAATAATGATGAGCATAAAAAAGGTAATCTTTCTATATTATTATGTATATACCACTATCTACGACTACATTTTGATAAAAGACTGACTTGGGCTACACACACAAAACAAAAAAATACGTGTGGTGTCGCGGGACACCCGGTAGGAACGAAGTTCCTTACATTTTTCATTAAATATAAATTATAAAATCACACTGCTAAGTACGTATACATCGCTAACTACTTATACATGGTGGAGTTAGAAAAGAGACAAAATTAAAAGTAACAAACTGTTTGTACCTAGCAGAGTTAAGGCAAAATTAAAAGAAAATCATTATTTGTATAATTAAAGCAAGCGTCTTACTATAAATATAATATATTGAATATGAGAAAAAAGTGATCATGATGAGTTTATAGTGAAAGAGTATGTTTGTTAAAGGAGTTTGGATTGAAATAGGACTGTTTTTTACCTATCTGGCCAATTGATTTAAAATATTATATATAAAATATATCTCTTCCCTACTCTACAGCTTCTGCTTGTATCAGGGTGAAATTTTACATTATATTTTATTTATTTACAAAACAAAGTGACATTTTTGACATATATAACAAAAATAATCAAAACAAGTCAAGTAACAGGCTTCCTTTAACACTTTTTCCCGTCTTTTGAAGCTTACGTTTACGCGAGCGTTGTGCGTGAACGCTTGGGCGGATAACGTTTTCCGACGAACTCAGCCTGGGCATTGGTAAAATGAACATGTGTACCAAATTTCATCTAACTCGGTGATCTTTTACTCAAGTTATCGTCATCTGTAGATTTTGTGATGGTGATTTTGGTATTTTTTTCGGATTCACTCCCGGGCTCCAGAACGTGCCATAAGGAACTTCGTTCCAAAATGATAACAGACTCATAGTGGATACAAACTAATGACTAGACTTCTAAATAATTAATCTAAGCTCTCGTTATCTAATAAACTCCTTATCTATAAAACCAATTTGGACATACAGACTTGAGTTATGGGGAACTGCAAAGCATTCCTATTTAGAAAGGCTCCAAACAATTCAATACATTCTACTCGGCAAAATCGCTGACCTTTTTATTTTTCCAACCTAATCATCTACTATGACTTCAATGTTCACTTCGTTCGAGACCTAGCAGTTTTCTGTTATCAGACTTTTCAAAGTTGCCTAGCTTTCCATCCTAACCCTTTAGTACAACCCCTGGCAATTCTTTAGATTATAAAATAAATAAATAAAAAAATAAAACAGAGGGGAGTAACAATGTAACGAAGGTGTACGGAATGTTCTTCTTTAAACTGTTACTCCCCTTATAATAACAGAAGTGTGATATTCCTTTTTCCCAAAGTACATTGGACTATACATCCGTTTGTCTTAATAGTTATTTAGTCAAAGTCATTTATATCCTAAAAAAAAAACATAGGGGAGTAACAATCTAAAGAAGTACCCAATCACTCTCCTCCCAAATGATACCGAGTAACCCTCTTCGCAGTCTTGAAAGACTGTGGCCTCGCTACCACCAAAGTGATTAGGATAAACAAAAAAATTATATTTATGTATTAATATTTATGTTTAAACGAACAATCTATGGAGTACATTTACTGAGTTGCTTCTCACACCATGTTATCATGTCCTTTTAAATTTAATTAACAATGTTCCTTGTTACTTTATTTTTTATTTAGTTGTAATATTCTTTACAAATAAATAAAAAAAGATGTATATTATTAAAAAAGTTTTGTAAACAAACAAGTTCAGTGAAATAGTACATTACGCGTCGAGTGCGGAAAGTAGCATTTTGCATGCGAGTGTGGAGTTTGCACCCGAGGGACAGCGAGGGTAGTAAAACCACACAAGCAATGCAAAATGCCGTTTTCGCACGAGTTGCGTACCGTACTTTATCTACGATTGTTAGATTTAAATAATAAATACAGAAACAAATAAACTTGCTGTATGTAAGTTCGTATCTCTCTCTTAATAAAGATGGCATTAATTCATTAGTTGTATTTTTTGCCGAATTAATTATTTCTGGAGGATTATTATTCTCCACATTTTCGTCAAAGTCACTTGATTCACTCATTGTTTTTCACTAAAAACTTGATATAAACAGTTACTTTAATAAAAGAACACCGAATTAGTTTTGTTAAATGTAAACAAACTCACTAATCGTGCGCAAAGTTCTGAATAATTCCTCTTCTTTACCGCACTAGTGCGGTAAAGAAGAGGAATTATTCAGAACTATGAGACGCGCATGCGCAATGAATACAAGTACGTAAATAATCACTTTCTACTCATCTAAACAAAGATATAATGTTTATATTTCGTATCAATCGTAGATAAAAGATATTATTTTATATTCTAAACAAGGTTAGAGATATATTTACATATACCCCTCCCCTTCCGTAGAAAGGGGAGACTTGTAGGTGCTATAGTTTTGTGAGTTTAGATAAAGGTAGTAAGACTTGAAAATATTTAAATTAAAGAGGTTAACGCCCAAGTACAAATATATGTCCCTCTATTTATTTTTATTTTTTTTAACAAATCAAATAAAAAAAAAAATAAAAAAATAAAAAAATAAATAAATATTACAGGGTGTTTTAAAAAAAATGAACCGATTCCATGATTAAATATTTTATTAAGGAGAAATAGCAAAAAAAATTAACTTGTAATACAAGCATTCTACTCATATTCAAGCTTTATTTCATGTTACAAGTGCTCAATATGGCCACCCCTTGCAGCATGGACATCAAGACGATATGAGAATTCTTCCCAAACACGAATAAGTTAAAACATATCTGGATTAATTATACTTCGACGTGTTTGAGAAGAAGAACAATCTTATCAAATTGATCCTGATGTGATAGTTGTTATTCGATGCTTTAAGTTATCCAGATCAGATTTTTAGTCACTGATTTAGTTTTTGTAAACTCAAGAACACAGAATGCCTTCTGTTGAGAAGTCCCCATTTTGACATTCAACAAACAACTGAGCGTTCTTAGGAGACCGATGCACCGTGCGCAGTCATGTGGCAACCATCTGAAACTTAGAAACTTAATCTTTCACACAGCCACTCCCTCATTCTAATTTATACATTCACTTACAAAATATTTGATCATGGAATTGGTTCATTCTTTCAGAAAAAAATGTTTGTCTCATTGAATAGATGAAGTTTGATTATTTTTCCGACCCAAAATTCCAAATTTAAATTTGAAGTCCACGTTTACGCGAGTGTTGTGTGTGAATGCTTGGACGGATAACATTGTCCAACGAACTCGTCCTGAGCATTGGTAAAATGAGCATGACTACCAAATTTCATTGAAATCGGTTGACATTTCTCCAGTTATTGTCACACGTTTCAGAATTCGCGGATACACATTCCGACAGACAGACAGACACTAGACCAAAAGTGTTTCCTGATGTCTGAAACGGATTTCTGTCTTGGAATTTTTAAAATCGGAAACATAAAAGGTTTTTTGTTCTCAAAAGTGAACACAATGCTTCCGTTACCTTCGGTAAGCTTGGAAGCAATAAAATCAAAATTGGTTAGTTTTCATTTTGCTTTTTAATTATGAGACGTTTCATCCCTTTAAATAGTTTGTAAAGTCATCTTCAATCACAGCAATGTCCTAAAAATGAAACATATTAACAATGGTGTTCAAATTCACAATATTATTTCCTGTTTTTTCTTAAATTTTAACACTTAGATGTTGTGTATAAACATTTGGACTCAAAAGCGTTCCAACCAGTTTCATAATTCAAAAAACAACAATTTATTTTTTAAATTATAAAAATTATTTACTCTTCAGAGTGTGCAGCAGTTTAAAAGTTTTGACATTTTCATTTTTAGGCTGTGCTACATAAGTCGAAAAGCGTTACTAAAAAACGTTACCCGATGTATCAAGGAGTTAGAAAGGTATAGGAGGTGTGCACAGTCTGTCTCCAGCTGTTGGGCCTCCCTCACCGCACATCATAGGGCCGAAGAAAGTCGAAAATATATATTTTTTTAAATATCCTCCACGAGAGTTGGTCATAATTAAAATATATAAACATTGTTATTTGGGAAAAACCAACTTTATTTTATTCTATTTTTACAATATGTTAGTCACTAACGCATACCAGAAGCTTGAGGATGCCATATATTTTCCGTTTGTTTACTAATATATGTATTGTTTTTTTTTCAGAAATTGCAGAACTTAAAAAGATAATCGATGAACTAATTAAAGGTAAATATATAATTTATATTATTTAACTATAAATAATTTTACTATTGAGGTGATCATACACGATTCGGTCTACCTGAGAAGATAACTGGAAAGTGTATGCTCAAGTTATGACATAACTGCACTGTTACGATAGCACACAAACTCAGGTATACCATAACATGTATGGTAACCGTGCAAAACATGGGTGGAGTGCCTTTAGACACAAGTGTGGACATAATTTAAAAGGGCTCTCATTAAGCGTCATATTTCTTAAAATATAACACCACTGATACATTGACCCTATAAAATATTAAATAAATAACCATTTATTAAGTGTTAATACAATATTACAATTTCC
Source organism: Gerris lacustris (assembly GCA_951217055.1). Classification (NCBI taxonomy): domain Eukaryota; kingdom Metazoa; phylum Arthropoda; class Insecta; order Hemiptera; family Gerridae; genus Gerris; species Gerris lacustris. Next base: position 106,245,369 of record OX578277.1, on the reverse strand, counting down.
TCTTTCTATCCTATATCAAAAATCATACACTCAAATCAGCTTGTGCTGTGGTGGCCTTTTAAAGGCCTGAGTTCGATATTTATAAGTTTTTTATGCACGCATATATATATTTTTTTCTCTCTCCCTTTCTTGACTATTTGGTACTATAATAAATATATAATTTTTAAATTATTAATTCATAGCTTAACAACATAATTACATAAAAATCAATAAACGAATGTACAATATAATTTCAATAAATAATTAATAGATAAAACAGATTTTTTTTAAATGATTATAACACTAGATAATAGATAACACAAAACACAAGCACTTTTTTTTTAAAACTGTTTCAAGACTATTATATATTATATCACACTTGAATTATATTATGTATATATATTGTAGTTAAAAATGGATAAATTTTACTATCCAATATTTTACTAAATAATTGAGATCAGTAAATAGCTAAGATTAGATTCGCTAAATAGAATTATGTCATATTATATTAGGCTCAAATGGTGTTATTCTTGGTGCAACCAGGCATCACAGTATACTTGTCCTATTCTAAAGGGAGCCAGGGTAGCCGAGCGTGTTAGGGCGCTCGCTCAGCTATCAATAAGTCGAGGCAAATCGAGGTCGTGGGTTCGATCCCGTGCCATGATACTCTGATTTGCATCAATGATTCACAGACGGTGCAGGGCGAGGGACACCCTTTATGAGGACTCTTCCCCCACTCTTTGGTGTGGGTCCGATCCGTGTCATGACGATGTAATTTGTATCTATGGTTTCGAGGACGGAGCAGGGCGAGGGACACCCTTTATGGGGACTCTTCCCCCACGCTTTGGCGCACGCTTATATAGCTAACTAATGACCACACGATACTCGCTTTGGCGGTACAATGTACAAATGTATGATGTGTGAAGTAGCTGGAACTCTCCACCACGGGGCGTAAAAAGGGCCTAAGTGATGGCCTAATTGCAAGGTTCGAACAAGTGGTTCGTCCTACCCATTCTAGTAGGAAGTACTAGACTACTACTACTACTACTGTCCTATTCTATTCTATCATGGGCAACTCTCTTCCAAGTAACTCCTCCACAGCAAGTTCTCATTTCGTCTTCCCATTGTCTTCTTGGCCTTCCTCGTTTTCTTTAGTCTAGTGGTGTCCATTCCAGGATTCTTTTGGCCCACCTCTCATCTTTTGTCCTTATCAAGTGGCCAGCCCATTTCCATTTCCTCAGTATTCCTGTCTGCTATATCTTCCATGTTGGTCTGCCTTCTTATCCACTACATTGACCCTATTTATGTTTTAGCGAATTTTCAAAGAAAATTACGCTATTACAATGGCTTCAAAATTTTTGTAATGCGAATTTTTGAAAAATTTTCCATGGAAATCTATTCTGAATAGTTTCCTAAAATTTAATACTTTTTTTTATGAATGTTATGTATATATGTGTCACTCCAGACGATATCTCCCCTTAGGATGCACTTAAAAATTTCAAACAAATTTTAAAATGTTATTAATATCAAAAGAAAGGATGAGTTCGTTGGCCAGAATGTTTGGAGTTCATTTAGGGGTCAAATTTTGACAATATAGGGTCAAAAATAGCATAAAAATGTGTTTTTTTTTCCATTTTACCCCCCTTTTATATGAAAATATGATAAAAGTGTACATAACAAAAATTACTGTACTCTTAAAGAGCTTTCCAACGATGTGCATCTTGAAGGGTAAATACTTTTTTGACTTTTGTACCCCGTACCCGTGTGTACCAAAAAAATTTCTTTTTCACCCTTCCATATTCTAAACCAAAATTTTCCTATATTATCATAAGCCAATAATACTCAGATTTCTTTGAAAATTCGCTCATTAAGTCATGGTGCACGACTGGACTTTTTTATTGAAGTAATTGTATATATTGCTTTTTTTTGTAGATAAAGAGAAGACTTCGGCAAATATTCTTGAAATGAAAAACAATGAACTGAGGAGGACCAGTGAAAGGAATGAAGCACTTGCTAACGAAGGTGACTAATAATCCTTATTTAAATGATAAGTTGACTTATAGCTGGCATAGAGGATTACAAAATATCCGAGGTGTGCTCAGAATTCAATGTCGACAACTTCACTAATCTGATTATTCTAGCACACGCTGGTTATCTCTTCATTTCCATTGATATATAATACAGTAGAACCTCGCTTACACGACCCTCAATAACACGAAAACCTCAATTACAAGCGCAATTTTCAAATCCTCTTGAGATTGCCATAACACAAAATGTTAAATTAACCTCTTTAACGCGACTATTATTATCCGAACAACCTCAATAACACGGATTTTTTCCAATTCACAACGTAACTCAGAACCTCTATAAAAAGTGGTTTTGAGAAGTCAACCTCTATAACGCGTCTCTATACAGGAATGGGTCGATCTTGAACAAGTCTAGACTTGAAAACCCTGCCCATTAACCTTGATAACACGACTGATAGCCAAAATAACCTTGATAACACGACCCTCAACAAAAAAGAGCACCTCGATAACACGACTGTTTCTCTAATCCTCTTGAGACACTTAATATCGAGGTTCTACAGTATATTATCAATATCTGCTAGGTTGTGATGGTATTGGAAAGTTACTTATAAGAGAATTAATATTAAAAATAAATGAAAAAAAAAAACAAAAAAAAAAAAAAAAAAAAAAACAACTAATCCTCAAAGGTCATAAGTATAGGGTGGAGCGCGGCAGACGTATGAATTTGAAGAGGGGATTGCTTCCTTCCTATTGGTCCTAGACGGTTGAGAGTAGGGTCGTATGAAAGAGGGGGACGGGAAGTTTATGTTCCACGTTTCAGCAGGACGGGGCCAAAGCCCACACAGCAAGGGTTTGCTTAAAGTTTTTGCAAGACAGATTTCCCGGGCGTCTCATCTCTTTAAGAGGCGATTTAAACTGCCCAGCAAGATCGCCTGATTTGGCTCCTTGTTATTTTTTCCTGTGGGGATACCTTAAATCCTTGGTGTACAGCGATCGTCCCAGAACCCTGGGAGCCCTCAAGAACAACATTCGAGCCAAAATTGCCAAAATTCCTGTGGAAATGCTCGAAAGAGTGCACAAAAACTTTGAAAAAAGGCTTAATCAGTGTTTGGAGTGTGAGAGGAACCACTTATCCGATACTTTGTTTAAATCTAGGTAAATTTAAATTTTCCATGTAATTAAATCAGGAAAAAAAATTTTTTAAAAAATATTTTGTAACATTCTGTGTTTTATTACATTTTCAAATTCATACGTCTGCCGCGCTACCCGTTATATGTTATTTAGTTTATATTGGTGAACATCTGGTTGAGTGTCAGTATCTTTTCAGTTTGTTCTAAATTGAAATGATCTAGTTTAAGTATAAAGTCGCTAAGTTAAGGGTTAAATTAATGATAGTAATTTGCTCCTTTTTTTACAGTGTCTAATTTGAAGAGGAAGCTTGCAGAGCAGGAAAAAGCAGGGTCTCTTTCATTAGATCTACTGAGGGGTAAGAGATTTAAATATCTAGTCCTATTATATGAGTAATTCTCAATTTAAATTGGGCATTAGCTGTCCCTCTGACACAACCTGTCATGTCTTGGTGTGAGATTTCTAAGCAAACAAGGGAGCAATTTGTTCAAAGTGTTAAACAAAATATATATTACAGAAGCTGGATAATTTGTTGTATAGAAAACTATATTGACATATATTCTCCTCCAGTCTTTCTGACCAAAGGAGCATTTTTTCAAAATATACTGCATTTTTTACAAAATATACTTTGGGGTTATTTTGTTTTATTATCTTTATTATTATGCTTATCTTCTAATCCGACAAGTAGATAAGAAGTTAGTTAGAGGTTGTCGCTCGCTGACTCACCATCTCATACACTTCCGCTCTGTTTTGCAGTACCTGCTCTGCTAATTAGTACCTCGTGTGTCCCAATTTTTCCCTGTTTCCTTTTCCTACATTCTTTTACCTCCCTCCCTTCCTACCACGCTTCTTGACAGCTGCTGCACCAATATAAGGTATATATTATTTTATTTATTGGGGATTAATCAACTGAACCACCAGACCTCTACTACAGTCCATTAACTTCCAAATCCATAAATGTTAATCCATACAATGTTATAGAGTAATATTACCAGCCTGCCAAATCCACAGTCCATTAACTGCCAAATCCATCAATGTTATAGAGTAATATTACCAGCCTGCCAAATCCACAGTCCATTAACTGCCAAATCCACCAATGTTAATCCATACAATGTTATAGAGTAATATTACCAGCCTGCCAAATCCACAGTCCATTAACTGCCAAATCCATCAATGTTAATCTATACAATGTTATAGAGTAATATTACCAGGCGGCCAAATCCACAGTCCATCAACTGCCAAATTCACCAATGTTAATCCATATAATGTTATAGAGTAATATTACCAGCCTGCCAAATCCACAGTCCATTAACTGCCAAATCCACCAATGTTAATCCATACAATGTTATAGAGTAATATTACCAGCCTGCCAAATCCACAGTCCATTAACTGCCAAAACCACCAATGTTAATCCATACAATGTTAAAGAGTAATATTACCAGCCTGCCAAATCCACAGTCCATTAACTGCCAAATCCACCAATGTTAATCCATACAATGTTATAGAGTAATATTACCAGCCTGAAGAAGCTCTAAGTAAGGGAGAGATATAGCTGCTTTTTTTAAAAAAAGAAAGGAGAAGGAAGAAATTTATTTTAACCCTTAAAAAGACCAAAGGATAATATTTATCAATATAGTTTTCTAAACAATAAATAATCAAACAAGGGTTAACCACCAAGAAAAAATATAAACAAGCTGGATAATGTTTTTAGTTTGGAGTTTGATCTGGAAAAATTAAACAGTTTTTAATTTTGTCCTCGACATTACTGTCCCTAGCCACTTTTTAAATTTGTTAGGGATAAAAATTGTCAGGGGTTTCTGGTTAATACGTATTAATTCGTGACAAGATGAAAATACTAAAAAATATTTTTTTAATATTTCATGTTTAATGGGTGTTTTATAGGTGTAATAAAAACAAATTTTTTCTCTTACATAAGACGTTTAGACTCTTTATAGGGTCATCTTCTGTCACAGTTCTTTATTATATTATTGGTGAATTTAAAAATCCATCTCCATGAGAGTGGGTCTTAATTTAGTTAGTTATAATTAAAAATAAACATCACAGAAACATAATTACTAATTTAACAACATAATTTTAATTAAATTAAATCTGTGGTTTTGACTAGTGGTGTAAAACATGGTGTTTTTACTGTTACTACGTTGATACGGATTGAATCCTGATTTGGGATTTAACTAGGTAGATGTTTCCATGAGTTGTATTGACTCCGTATTCAATAAGTTTTCAATACTCCAATCTTTTACTAGGTTACTTTGATAAATAAATTGATTATAAATAATTTTTTAACCTTCAATATTTATAGCCAGAAAAACTAAAAATGACAAATATTTTTATTACTAAAATATTTTATAACTAAAAAAAAGTTATATTTTTTTGTTGAGTGGAGTGGTTTTACAGATTTGACTTGTTCCACCATAAAACCCACTAGAGGTGCTCACTCACATTCTGCACATGTCAGGATCGAGTTCATGTATTTCCATGAGATTTGATCCAGATACAATGCCAGAATCTAGTGTATCGTATCTGGATCTAAATCATATTTGATCCGTATTGAATCTAGGTTTCCATGGACAATTTGGATTCAAAAACTGTATTCAACCAGTATTCAATCCTTATTGGAACATCAGGAAAACGTAGTAATGGTCTAGGACTTCAGATCTAATGAAGTCTTCAATTTTATAAGTTCTGTCCCACATAGGATTACATTTTAACACAGGTAAATTTGATATGTACCTATATTGTCAACCTACTGCTGTTGATAAACCTCAGAAATGATTGCCACAGACAACCAAATGATTTATAGACTGCACTTTTAAAACCTTGTTTATTTTATTAGATAGTTTTGTTAAAATTAGCAAAATTTAACAGAATTAATTATCTATTTTTAATTAATTATTTATTTTTTACAGAAAGAGAAAATATGTTGGAAAAAATCAACGAGCTAGAGGGTGATCTAAAAAGTGAGTTAACTGTATTATAAAAAATTTCATATTTATTATTAAAAAGATTTGATCTATATACAGTGTTACCAGTAAGAAAATAATTAAATATTAAAGTATACATTTATTTTCTTTTACTTATAGTGCTCTAATAAATGTATTACATTACTTATACAGTAGAACCTTGCTTACACGGCCCTCAATAACACGACAACCTCAATTATAAGTTCAATTTTCAAATCCCCTTGAGATTGCCATAACACATAATGTTAAATTAACCTCTATAACGCGACTATTATTATCCAAACAACCTCTATATCACAGATTTTTTTCCAATTCACAACGTAACTCAGAACCTCTATAACAAGTCGTTTTGAGAAGTCAACCTCTATAACGCATCTCTATACAGGAATGGGTCGATCTTGAACAAGTCTAGACTTGAAAACCCTGCCCATTAACCTCGATAACACGACTGATAGCCATAATAACCTTGATAACACGACCCTCAACGAAAAGAGCACCTCGATAACAAGACTGTTTCCCTAATCCCCTTGAGACACTTCTTATCGAGGTTCTACTGTATTAATTTCATGCTATTTTCTAGTACAAGGTCCATAGGGTATATAGTGAAGTAATACAAATTGCTTTTATATGCAAATATTTCACCTCCTCTTGAGGCAACTTCAAGCCATTAATTTTGTTTTCCTGTTTATTTATTATTTAGATAATCCTTATGATTGCTTTTTAACTACAAGTCTCCTGGTAGCTGTGCAAATCCACATTGCCTTTAAATTATTATTCATATGAAGACATACATGTGAATAAAAAAATTCTATTTTTTTTAAAATACCCTTGACAACCTACATGCTACTGAAGAAAAATATAATGGGACAAATAGAACACATATTATAAGATATTTTTATTCTTGGGGAAACAAAATCAATTTTGACAGATTTAAATAAAAAAAGGGGAGGGGGTATTTAATAATTAGACAATAATGGGTCACAAAAGTAAAACATCATTAAAGTATACGATAGGATGAGAGGAAGCTATGTGCCACACTAATTGCCAGACTATTTTTTTTTTTTTTTTACTTTATAAAATCTATTTATGGAAGAAGAGAGAGATGTAGACGTGGAAGACCCCTCCTCTTTCTGTACATTACAGAAAACCATCTGCTTTTTTATTTTGATTGAATTTACTCAGTGATAACCTTTATCTTTCCGTAACCATTTTATGTGTAATTTTCTCAATTCACTTTGCTTAACTTCTTAAATCAAACTTTTCAACTATTAGCATTTTGTTTGGATGAATGTGGTCTAGTAATCTTACCATTTTAACTATTGCTATTATTATTATTCATGGTTTATTTCTGTTCTGTTTAGGATAAAAAAAAAACTCAGAATTCTTATTATTTTTACAAATATGATGTATTGTAATTTCATTAAGTATGTATTTGTTTTGTTTTGTTTTCTTTGGATATAGCTAATTTTCATTCATATTCGACATCTTTATAAGTGGTCTAAAAGCTTTGAAAAGTAATGTTTAATAAATATCTTATCTAAAATCACCTTATGTATTAATCCTTAATTATTTTTATTTTAAGAGTGAGTTTTATATTAGATTTATTATTATTATTATTTATTTGTTTTTATTATATAAATTGATTTAACGTTATCTTTCCAGTTACCCAAAGTGAAAAAGAATTGAAAGAAGCCGAAGCTCAAGAAATTAAAAAGGAATGTGAAGAGCAGAAACAATCCTGCAAGGAGCTTAATGATCTTGGTATGTCTTATCTTAGTCACTAATCAGTTGATCGGGGAGGGTAACAACTTGTTACAACCTAGCAATTAGGCAAATAATTTAGGTCCTGTTTATTATCCCATATGGAGTTGATCCACTTCACACACAGATGTACTGCCGAAGCAAATACGGTTTCTTCAATAGTGGGCATTAATTTACATCAGGGTTTCCAAAACTGTGTGCTGCGGCACACTGGTAGGCTGCGAGTCCGGCCAGGAGTGCCTCAGGATCCAGATTAAAAAAATAAAAAAATCAGAACAAAATAATGCCTTTCTGTAGAAGTACAGTGGTTTAAAACGTAATAGTTCTATATTTTCTAATGGAACTATATTATTTATTATGAGAGTAGTTGTTATCAGGTGAAATGATAACACTTCACATCATAAAGCATGCCCTCCCCTATCCCTAAACCCTGGTCTGGTAATTTACCAGACACCTATTTCTAGTAATTAAAGTTATAACAAAAAAAAAAAAAAAACTAAATAGAAATTTAACAAAGTAATAAGGACTGTACACTTGAACTAAAAATGTTATTAATTTATCTTTGGCCTGATGAAGGTACTAAAGAAGTATTGAAAAACACTGTGTCTATGTAAATAATAAGTCCCTTACTATATCAAGTATTCATTAACGTTTTAATAAATGTTCCTGAAGTAACTGTGTATGATGGGTAAAGCCAAAATAACTATAAAAGTGATTTCCAGACAAGTAAATTTAAAAAAAATTCCTCATACCCCCAGGTAAGTGAGGGGCCCAAGTAGACCTACAGGCATAGGGTCTAGGTTGACTCTCGGCACCCCTGCTTAAATTAATAGGTGTGTCGTGTCAATTGGGTGTTTTCTATAGTGTGCCGCGGGTGAAGAAAGTTGGGATAAACTGGTTTACATGCTTTACCCACCCCAAATTATCTTTAATGTGTAAATACCCAAATTATCTTTAATGTGTAAATACCCAAATTATCTTTACTGTGTAAATATTCCCTTGTCTTAAAATAGTTACTATGATGATCCTTTAGATTAGGGGTTCCCAACCTTTTTCCTTCATCGACCCCTTTTAAAAAAAAATTTTCTTCATCGACCCCCTTGCATGTTTCCATTAATATATAGCATACATTAGGAGAACACTAATAATTGCACTTAAAAATCTTAGAGATAACAATTTGTGCTAAGAACTTGGATAAAAAATTTGAAAAAAGGGGTTTATATAAGATTTCAGATAACAGATATATCGACATTGGACAGTTCAATTTTTATTAATGTGGTCATTGTGTGATATATTGATTTTTTTTAATATTTGGCCTGAAATTACCTGTTTGATGTTACCTAGCAAATATAACATATTATCTTCTTTTTATTGTTTGAAGTGTTCAGTGTAAATTTTCAAAACAAAGATAATATGTTCACCTGTTAGTTGTCACTTATTTGCAACAGTTCGCTGAAAATTTTTTTGAAGTGAAACTTCTTTGGCGGCGGTAGAGTGAATTTTTTCATAAAGTGAAATCGTGTAACGAAGTTTGCGATTCGAGACTCGTCCAAGTGTAACATTTTTACAGATTAATTGTATTATATCTATTTAAAGACCAGCAAATCAAAACAAAGATTTTATTTTTATTGGAATAAATGTGGTTGCCTTAGCGTAGCAATATTTTTTTCAGTTAAATTTTCCATAACCATTTCTTAATCCTGATATAATAAATTCGTCAAAAAATGAAGGAGAGCAATGCATTCTAGAACTTAAGTTTCACTTCCAATGCGTGAGAGCCTCACACATATTTTTTTTTCTGTAATTTCTCTTAATCTGGAGCTATAATATCGAACATAAAACATCAAAAACTGTTTCTACAATGAGTAGATTCATCCAACTGGACAGAAAATTCACAAAGTAAGGATTTTTTTTTAACATCTTGTGACATTTTATCTATACAACGTTGTATGAAGTAATTACTGTGCGAAATACTTTTTAAAACTGGTCAGGGTTTATTTTCACCAGTTTTTATTACCTCTTTTATTGCTTGTGGGCGATATTATTTTTTCACCAGTGGTATGTGGATATCCGGCTTTTGCAATTAACAAAGAAATATTGTAAGAGGCTTCTAATCCACCAACATTATTTATAGAAGTTGACCGCTTAAGAAATTAAATATTTCTTTTAGATTCTTGAAATAATCAATATTCAAACCTTTTAAATTTATCAAATGACCCACAATAGACCCCTGGAATACTATAGACCCCTTTTAAATTTCCATAGACCCCCAGTAGTAGTAGTAAGGGGGCGGGGAGGCCAAGCCTGGCAACTAGACCGCACTCGGGTCCTTTTTGCCAACCCCTGGTTTTTCACGCCCATCGAACCACCTCAGTCTTACCCTCAAGTCTCCTAGTTTGGGTAATAAAGGAGAGGATATCCTGCCACTTAAGTGTGACAAGTTCCTCCTCTCTGATAATCCCTGATCCTAAGGTGTGAAAGCGTAGTCTCCCATGTCCTTCGCAAGCTCCCACCAGGTGGTAGGCTGTTTCCTCTCCTTCACCACATACTGGGCATGTGGGGTCCTCTTCAATCTTTAATAGTGCCAGATGTCTATTTAGTTGACAATGACCTGTTAAGACCCCCACCATTTTTCTTAGGTTGGGTCTACTCAGTCCCATGAGCCATCTGGTTTTCCCTTTATCTAGCTTAGGCAGCATCATCTTAGTTTGCCTGCATCCTTCAGTTCTTGTCCACACCTTCCCTGCTTCCTCCCAGATCCACATTTTGATGGCCGATTTGGTTTGACCTCTGGACCAGTCAATAGCGGGCTCTGGTCCGCAGAATGGCATGGAGGCACCCCTTTTTGCTATTTCATCTGCTTTTTCATTTCCCGGTACTCCTGTGTGTCCAGGAACCCAAAGCAGAGTAACCTTCTTTAACTCTGCAAGCGTCTCTAAGGCCTCTTGGCATTCTTTGACCAGTGCTGAGTCTGCACTGGGAGCGCAGAGTGCCTTAAGTGCTGCTTGACTATCCGAGCATACTACTACTTTTTTAGTTCTCGCCTCTACCACCTCTTGCCTTCTTGCCACCTCTAGGATGGCGTAGACTTCGGCCTGGAAGACTGTGGTAAATATTCCTAGTGGGAAACTCTCTTGGGTGCCGGACCTTTCTAAGTAAAGTCCCGCACCTGACATACCATTCTCATTCTTTGAGCCGTCCGTGTATGCCACCAGAGTCTCTGTATCAAATTTAATCTCTCCTGATTCCCAATCGGCTCTGAGTGGGATTTCTACCTCATATTTCCTTTTCAGCTTAAGCTGATGGTCCACTCCTTTAGTTCTGATCCCCGTAAGTGGGACCTTAAGTTCAGCGAACCTTCCTATGTCCAAGTGTCCTATAACGGACCTTTCACCTAGCCATTGTCCGTTGTCTCTTAGTCTGACATACGAGGCGATGGCTTCTCCTCTGATCCATAGCTGGAGAGGGGGGACTCCTACTAAGGCTTCCAAGGCTGCCGTAGGTGTAGTCCTCATGGCCCCTGTTATACTACGGCAGGCTAACCTCTGGACCTTGCTAAGCCCCTTAGTCGAGCTGGCAACCTCAGTCCTAGGCCACCACACCAGGGATCCGTAATGAATCCTAGGTCTAATAACTGCGGTGTACAGCCACTTGAGGATTTTCGGGGACAGTCCCCATGTCTTCCCTACTGCTCGTCTAAGTTGCCAGAAGGTTATCGTAGCCTTTTCTACTACCTTGTCCAAGTGTGATTTCCAAGTTAGTTTTTGGTCTAAGGTAATACCTAGGTATTTTACCTCGTTGGCCAAAGTAAGCTCATGCCCCAGCAATTTGGGAGCTTTGAAATCCACAAGTTTCCTTTTCCTTGTGAAGATTATCATCTCAGTCTTTGATGGATTGACTGAGAGTCCTACCTCTCTACACCATCCTTCAATTATCCTACAAGCTCGTTGCATCCTTTCACAGCAGGTACTTAGGAACTTGCCTCTAATCAGGACTAGTCCATCATCTGCATATGCCTGCAAATAGATATCCTCCTCGGTCATTTTCCTCATAAGTCCATCCATCACCAGGCACCACAGATGTGGCGAGAGGCAGCTGCCCTGGGGGCACCCTCCTGACACCACTCTAGATGCTTTAGTGCCGGTCATTGATGAACTAACTTTCCTCCCTTTTAGGGAGGATATTATCCAATTGATGATAACCTGGGGAGTATTCCTCTGCGTCAGTTCCTCCTTTATATTACTAGATTTTGCCTTATCGAAGGCTCCTTCTACATCAAAGAAGAGGGCTAAAGTGTAGTCTCCTTTGTGCATTGCCTTTTCTATCCTAGAAGTGGCCGCGTGGAGAGCTGTTTCAGTCCATAGACCCCCAAGGGGTCCACCTGGACCCCGTTGGGAACCCCTGCTTTAGATCTTTCAGTGGTAATTGTCTTAATGTTTAGGTTTGTCTTGTCTTTGACAATAAGTTATTTAAAATAACTTATTGTAAGTAGAAAACCAATTATCTGGTTATTTGTTTCTCCGGGCCAACCTTTTCTATACTGGAAGAAAATTTGAATTTTACTTAATATCATATCAATGATTAAACACATATAAAAAGTTGTTCTACAATATCAATGATATGCTGCTTAAGTTCTTCAATCTTTTAATAAGAAGTCTTCTAAGATAATTTTATTTTCGCCTATTTATTACGTGTGACGTTTAATGTGATTTATTAAATTATTTACAGTTCGAGTTTTGACGAAAATTGGTCAGGAGAATTCTAGTAGCACCCCATCCTCTAGTACCACTAATACTACATCGGAAAAGGAAGAAGAAGTGTTAACGAGTATGTAAAATTCAATTTAATATTTTCTCATTAAATTTTTAAAAAATTATTAGTGTTTTTTTTTCTTTTTGAAGGCTTTAAAGAAATTAGTTTTTTTCTTTATTTTGTGCTGTCTTTACATGCAAATCAAGTCATTATTAGATTATTACAGGGCGAGGGTTATTATTCAGCCACTTTACTAATCTGCTTGATATGGTCATCAGTGTAGAACATATCTCACCTCTCTGGGATTCCATCTCACCAGATATGTCACTGTTTAGACCATGGCTATACCGTTCCCCAATTAGTAGTTCCGTCTTTAATTTTATTATCTGAATAACTTGACTGAAGAATTATCGTAGCTATGGTTATATGCACTTTAGACTGTTAAGGTACAGACATCTGGTTCAAATCTCAGTGAGGTGAAAAAATGTTTTTTTCCGTGGTAGGCTGTGAAATAGTAACTTTAGAGCCTAAAAAAAATAGCTAAAATCCATTTTTTCATTACGTGGACTTAAAAAATCTTTTCATTACTCCTAGCTGTAAAGAAAAAATCTTTTACGTCCTAGGAACTAAAAGATTTTTATTTTCCGGCGGGTAGTTTTCAAAACTTCCGTTAGTACCGCTGCAGTCTTTGTAGAAATGCTTCTAGTACGATTAAAATCCGCTAGATGTCAATGCGTTTTATTTATCTTTTCTTATAGTGTAACCTCTTTTTAAGGTTTCTTTTTTTAAGTCTTAAGTATGTACTAATATTTGTTATTATTATATATTGATTAGTGATTAATATTTAATGTTTTTTCATTGTCTGCTACCTCGGAAAAAATAGCATATGCTGCGCGACTGTAAAGTGTTTTTTCTTTACCTTGGCAATATTTACTGTCTCGCTTCGCTCGACAGTAAATGTAATTGCCGCGGTAAAGAAAAAACTCACTTCACAGCCTAGTAACATAATATACTATTATTTTAACTATCACATTAAATAAATTTGTGAAGGAGGTATCCCTTTTGTTTTGTATCCACCAAATTTGTAGGTTCTGAAATTTTAGGAAACAGATTTTGAGGAATGACCAGATAAATTGGTTTATACTTATTTTCTAAAATAATTATGGGTTTTTAAGAGAGCAGATGCAGTCTACTCTCGATAATTCAAACATTCATTAAAACAAATCTCTTAATAATTCGAAACAAATGCTTGAGTCCCTAGAAAAGCTCTTCGTATTTTGAAGGAAAACAATGCAATTTGATACACTCAGTAGTTTGAAGTAAAATTCTGTAAAAGTGGAGACATCGACATGGGGAAGTTCAAAGTTCCTCTCCCCAACTCTTGACAATTCCAACTTCCTTCCTGGAGAGAAATGCGTCGACCGTTTCTGATTGGCAAAATAAACTTGTAAATTTAATAAAAAATTATGAACCACGTAACATTTTTTTTGTTTCTGGACAATTGTTCATTTTTTCAAAACTTCATTTTTCCCCCAAAAACTACTTCAAGATTACAACCGCTTGATTTTAAAACTTTTTATCTCCACGCAAGAGCAATTCATTATAGAAACTGCGAGTCTTTTCCCTCCAAATCCGAGCTAAAGAGCAAGTTTTTGAAGCTTTATTAACACTTGAAAAAACTATTGACCATATCCGTTAGAGTTCCTAAAATCATAATGTAATAACAGATTCTCCAAAGAAAGGCTTATTTTCCTTAAGGTGGGTTCATAGCTAGTGGATACGTATTTGTGGAGGACTATATAGATAACAATATATATTCGGAGAACCACCGAGACGGAGGACGGAGTCGTTGTTTCCCTCCCCTCGAGTTTCGGTCGGCCAGGTTATAAACAAAGGCAATTATAACATCGTTTTTCAACTTGAATTTAGTTCTCTTGCTTAAAAAATACTTATATAATAAGATTATTGATAAGGACTTTTATTATTTTATAAATAAGATATAGGTATATATTAAAAATAATGTAGGAACAGATATAATAAGCACTGATATAAAAAACACAGATATAATACACAGATAAAGATAAAACACTGATAAAAAAGTAGATTAAACACAGATTATAATAAAAATAATGCAGGAAAAGATAAACAGATACAAATATATTATAATAAAACAATTTTAACATAGAAACAGAAAGGAAATAAGAAGAGGACGAAGTGAAGGTTTCATACAGGTTTTAAAGCGGCACCGCAAAAAAGATGGTTTGGAACCCACTTTCTGCGGCACCACAAAAGAGTTACCATAGATGAATCCCTTCGGGCCTCCGCAATTGCGTATCTGCTAGCTATGAGCCCACCTTTATTTTTTATTTGTTTAATATTGTATGTACATACTGTACTTCATTCTCACATACTGTATGTAAAATGCATTAAATTTGTTTGTTAAAATATATATGATGGCATTTCTTCCTGCCCCTTATATGTTCTTTCATCCCACCATTTGATAATTTTAACTCTTGATAATTCAAAGTTATTTTGAGATTTCTCCAACTTCAAATTATCGAAATTCGACTGCACCTGAATCAATGACATGTTGTTATGTTTGTTGGACTAACTAACACTGACATAAAAATTCAAAATTGGCCCATTTGCATTAATTCGTAATTTGATTAACATAAATTGAATGGCTTAGCGTAATAGTGCCTTTTCTGAATAAAACACTTGGTGAGACAAGCCACAATGTATTATAGTTAAAAATATACTGCCAATTAGTGTGGCGCATAGCTTCCTCGCATCCAATCACGTACTTTATTGATTTTATGTTTTTACAAGCCATTATTGTCTAATTTATTTAATTGTTTTCCCTTTTTTTGCTTCCAAGCTTACAGAAGGTAAGGGAAGTTATGTGATCATTTCGAAGAACAAAAATATTTTAGGTCGACAGAAATCCATTTCAGACATTAGGGAACATTTTTGGTTCCGTGTATGTCTGTCTGTCTGTCTGTCGGTCTGTCGTTCAATTTTTGCGAACCAACAGATCTTAAAAACTACTAGTTCGATTTTAATGAAATTTGGGTGGTAGGTCATAATTAGACCATTGTTGGTCCCATATAAGTTTCAACCTTCTGCGCTTATTTGTTTCTCTTCCACATACGCACAAACATACATCTATTTACACTTATAGCTTCAAAAGTACTTATCTGATTTGTATGATACTTTTACAGTTTACCGAAAGTAACCCGCAGATATCCCAAGATTAATTTGAACCGTCTGCGCTCTTTAACTTTTACTAAATCAATACTTTAATTCATGTATAAAATTAAAACAATTTTGACAGATTAAAAAACGGGGGAACAATTAAACAAATTAGACAATAATGGCTTGTAAAAAAAGCATAAAACCAATACAGTACGTGGATAGGATGCGAGGAAGCTATGTGCCACACCAATTGGCAGTCTATTTTAATATGCTAAGATATGATTTTTTACATGTATTAAGGTATCAATTAAGCAAAAGTCAAAGACCGCTGATGGTTAAAATTAATTTGGTACTATCTGCGTAGATAGTACTTTTGAAGATATAAGTGTAAATAAATGCATGTTTGTATGCATGAAACAAATAGGTGCAGAAGGTTGAAACTTATATGGGACCAACAATGGGCTTAATTATGACCTACCATACAAATTTCATTAAAACCGGGCGTGTAGTTTTAAGATATGTTGGTTCATAAAAATTGAGTGACAGACAGACACGGAACCAAACATGCTCCCTGATGTCTGAAATGGATTTCTGTCTTAAAATTTTAACAATGGGAGACAAAATATTTTAGATCTTCAGAACGATCACATAGCTTCCGTTACCTTCGGTAAGCTCGGAACTATATATTATAAAATAATTAGTTATTATTATCTTGTAGAAAATAGATTAAGGTAGGCTTTAATAGTATTAGTTTTTTTTTTAAAAAATAAATAAATAAATATATATGGTTTCCAAGAAGCAGTATTATTAAATGTAGTAATTATTGCTAAATTAAATTAAATAATGTTGTGGGATGGTCCCCGTTATAGGTAAACATATTTGATAATATCTTTATAGTACTTCCTCTTTCTATAACTTTGCTCTTTCACAGGTATAATATTAGCAATTTCTCATTGAATTTCAAATTATCTTTCCATTCTTTTCATCTTTTATGTGAATAGTATCTGATTTTTGTTTTCTTCTTTTTTAGAGTTGGCATCTTTGATTGAAAATACCAATGTAAATCCTGAGTAAGTGTTTATTTATTTAATAAATATTATGTTCAGTAGCCTCTTGATTATCTGTGGGGGTGTTGAACCAGAAGAGTGCACAAATTTAATGAAGACAGTATTAATTTGTGTTAGTTATATCAAATTTTGTTCATTCCATATTTGATCAAGATCTTTAAGTATACATTTAAGGATACAGTACAAAAAATCGGGTACGGGGTACCTCGGAACTTTTCCTCACTTCAGAGGCCACTAAAGTGGCCTCTCCTGCTGCTTCGCAGCAGGAGGAAGCAGCATTGGACGTGGTCAGTACTTGGATGGGAGACCGTTCTGAACTAACTGATTTATTATCATTTTTACAAAAAAACAACCTTATTTTTAATACCTATATTTTATATAATTATTTGAAGTTTGGCGGTATTTTGACAGATGTAAACAAACTTTGACGTCATCAAAATGATCGCACTAATAAATAGTTATATTCGCTTATAACTTTTAAACTAATTAATAGAATTTCATTGGGGTTTTTTATATTTGTTCCTTAATTTTTTCCGGTTCCAACGATATGCTATAAGTCAAAAACCTATAGGTAATTTCAGTATTATTAACCGTCAAAGTTTAAAAAATCAAAAATTTATAACTTCAAAATGGCGGCCAAAATCAAAATTATATTTAGTGGGCTTGTTTGTCATACAGAGAGGTACATTCGAGCCAAATTTCAACTCGATCAGGACCATTTTCGATTTATTCCAATTTTTTTAAAATGTTTCCTGACTCAGCAAACTGGGTTCAAGATGGCGGAAGAAGTTGATTTTCTGGGCGGCACAACTACAGGTTAGGACTGATTTTTCTGCCAAGTTTCAACTCTCTGGGAAATACCTTGGGCGCTACTATGATAACACACATACACACACACATACACACACACACACACACACACACATACATATGTCATGCTGAAAACCACTCAGGAGGTCTTAAAAACACCTAAAACGGATAATTCTGTTGAAATCTCGAAAAAAAATTTTTTGGTGGAAACAATACTTTTCCTACTATTAGTAGTGAGGAAAAGTAAAAAGAAAATAATATAAAAATAAAACTAGAGATAGACAAATCTCTAGTACCTCAGGTATGAAAATTGTACCTCAGGTATGAGGATTGTACCTCAGGTATGAGGATTGTACCTCTGGTATAAGGATTATACCTCAGGTATGAGTATTATACCTCAGGTACGAGGATTATACCTCAGGCAGGAGGATTATACCTCAGGTGTGAGGATTATACCTCTTAATTCAGGGATAATTACACCTCTGGTATGAAGGTTATAATAATAGTAATGCAAGTCAGAAATTACTTAGGAAATAAATGTAAAAGGGGCGTTGACAAAAATGTCAACCCTGTCTCTAAAGCAGGGGTCTCCAAACTACGGCCCATGGGCCAGATCTTGGCCCTTGAAATGTTTCCATCGTGCCCACAAAATAAGTTAAAAATAAACCTAAGCAATGCAAAGTTATAAGTTCTCCTTAATCAAATGATATTTCAAACATCAAAAAAGATCAGCAAGAGTCTTATTGAATGTTTTTTTTTTTTTTTTTAGCCATAATGGACAGTGCGTGCCCTTATTGCCTACCATTTTAAAGTCTAATGGCTGAGTGTGTTGCTTACTTTTTCTAGCTCCCTACAGACCATCCTACCCAGATCTTGCCCTTCACCCAAAATGATTGGAGACCCCTGCCCTAAAGTATTTGCTGTACCCTCATTAATTTCCTCCAGTCTCCAAACTTTTTAAATTTTGTTATTTTCTAACCCTTTAATCTTTTAGCTATCGTCCATTGATAGGATAGACCTATCAGTCATACGTATCATATCACTGTAGAAAATTAGATTTTTTTTGTGTCTTTTTATTACTACGTTTTTATTAGCTTGCTTTCTTGTTTGTTTGTCCGGTACAAATCTGGCAATCGATTTCTAACTAACTTCCCAAATAGCTAGACATTTGAAACTTTTAGCATGGCTCAGAACACGATGACAATGCATTATTTTAATACTTTTAGCCATCTTTCAGCAGAATTTAATTGGTTTTCAGAAAATGTTGCTGTATGGAAAGTTAGTTCGGGAAAAATCCGCAAGTTATTTTATTTGTTTTGCCATATCCCATATTTACAATCTTCATTTTGACTGGTTTCAAATTTGTAATTTTTATAAATAAGAGACAAACATTGAATGACAGCAAAACAGGAAATATATCGATTATATTATTTCAAATATATCGATGGCCCGGTTTAGATTTGGTGTTGGGGAGATCCGTTGTAAAAAGATTTGTCCTTTTATAGGTTTAAGATCAGCTCTCTAGATGGTTGTCGTTTATATGAAGTAAATAAATTCGGAACTATTTCTTTTTTTAACTAACATTATATATTATATAACAATAACAATTATATTATCAACATTACATACGATTCTACAGAAAATTTTAAAACGTAGTATATAAAAAGTTCTTTTTATCTTGAAATTTTTTATTTTATTTTTATTAAGATTGTTTAAATTTGATTTTAATTTTCTATGTATAGGAAGTCCAAAAAGGCGAGAAAAAAGAAAAATAAAGATAGTTCTGCTCAGAAGAGTGATACCCAGTCTACAGCACCTGTTCAGAACATGCCTGGTCCGTCTAATATGTCCCATATGAACTACATGCCAGGTATGTCCAACATGCCTGGTATGCACAACATGACTGGTATGCACAACATGCCCGGACCTTCCAATATGCCTGGAATGCCCAACATGCCTGGAATGTCTGGACCTACTGGACAACAGTACTACGGTAATATGCCTAGTCCATCGATGGACAACTATGGCAATATGCAAGGATCGAATATGGGTATGTATCATAACATGCCAGGACCTCATATGAACATGCAAGGTCCCTATCAACCAAATAACTACAATCCACAGCTGGTCGGACCTCCTCTACAGATGGGAATGCAACATCAACATCAGAATATGCCACCACATCTTTTTGCGTCATCTCCGCAATCGATGCAACCCCCGAGTAATTTTGTCGGTTCCAATAATTGGAACCAACATCAAAAAAATCCTCAATTCCAACCTAACGTTCTTAACAAGCCCAATAACTTGGGCCCCAAACAGAACAAGAACAAGAACAACAATAAAAAGAGTGAGACTAAATCTGAAGGGAAACCAGATGATAAAGAAACCAATACAAAGGACTCTGGGAAATCCAAAAATGCTAAAAGGTAAATTTAAATTATTATCTTAAACCTTTGTAATTTCATCTCTTCATTTCCACCCATGTTTGGTTGATTTGATAATATAGAACCATGATTATCAGTCTCCTGATCCACCATCTCTCTCTCTTAATCAGCAGGCACATCTGCTGAGTGCACCCCTCTTATTTCGACCATGAGTTCCCTCACTACCCCAAATTACTGTTTTCCCGGAAAATACTCCTAAAGTTTAGAAAAATAGTGTTTTCGGGGGTTTTCTTCCCAATTTTTTTCCCCAAAAAACACTATTCTCAACAAGAAAAATTATAGATATGAGAAAGTTAGTGAGGGTGCGGTCCTTTAACGATTGCTAACTTAAATTTAACCCTTAACTAGTCCCAACCACATAAATGCACATAAGGTCGCGTCGGGTCATTTGGACCCACCATTATTATATGCTCAATCATACGCCATAAACATGTTATAAAGGTTATAATAATAATAAAAACACGTAAATATAATCAGTTTCTATTTCAGAAGATTCACTATCTTCTATAGGCTCTTCCTCTTCTTGTCGGCGGAATTCCGCCAGTATATCTTCGTCTGTATAAAATAATTTAGACATTGCAAAGTCAAAACTCGAACAAATTACAATACAATAACTCTTCCGGGAGACAAAAGGAATAAAAAAAACAATAGAATAAGTTGTGAGTCTTATCAGGACACTGTAAAATAAATTTAACTTCTAATAAAAATGTAAGAAAACACTGAACAATAAAATTCACGTTGGGTCACTGTACATAAAATAGTCAAGACACTGAAAGTCGTGTCGGGTCAGAATGGGGATTTCACAAAATATATTTATGCGACGACTGCTAATGACACACTGATAGATAAGTTGAAAGAAAGTAGGAAACTAGATAAGATGGCAGCACCTGTTCAAGGCCAAGTGGGATGTTATCTTAACATTAGATAGAGGTCGGGTCATTATGACCCGACGCGACTAGTTAAGGGTTAAAGAAAAATGATACTTATTGGAGAAATTTTGACTTTAGATCGGATTCAGCTACCTCTAAGACATAAAGTTGCCTGAAAGTTCATTGAATTTTGCAGAAGAGTGTAATTATGTTGGAGATCACAGACACTATCTTTCAGTGCATTCTTCACTAATTACAATTTTTAAATAAAAAAAATTACATACTTTCTTACTGAAAGAAAATTTAAATTGCCATTAGCTAGTAATTTTTCTCAACTTCTTCAATGTCAGGGAAGCTGGTATACCATATAGGGGTGCTGGAATCTACTTAATGTAATTTGCTAATCTCTGGGTCCACTATAGAGGTGGGTAATAACAGTTATTTGGCGAGAACATGTTCTTACTGTTCTGTTATCAGGCAATAACATGTTCCAATAACACGTTATTTGAAGAACAGGTAACAGCTCCCTTTCGGGCTGCCGAGGGGGGGGGTAGCTTTCGATGCCGATAGATATAAGATGACCGGGGGGGGGGGGGGGTATTTTAAAAGTTAAAGGAAACAAAAGCATTTTAAAATATGTATTTTTGTACTTGTTAAAAATTGACCCACGTAATAAATTATCCAATGTAGTTAATATATATAAGGTCCTCTAAATTAGTAGAAAAATTAATTTCTCAATTTCGCCCCGATAATATGATTTTTCTGGACGTTTATGTAAAATGTCATCAAACTCTTCCTATTACCATATGCATCTGAATTTCTTTTTGAAACCAATAAGTAGGTATCTATTATAAACATAATTGATGATACGTCAGAAATAGTTGCAGTAATGTGACGTCGTGTAAAGGTATAATATAATTACATATAATGAAAGTTGTTAGAGGAAAATCGGTTCAGTAGAACTGGAGATAAAGTGTGAGATCAGCTTAGATACGCGGAAGCGGAAAGGCGGGCCACCTCAAAAGGGTGAAGGGGTGTGGGACAAACTCTCTGGATATGATAGGTAAGATGAGGCAAAGAGGGGTTAGAGTTAACACTAAAGTAACTCAGATTGGCAGATAGATATTACAATAGATAGACAGAGATAGCCCTAAGCCATAAGGTTAAGGTAAGGAGTAAAGGACATTGGCCTTGGAATGGAAATCGGGTCATGCAAGTGCAAGTTAGATCGAGACCGAGCTCTACCCTGCAAAAGCAAAATCTTTGTCCTTTATAATAAAATGATTTAAACTTAAATAACAGAAACAGGTCAGAGAACAGAACAGTAGAGAAGTGTTATAATATAACAGCTCATTGCATCTTGTTCTTGTTTTCGAAATGAAATGTTATTGATTCTGTTCTGTTCTAGGATAACAAGAACAGTAGAGAAGTGTTATCATATAACAATAACAGATAACAGCTCATTGCATCTTGTTCTTGTTTTCGAAATGAAATGTTATTGATTCTGTTCTGTTCTAGGATAACAAGAACAGTAGAGAAGTGTTATCATATAACAATAACAGATAACAGCTCATTGCATCTTGTTCTTGTTTTCGAAATGAAATGTTATTGATTCTGTTCTGTTCTAGGATAACAAGAACAGTAGAGAAGTGTTATCATATAACAATAACAGATAACAGCTCATTGCATCTTGTTCTTGTTCTCGAAATGAAATGTTATTGATTCTGTTCTAGGATAACAGTAACAGGAAGATCTGTTCTGTTATCCTGAGCTGTTATAATGTGAACTGTTATTCGAGAACAGGTATTTTTCAAGAACATGTTATCGGACGAACTGTTATTTTCCAATAACATGTTCTTCTAAGCTGTTCTGTTCTTTTCGACCCACCTCTAGTCCACTATACATTAAGAGTTGATGAATCTAGTAAAACGGGTTTAAGTACTTAATGATTTATTTTTTTATTTTTATCACATTTGATAATATTTGAAAAACAATTCTACAGTTCATCCTTCAACCATTTTAATGAATATTTTATTTTATTTGTTTTGTAGTGGTTCCTCCTCTGATTTGTGGGGACAGTTGGAAAAACTGAAAGATACAATTCATGACAAGAAATCATCAAAATCCGATTTACTGTCTCAAGTACCAGTTCTGATGACTGAAGCTACTAAGTCATCGATAACCAGTAAAGAGTAAGTTCTTACGATTCTATGAATGCACTATTATCTTATCATCTCTTCAACAGCAGGTTATCTTTAAGGAAAGATTTATGGGTGGAATAATTGTTTACCTTGAGGGCCTTGGCTGGAACCGACGTGGCAAGCAAACAAGGGTAGAAATGATAAGAGCTGTAATTAGAGAAGAGAGATCATGATGCAGTAGTATGCTCAGGGCTTGCAGATGCAACACGATTGGGTTGTTCTTGGTGAAACTTGCATACTTCCGAGGATTCTTTGCAAGTCTTTTTTGTATGATTGGTCAACGGAGATGGTTAGATTTTATGCTAATGCCCTGCAATGTACTCTTCCTGACCTAAGTTATTTAATGCTGTCAGCTATGTACAATTAAGGAGAGGCCCAGCCACTGCACGTCTCATCTTATCAGGTTGTCAGGTAGCTTAGCAAGAGGGACGTTTCACATGGCGTCATGATAAAGTACTTGCCATAGTCAGGGAAGATATTAGTTGTTCTATTGCCAAGGCAAAGCTTTCCCAGGGTTGTGTATATTCGCAGATAATACCCTTTGTTCGAAGTGGGGAGAAGGTCAAACAGCATAAAGCTGCTGTGAGAGAACTTTCTATAATAGAAAAATAAATTAAATTATAAAAAAAGAAATTATATACATTTTAAATAAGGAAAGATGGATTAATGTTTAAATTGTTAGATGATATAATAAGTAAGATTAATTTTATAGGAAATATTACTAATCATAGCCGAGAATTGTAAATGATAATGTAGAAATACCTTGTTCACAGGCCTGAAGATGTCCCTCAAGGGACGAAATATAGCCAAGTTCCTAAAATGAAGTAATTTTTAATTCACCCCTTCACGACCCACCATAAAAAAGTTATATAAAGAATAACTAAGATTTTAATTTTGTTCCGTTGATTTTGTTAAAGAAAGATAGAGGGAGGACACGAAAAACGAATTTTTCGAGGATTTGGTGCAAATATATATGGGTACAAAACGAAAATAAATATTCATTTGTCCTCAGGGATTAATCCTCTTTTATTTTTTAACACCCTGATATCTGTCTGGTTCTCTGTATTATAATGTTAAATGTCAAAAATTGCTCCCTCTTTTGTGTTGAAATTATGAAATTTTATTATATCGTAAGTTATTTTAGTTTTTTCTGCTTTAATTTAATCCTAGCATACTAAAGTAAAGAAGAAACTCCGATTGTTCATCTCCTGATTCACCAAATTTTTTGCTTAACTATCAGACCAAGTGCACCCCAACCTGTTAACACTCCTGGGTGGTATGCAAATGTAAACCCTGTCAATTATTTTGCTAAAAAAAGTGCCTGGATGAGACAAGATTTTTTTAACTCTTGGCTTGACAAAGTTTTTAAGCCCCTAGTCAAAAATTGAAGTAACTTGTCACTTATTGACCGATCGATTAACCTACTTTTTCGGTTATCCTTGAAGGCTAATTATAATGTAAATGCTTTATTTCTTTAGAAGTTGGGTCCATTAACCCTGGAATGCTAATGGTAACTGGATGGCTGGTGTTACTAAACCTTCGTCGATTCGACTAACATATGCAGTAAATAAATTTTTTGGATTGAAACTACACTTTTATAGAGAGAAAACTATTAAGAACTCATTATTAAATCTTTTAAGTGAGATACACAAACATTTCATGACAAATAAGTTAGTAGGAACATCAGAAGAATTTGAAATTGAGTGAATATTAATGCACCAGGTCCCATGCTGGCCCAAAAGCCCTAGGGCCTTTGCTAAGTGCTCCTGGCCCCAGATTATCGGCCACTGGTCTCTGGCCCAAGGCCAATTACCCTAGGCCCATTACCCCTTACTCCTAGGCCTATTGCCCCTTACCCTAGGCCCATTGTCCCAGACTATAGGCTCATTCAACAACCAATTAATTCCCTACGTTTATTGCTAAACGTTAGTTGAATCGACGAAGTAGCTTGACAGGAATTTGCCAGAAAACGAGTGTATGCTCAAAAGGACTTCTACTGCTACACTAGCAGGTGTGTTACTAACCAGTGCAAGCATTGCAGAAGGATGGGGTACCCATCACCATCGTATACGAGCGTAAAAGGTTAAGGTTCAAACTGTGCTCGTCGATTCGACTACCATTAGCATTCCAGGGTTAAGGAAATAAAAGCCTGACTTTTTGCAATATTTTGATCCCTCCTTGGATCATTCTTAAGCTGACTGTCTGTACGATTACATCTTGATGGTTATTATTATAAATTCTGGTTTGGACATTAAAAAATTGATTGATTGAATCATAGTGATTCTCTTCATTTACCTGAATACTGGTTCTGTTTATTGCACTATTAGTTTTATATAAATCAATAATTGAAAACCACAAGGAACACAATCTACTAATTTATCTATATTGTATATATTTACTAAGCATGTTGGTAGTTCTAATTTAATGAGCAAGTTTAATGTCTGGTTGGAAAATCCCATAATTCTAATGGAATTTTGTTGATGGAATCAATCATTTGACATTTTTTGGTTTGAAATTTGACCATTAAATGAGAATCACACACCACCCATGTATTATAAGTTAGTTGTTTTTATATGTATTATTTTATTTTTTTTTTTATTTATTTATTTTTTTTTTTTTATTTTTGTAGCAAGTTTATGGTTGAGCTGTCAGAATGTGTCCATCTTATAAATAATATACCCGAGATCTCAAACCCAAATGATTCTACTTCTTCGAACCAACCAAGGTAACTTAATGTTTCTTAACCTGGGCACTAATTCAAACTCATTAAAAATAAATAAACAGGTCAAGTGTGTGCTAGTCAGCACGCAGCAAGGGTCCGTAGGCAATCCTGTATAGTTTAAGTAGTACCCTATTGATGGTGCTTTTTAAAATGCTAAGAAGCCTACTTTGAACAATCCTATGGGTCTGATATTCTCAAAACACATAAACAAACTTCTGATTAAGTCTTTTTTGGCCACTGAACCGGACTATACAGATATAAATACATCGAAAAGAGCATAATTATAAAA
Source organism: Gerris lacustris (assembly GCA_951217055.1). Lineage (NCBI taxonomy): Eukaryota > Metazoa > Arthropoda > Insecta > Hemiptera > Gerridae > Gerris > Gerris lacustris. The sequence continues at coordinate 106,219,144 of OX578277.1, read as the reverse complement.
AAAGTATTTTATCTACGATTGATACGAAATATAAACATTATATCTTTGTTTAGATGCGTAGAAAGTGATTATTTACGTACTTGTATTCATTGCGCATGCGCGTCTCATAGTTCTGAATAATTCCTCTTCTTTACCACGCTGGCGCGGTAAAGAAGAGGAGTTCTTCAGCTTTACGTACGATTAGCTAGTTTGTTTACATTTAACAAAACTTTGGTGTTCTTTTATTAAAGTAACTGTTTATATCGAGTTTTTAGTGAAAAACAATGAGTGAATCAAGAGACTGACGAAAATGTGGAGAATAATTCTCCTCCAGAAATAATTATTTCGGCAAAAAATACAACTCAAGAATTAATGCCATCTTCATCAAGAGAGAGATACGAACTTACATACAGCAAGTTTATTTTTTTCTGTATTTATTATTTAAATCTATCAATCGTAGATAAAGTACGGTACGCAACTCGTGCGAAAACGGCATTTTGCATTGCTCGTGTGGTTTTACCACCCTCGCTATCGCTCGGGTGCAAACTCCACACTCGCATGCAAAATGCTACTTTCCGCACTCGACGCATAATGTACTATTGCCATTAGATTTTTTTTTTTTTTTTTTCAAAATTTCTAAAAAGTGGTATCTTTACTTTTGGATCAAAGAATGTTCAGGAATTTTTTCAGATTTTTTGCACTTTACATAAGCGAGATAGAAGGGAGGGGGGGGACTTTTCAAACTCGCCCATGCTTGCCTTATCAAATCTTATAACCAAAAATTATATATTTTTGTTATCAGCTCAATGTACCCTTTCGCATGATACTCCCACGCTGTCCTATATTTTTAAAAAATGTGGGTAGTTTTTATACACTTATATGTCAAATTTCAAAGTGATCGGACGAAAGATGTAGCTGTAAGAATAGGCGACAGAAGAATGGACAGACAGACACACGCAGGATAAATATAAGGGTTCTTGGTTTTACCTACGGACCCTAAAAATAACATAAATAAATAATAATAATAATAATGAGGATCGTACTGGGTTAAAAAAATGAACCCGTTTACTTGCTTAGTCCCATCCTCTATTTCTATGCCTAGTATCCTTGGACAAAGTCCATGCTTGGTGAAAAGCCATTCCTCTCTTCGCTAAGGTGGATGATATATTCTCCATCCATGTATTTCATCTTCCTTCATGGATTTGTTTGGGCATGCTTAACTTGTTCAATCTTTGCATGTGGCGAAACCGCAGTAGCAGCGTTTTCCACTGAGCGTAGGATGGGCTGAACCTCTAAAATGAGTCTTATTGTGATATTTCTCACCCGAATTTTTGGTGTTTAGTCTACTACTCTCATCTAATGCACATCTCTATGTCTTGAATTCAGCTCTTAAGTTTTTGTCCAGGAGATAGTTTGCAAAAGAGTGTCTGACTAACATCAAGCTAGAATTTTGTGTATAAGTAAATCTTTTGGTGCCTTTTAAGAATATGTGGTCGGCTAAGTTCATCTGCGGGACATAGCTTGGCAATAGGCATTTGAAAAAAACAAACCGGTGGAGAGAAAGACACTTTTTTGCACGGTATCTCCTGGACTATTTTTTTTTTAGAGCCCATGATTCACTGCTGTAAGTTAATGGTGGGGACGAATACTGTTTTGAAGTTAATTTTACTGCTTTCTTGGCCCTTGAAAAATAAACACTATGAACCTATTGGCAGGCCTTAATTTCTTAGCTTTGCCTCCTCAGTCTTACTACTGTACTAATTGTGTATCATGTGTTTTATTTCAGAAGAAATTTCAAAACTGATTTCAAGAAATCTTACAACAAAGGGGACGGATCTGGTAACATGTAAGTGTTAATTTTAATTTTTATACAAAGTCGATGTAATATCCATTATATTATAATTAATGAAAATATTTCTTATAGACTGAAAATATTATCAAATATTAACATTAATATTGTGTTGTTGATAGTGGGTCAATAGGGATGTATTAAAAACAAACTCTCCTATTTTATTTTGTTTGCTATATTTCGACTCATTCTTGAGTCATTATCAAGCATGATTTACATTTGCTAAGATCTAAACATTTTGTTTTCAAACAAAAAAGTCAATTTTTTAAAGTGCTATTTGCACTTAATCATGTCCATACTGAGCAAGACCATACCCAAGTCAAAACATTAATATCAATCTGATATTTATTATACAGGGTGTATCAATTTCAGATGGACATAGAAAAAAGAGTATATCTACAGGTCATTTGGAGCAAAAAAGTTCATATAAGCTTTAGTCCAATTCTCAACGGTGTAGGAGTTATATAAGCGAAAATAGACTGTGTTAAAAACAATTGACCTTTACCTTAAAAAACTGAAATAACTTAAAAAATGTTAATCTTGGAACAATGAATGAACAATTGTTAAAAAGAGCAGGACATTTCCTATAAAATGGTGTATGTTTTAGTAGACTTGTTGCTTTTTTAGTGTGACCCAGAGCTATTTGAAAAAAAAAAAAAAAAAAAATAGATATTTTTAAAAAATCTGAAACACTTTGAGCCCACTTATCAATATGACCCAAATGGGAGAAATGCGTACAAAGTTAGGAAAAGTTGGCGCTTTTAATAAGCTTTAAAACGATACCAAATACTTCAAAATATTCCAACTCTAAGTAGGTGAACAAACCATCATTGTAGAAAAAAACATGTCATGCTTGCAGCTGGTGAAGGGCAAAGAAACGTGACATTATCAGCTGTGGCATCTTTGACAAAAAGATGTCAAATGTGCATTGCTGAAGGTGGCGGCCATTTTAAGCAGCTTCTGCCTTGAGGTACGATGGTAAGTATATTTTACAACAATAGATCTTCTAGTTAGAGAACTAAAATTTCAATTTAATGACCGCCACCTTCAACAATACACATTTGACATCTTTTTGTCAAAGATGCCACAGCTGATAATGTCACGTTTCTTTGCCCTTCACCAGCTGCAAGCACGACATGTTTTTTTCTACTAAGATGGCTTGTTTGCCCACTTAGAGTTTGAATATTTTGAAGTATTTGGTATCGTTTTAAAGCTTATTAAAAGCACCAACTTTTCCTAACTTTGTTCACATTTCTCCCATTTGGGTCATATTGATAAGTGGGCTCAAAGTTGTTCAGATATTTTTAAAAATATTTAATTTTTTGTTTTCAAATAGCTCTGGGTCACACTAAAAAGCAACATGTCGACTAAAACATACACCATTTTATAGGAAATTTCCTGCTCTTTCTAACGATTGTTCATTCATTGTTCCAAGATTAATATTTTTTAAGCTATTTCAGTTTTTTAAGGTAAAGGTGGATTGTTTTTAACACAATCTATTTTTGCTTATAGCTCCTACACGGTTGAGAATTTGATTATAGCTTATATGTACTTTTTTGCTCCAAATGACCTGTAGATATACCCCATTTTCTATGTCCATCTGAAATTGATACACCTGTATACTAATATGGACAGGCTCAAATCTGGACAAAAGGGTATCCCAGGGATGTCTTTTGGATCAGCTGTGCTGCTTGGGAAATGAACACTGAACTAGTTATTATAGTATATTGGAAATTTGAGAGTATTGCCAGACTGATTTATAACTGTAGTGGAACATGTATGTTTGACTTATATAATATATCTCTAATAATTAATTTTGATTGAGTCTTAACAGGATTGGACAATTTTTAAATTTAGAAATGTCAGATCTAAAATTCATCTTATATTATCTGTAGCAGACCTACAACACATGATCATTACTTTTATACCATTGATGTTGAATCTGTTTTATTTTATAGGGGAAGAGGAGGATTCCAAAATCGTGGAAATCGTGGCTCTAACGAAGGTCGAAGATTTTCACAAGGTGTCGGCCGTGGTGGAAACGACAATAAAACAGATGCCGATCAGTATGTTTTTAATTTACTCTAATACCCTTTAACCAAGTAATTTAATATTACCTGAAATTATACTGACTTCAAAGATATTGACATCTTTTGGCAGAATAAAAAGCTAATTATTAATTTGTTTCCATTTATAAATTTTTTAATTTTTTTAATTTTTTTTTTTCACACTTATAATTAGAGTATAGCTACAAATATTAAAAAAATATATATATAAAATCATTTTTACTTAGTAGCAATGATAGTCCCCAGGCCACCATAAGAAGTGAGTCGCTGATTGATACAAGTTTTCTTACCTTATGGAATCGCTTATTTATGCTTATCTGTGCCTTATTTATGTTGATGAATTGGGTATATGGCAACTGGGCGCTGGGCTATTTCTTTCTTTTTGACATGCCAAACATGCCGTTCTGTGGGAACATTGAAAACAGATAGATAAAGTTTTGATTTTCACAGGATCGTTTAATTAAATTATTTAAAAACCAGTGGTACACGTGGCCACCGATACGAGTGGGCCGTTCACTTTTCAACGTCCCCGCAGAGCGACATGTTTGGGGCGGTGGACACCCCAAACGGCCCACTCGTATCAGTGGCCACCTGTACCACTGTTTTTTAAATCATTTAATTAAACGATCCTGGGAAAATCAAAACTTTATCTATCTCTTTTCAATGTTCCCGCAGAACGGCATGTTTGGCATGTCAAAAAAAAAAAGAAATGGCCCAGCGCCCAGTTGCCATATACCCAATTCATCGGTGGACACGGCATAAATAAGCGATTCCATAAGGTAAGAAAACTTTATCAATCAGCGACTCACATCTTATGGTGGCCTGGGGACTATAAGAAAATAAATTATTAAGTTCTCTTGATAACTTATTTAGAAGAGAAATTGTATTTTAATTTTTGATTTTTTTTTTTTTTTTTCAGAAATTCGGACGATAACAATAATTGTTCTGACGATGAAGTTTCTTCCCTCTGTTCTGAACCGGCGGGAAATAGGTATGCTATTTGTTTTGTTTAACTTTAGTTTTTAGAATAATTGTGAAGGATATAAGATCTTGAGCCTGTCAATGTTTTTTTTTTCTTTTGACTTTTTTCTGGTATATAAATGGAAGCTTAATGAGTCGTTAAGGGTAGGGCAAAAAATAAATATAAAAATAAACGTAAACAAAAACATTATCAGTAAGCTATAACGAAGCAATAATAAATATATGGTAAGTTAACAAGAATTAAATAAAATAAATAAATAAGTAGTAAATGAAATGAATAAATAAGTTAATAATTAATATGTAGAGGCATATCAAAGACAGATTCATTCATCAACAAATAAATTGAGTAAAATTAAGCTTTAAAATGGCGACAGCGTAAGTTTGACAGGCAAGGTCCTGAAACTTCAACAACTTCCTCCGAATTCAGGGATGTCCTGTAAGCCAGTAATAAAGTTGTCATGCAAATGAATAATTATTAGTGAAAATGACCATGTACAAGTTAGGCTACTCTCTACGCATGCTGTAAGAGAATCTACAAGCTAGCCATCAACAAGTTCTAGGTTATAGCCTTATTTCAATACGCCGGGGAAGTGTGACGTCACTTATGTAAAAAAGTGTGTGTTGTTAGGTTAGCTGGCTCATAACATTGGATATAGGTGGGGTTTATCAGTGCTATTTTATTTTATCATTATTTTTTAATCAATTATTTGTTTTATCATCTGTAATGTATACATTTATTGGCTTATTAATGATGTTACTGATACATGATAAGGTTAAAAAAGCTTTTAATAGAGTAAAAAGAGCACATCTGTGAGTAAGTTATTTTACATCTTCTTTGAGTTATTTGTGAGAATTATTTGTTTTATCATCTAAAATGTATACATTTATTGGCGTATTAATGATGTTACTGATATATGATAAGGTTAAAAACAGTTAAAAAAGCTTTTAATAGAGTAAAAAGAGCACATCTGTAAGTAAGTTATTTTACATCTTATTTGAGTTATAAGTTTAAGCAAAGCAATGTAAATGATAAAGAAAAAGGGGTTTAGGTAGAGTCCTTACTAGACTATTTTGTTTTTCTTAAGCCCATATTGAGCCCAAACGATCTGACGATTGGTATTGCCAATCTCCCAGTTTGGGGTTGTTATTATCAATTATTATCAGCGTAACACTGCTTTACATAATACTAGCATATCTAACAACACCTTCTTATAAGTCGACAGTCTGGATATCTATCAGTTATAGAATCATATAATGTCCCTTTCGGTCCAGATAATAAAGCACTACTAATAATGTATTTTGTGTTTTATTTCAGGAGGAATTTTAGAACTGATTTCAAGAAAAACTTCAACAGAGGAGAAGGTTCTGGTGATAGGTGAGTGTTAATTTCTTCTTATATTTTGGTAACTCTAAAAATATTTTAATTTTTATAAAAAGGTGTAAATTTTGCTTATAATCTGCAAACCACATTTTCTGGGATATGTTGGTTCTATTTTTTTTATTTTTTTTTTTTTTAATAATATTTACAATCAAACCAATGTTGAATCAGAAAACTGTTTTATTAAGCCTCGTCCACACTATGCTGCCAGTAAAGCCGGACTGGTGTGGACGTGATCGCGACACGACCCAACTATGCCAGGACATGCCGACAGTAATCGCTCGAGCGTTAGTCTCCATCAAAGAAAGCCACTAAACAAAAGGAGTGGGGACATGCCGGCGGCATCTCACGGCTTCAGTTCTTAAGTGAACACTTTTTAATCATGTGAATGCCGACGAATGCCAATGTGTATGTGGACAGAGAGGTACAACCATTGGCTTTGCCAGTCGGCAAAGCCAATGGTCATTGGTTATGGTCTTTGTTTGCGGCATTGCCGTCGGCGTCAAAGCTTTACAGTTCATCACAAAGATATCTAGGCCTTGTGTTAAGGATAGTTTTTAATAATTAATTTAATTTAATAAAATATCCATTAATTAGTTTGATAATTAAAAGGTTTTTTTTTTCCTATTGAATTTCAGAGGGCGAGGTGGAAATTATCGTGGTAATAACCAGAGAGGCCAAAACTTCAAATTTCATAACCAGAGAAGAGATCAGGGCAGAGATTCTAATAAGTAAGTGATGTTTCTTTTTATTGATTGGGTATGCGTGATGTTGAATATAACGGGAGACATTAAGTATTATCCGGCCTGTTCTCCAACTTGTGCGTTAGCTCAATGGTGTATAAAATGGACTGTATGGTGGGTTGATTTCTAAAGAAGTTGGTAGCGGAATATTACCATAAAGCGGTTAAACAGCAGAGAGCGGATTCATATTCATACAAATTAATAATAAGGGGCAAAAAAAAAAAAAAAAAAAAATCTTCACAATAAAGACACGCACTAGCGGAAGTCGTTACACAATGGAACGCTTTCAGAAAAGCAGCACTGAGAGCTTGGTCTCAGTAGCGCATGCGCGATAACGATAAAAGTAAACTTAGACTGATAAGGGGACAAGAGCAAAAAGAACGAAATAGAAATTACCACAGACTACAGAGCCCAAAAATAGGGGATAAAAGAGGGAAATAAAGTTAATTTTTCCAAATGGATAGAGGAACTGAAAAAAATATATAAAATAATAAATCAACAACTTTTTTCATCTGGATTTGCTCATCAACTGTTGAGTCAGTCCAGGCTACGCTGTCTAGTACAATTATCAGCCTGTTGGTAGCACCGAACAGACGGAATACATATAAATAATTTGTAAAAAGAGTAAGACAACTGTCTGCCTTAAGGTAGCGTTAGCTTACACTCCAAAGTGCTATGAGATATAGATATAGATGTAAGTTGTGATATAAATTATAAACTCAATAAATAGGGGTGGAAGGATGTCAGGCTCCGATAGTGTACGAGTTGACTTCTTCACTATTTAACAATATATTTAGTTCAGGCAGTTGGTTTAATGATATGAATTATAATACTCTTCAACCCTCCATATATTTGAATAAATTTTATATTTTCAGTGCCTCATTTTCTAAATTACAGACAATAGGAAAATGCAAAGAGAAGGTGATAAGAGTGGAAAAATGGTTTAAACTTTTGAGGAAGCAACAAGAGGTGCTAGAAGTGCCTAGTGAGAGTGAACAAATTTGTCAGTACTTCCAAGTTTTAGGATGTGTACATACTCCTCATAGCCACATATCTTAATAAAAAATACGTGTTGGTGTCGCGGGACACCTAGTAGGAACGAAGTTTCTTACATTTTTCATTAAATATAAATTATAAAATCACACTAATATGTACGTATACATTGATTTCTAACTACTTATACATGGCAGAGTTAGAAAAGAGACAAAATTAAAAGTAACAAACTGTTTTTACCTAGCAGAGTTAAGGCAAAATTAAAAGAAAATCATTATTTGTATAATTAAAGCAAGCGTCTTACTATAAATATATATTGAATATAAGAAAAAAGTTGATCATGATGAGTTTATAGTGAAAGAGTATGTTTGTTAAAGAAGTTTGGATTGAAATAGGACTGTTTTCTACCTACCCGGCCAATTAATTTAAAGTATTGTAAAATATATCTCTTCCCTACTCTACAGCTTCTGCTTGTGTCAGGGTGAAATTTTACATGATTATATTTTATTTATTTACAAAACAAAGTGACATTTTTGACAAATATAAAAAAAATAATCAAAACAAGTCAAGTAACAGGCTTCCTTAATAACACTTTTTCCCGTTTTTTGAAGCTTACGTTTACGCGCGTGTTGCGAGTGAACGCTTGGGCGGATCACGTTTTCCGACGAACTCAGCCTGGGCATTGGTAAAATGCACATGTGTACCGAATTTCATCTAACTCAGTGATCTTTTACTTAAGTTATCGTCATCTGTAGATTTTGTGACGGTGATTTTTGTTGTTTTTTCGGATTCACCCCTGGGCTCCAGAACGTGCCATAAGGAAGTTCGTTCCAAAAAGAACCAATCAAGTGTACAACTTAAAGTACTGGCAAAACTCTATTAACAAATTTAGTTTGTTCCCAAAAGAGTTTGCAAAGCAAAAACAAAAATTCCTAAAGCAAAAACAAAAATTCCTAAAGCAAAAACAAAAATTGAATTTAAAGACAATAAAATGTTGGTTCTTCAGAGTAGTCCAATGCTTCTGTTACCTTTTGTTAGCTCAGAAACAAAAATATTACAAAATAAAACCATAATATTTTATTTAGTACAGTAGAACCTCGATAAGAAGTGTCTCAAGGGGATAAGGGAAACAGTCTTGTTATCGAGGTGCTCTTTTTGTTGAGGGTCATGTTATCAAGGTTATTTTGGCTGTCAGTCGTGTTATCGAGGTAAATGGAAGTTTTTTTCGAGACTAAGACTTGTTCAAGGTTGACCCATTCCTGTATAGAGTCGCGTTGTGGAGCTTTACTTCTCAAAACGACTTGTTATAGAAGTTCTGAGTTATGTTGAGAATTGGAAAAAAATCCATGTTATTGAGGTGTTAGGATAATGATAGTTTTGCCCGTTATAGAGGTTAATTTAACATTATGTGTTATGGCAATCTCAAGGGGATTTGAAAATTGCACTTGTAATTGAGTTTGTCGTGTTATTGAGGGTCGTGTAAGTGAGGTTCTACTGTACATAAGTAAATGACAGGAGTTAATGATCACAGGAGGAATGATGATAGGAGAGTAAATGAGTGCTCCAGGATTTGGAGCAAGTATAGAGTTCATGTGTTAATAAAAATTATTTTTATTTTTATAGTTCTGGCCAAGATAAAAATGATTCAGATGATGCTGCTTCAGTCTGCTCTGAACAGAATTTCTCCCACAGGTTGTACTCTTTATTTTTCTTATTTTCTTTTCTAGTAATCATATTCTTATTTTCTTATGTCTAAAGTAGTGAAATTAAGATTTGGATTTAAGCTTGAACACTTAGTGAACTGATATAATAGTATATTATGTTACTAGGCTGTGAAGTGAGTTTTTTCTTTACCGCGGCAATTACATTTACTGTCGAGCGAATCGAGACAGTAAATATTGCCAAGGTAAAGAAAAAACACTTCACAGTCGCGTAGCATATGCTATTTTTTCCGAGGTAGCAGACAATGAAAAAACATTAAATATTAATCACTAATCAATATATAATAATAACAAATATTAATACATACTTAAGGCTTAAAAAAAGAAACCTTAAAAAGAGGTTACACTATAAGAAAAGATAAATAAAACGCATTGACATCTAGCGGATTTTAATCGTACTAGAAGCATTTCTACAAAGACTGCAGCGGTACTAACGGAAGTTTTGATAACTACCCACCGGAAAATAAAAATCTTTTAGTTCCTAGGACGTAATCGATTTTTTCTTTACAGCTAGGAGTAATGAAAAGATTTTTTAAGTCCACGTAATAAAAAAATGGATTTTAGCTATGTTTTTTAGGCTCTAAAGTTACTATTTCACAGCCTACCACGGAAAAAATAAATTTTGAATTGATATTCAGAAAATATATATCTTAATGTGAAATTGAGCAATTAATTTATTTCTACATTTGGGTGTAATAAAAAAAATTGTATCTGTAGTCTATTTAAAATGAGATAATATAGGATCGGAGGGAAGTAGATAACTTGCAGTGAAAGTAAGTATAAAGATTTACTTCTAGTGGTAAAATTGTGCTTGTGTCAAGTTCAAGAACTTGACAGAGGGAATGCTTATGTACCTGAATATAGATTACATATGTTTCCTCAACTAAAGTACTGTCAGCTGACAGACAATAGAATTCTAGGGTCACGTACCCATTTCAAAATTATGGTTATTAAAAACCTTCTGATAGGTGTTAGTATGAAACAAATTGTGAGGATAAAAATATAAAGAAATAAAAGAAAGTGACCCTTGGAACTGAATGTCGCAATCCCTCGCTATCTACGTTTTTGATTATCTGTGGTAAACATATACGATGAAGTTTCATGGAACATGCCCTAATCACTGCTAAAATGTGTTCTAAAATCAGGGATGTTGGATTGGACAGAATGGAAAAAGCCTTGAACTTGTGCGTCGAGAATGTCAGGGAAGAAGGTTCCTTTGAGCTTGTTAATCACCGAGAAATGCACAAAAATATTTCACCCTTACTTGTCTGTGGTTCCCAGGTATCCACAGAACACTGTCGAATGTAACTCCTAGTAATATCAAGAGATTACTGAAGTTCAAACAATTTCCAACTAGAACCTTAGAAGAATTAAGTAATTAAGTTATAGCAACAGTAATCTGTCTAGTTTTGTTTTATATCAAAATAGTTATTTATGCACCTAGGGAGTAAAATAAGTCATTATTCCCTGAGCGAAAAAGTTGGTTCTTGAGGCGAAGCCGAAGGAACCATGGTCCCTAAAATTAGACTCTTCAATTCTAATAACTGATAATTATCGCGAGGGGAATAATGACACTTTACTCACGAGGCACTACAATATTTTATTTCCAGTAGGAAGAAAATACACAGTTTTGTCCATTGCACAGTTTTTATTTATTATTTTAATAAATAACAATAATTATTAGCACTTTTAATAGCAGATATAAGAGATTCAATATTAAAAACAAATAAGAATTGGAATTAAACTCAAATAGAAGGTTATTTAGATGCAGGTTATAAACAAAGATAAACATGGTCGAAAAAGCAGTGTCGCCAACCTGATTTCAACAACTTCATTACATTAGCCATTCATTTTCTACTATTTATAAAATAATTAAGTTGCAATCTTTACTTTTTTGCCCTACTTTACTTTGTCACCCTACTTTTACTTTTTCTCCCTACTTTTTGAGTTCAGGGATGAAAAGACTTACTTTAGTCCCTCTAAACTAATTCAAAATCATAACTTTTTCTCCCTACTGGAGATAAAAATTATTTAAGTACATTTAAAAGTAAGATAGTTTTTTTTCTAATGTAGGGAAAATAGAGGCCGAGGTAGAGGCAGAGGCAATTGGAGAGGTGGTCGAGGCAACTTCAGAGGATACCAGAAGAAATCAGGAGCTTCAAATTCTTCCGGAGGAAAAACTCCGCCTAACCAATCTCAACCTACTCCGTTATTTCCAAATTCCACTCCGTCCTCTTCTTATCCGACTCTGGGTATAAGAGACGCTATTAGTAGTCCAGTGCAAGTGGCTCAGCAGCCTAAACCAAACCAATTCAATTCAAGGTAATGTATAAAGTTCAAATTTATTTAAAGAAAAACAGCCTTAATGCTACCCTTTAAATAATTATATTGTCAATCAGTGTGAGGGGACTTGGTCACTATGACTTTGAGGTTGAAATCTAGTTTCTGAGAAAATAATGGTAATTGTTAATGGTGGGAGGTCAGAGTTTGATTTTCTGAGAGGTAGAATTATTGTTACTTGTTAAATTTTGATAAAATGTTTATGGTGCAACAGCATATGAAGGGCTTAGGCCTGCCAGAGAGTTAGCTAAGTTATACATGCAATGGAAGACATGTGATTGGCGTACTTCACTTAAGTAGTTACTCTGTGAAGTGGGGTGAACACAGTGTAGGGCCCCTTACTTGACGGGCCCATAACCTCCAGTTTCCTAAGTCCACTCTATCAAGTTCACTCAGTCTAGTCTGTTATTTTCTATGTACGAGTATAGTTTATTAACCAGACTGTTGCTAGACTCATTTTATTCCTCTTATCATATTTTAAATAAATTCCACCTTTTTCTTATCTGAAGATTGGGCAAATTAGATGTAAACAAAAAAATAAAATTACTCGACTCTAGTGCGTAATAGAGGTTTTTACGTACAAGCCATTTTTATATGCAAATGAGGTAGTATAAAAAAGAATAAAATGCTTACCCTGGTTGAAGGGAATGGCGTATGCATGCTTATGTAGGTTGTTTATTGAGATGAATGAAGACACCCCCTGTGTCTTCTTTACCTCAGTATCCCGGTATATAAACACTTTTGATCCAAATAAAACTTTCGCCTATACTAAAATGAAAAGTAATTGAATTATATGAGAAATAAACTGCTGGGTTTTCCGGTGAAATCCTCGTCACGAAGGGGTTGAAATCAGACATTTCGCTTCCACTACTGGAAGCATCTTCAGGGGTGCATTGTGATGTTGACTCGAAGCAAACACAAGATATACTGATGACTGGAGAGAAGATTCTTCTTCTCGTCACGATGTCAACATCATGATGCACCACGCGATGTCAACATCACGATGCACCACACGATGTCAACATCACGATGCACCACACGATGTCAACATCACGTTGCATCACACCATGTCAACATCACGATGCATCACACCATGTCAACATCACTATGCACCACACAATGTCAACATCACGATGCATCACACCATGTCAACATCACGATGCATCACACCATGTCAACATCACGATGCATCACACCATGTCAACATCCCGATGCATCACACCATGTCAACATCACGATGCACCACACCATGTCAACATCATGTTGCACCACAAATCCTGAAGATGCTTCCAGTAGTGGAAGCGAAACGTCTGACTTCATCCCCTTCGTGACGCGGATTTCACCTGAAAACCAAGCTGTTTATTAAGTGTCTACCTGTGGAAGCCTATGCACTAAGTTATATGAGAAATACTTAATAAGGAAGGTTAGAGGTTATAGTCTGACCTCTAGAACCCAAGTGTAGAGACCAATTAAAGAAGATGCCCGATGTGACGCTACTTCTCAGCTTCCTATTAACCTTATCAAACTTCACAACAAGGTACCGATCAACACTCAGAATGGGGCCTCCCTTGAGGATTCGGGATTCAAACCTTGGATCTCACAGTCCCAAAGTATAACAATGAGCTTCCAGAGACCTACTGATCATACCCCCAGAATTTTAAACTTTAAAGTCCTCTTAAAATCCTTCTAAATTTTATTAGTTGTTTGGACTTCTCTGTGCAACTTACTTTGTTAATAATTTCTTTCCCCATCCCTTCACTTATTATTATTTACAGCTTTTTTTTAAATCAAGACTATGTATTTTTATTTTTTTTTTGTGATTAATTTCAGGCAAAACATGACGCCAACTCGAGTTGTCCAGAAGGGGGATGAGTATGTCTTTTTATTTTAAACTTCTGAATTATTTCTTTTTGTACGATAAGAGATTTTGGGGTTGGATCATTTTTGACCCCTTTTGGGTTAACTGGTCAGCAATCTGATTGCCCTTAAAGCCACAATGGGCTGGAACCCGTACTAGTTGTACCTTGTTAAGTTGACCAAGAGTGTCAAGATATATTTTGTACTCAGTAACCAGCTTAGATTTTATATTGTGTGGTTAGGTCCTTCTACGGTGTTCAATAAAAACTTCTACTTCTCTATTTCAAACCAGCTATATTTTACGACTAACGATCTAACCACACAAAAGATAATAAAAAAGGGACAAAAGAAAAATAAATTCAGCTTAGATTGTTTTGTTGAATTACGATTATGACTCTAAACTGAGCTCTAATAAGGACTCAAAACCTTAAAAACCTTTTATTAATTAACTGCTACTGGCTGATAGTCCCTGAACCATAGCGTAGATGCTGATAAATATGTACAGTGGATGCTGGTTAATGTGACCACATTGGGACCCAAACAAAGTGATAACATTAACCCACTGATAATAGTAAGCAGAATATAGAACTGGAGCAAGTAAAACTAAAAACAAAACAACATTTTAAGCAAAACCTGTGTATATTATGTATACTGAATGATGTGGTGACACTTTAGAAAATTCAAATATAATTTAAATTACAATGTACATAATTTGTTATAAGTTTATTTAATTAATTTTTAATTTTAAAGGAACAATACAAAGTACTTAAATAATTAGAGCAATAAACTAATACATATACAGTAGAACCTTGCTTGCATGACCCTCAATAACAGACAACCTTAATTACAAGTGTAATTTTCAAATCCCCTTGAGATTGCCATAACACATAATGTTAAATTAACCTCTATAACACGACTATTATTATCTAAACAACCTTAATAAAACGGATGTTTTCCAATTCACAACGTAACTCAGAACCTCTATAACAAGTCGTTTTCAGAAGTAAACCTCTATAACACGACTCTATAGAGGAATGGGTCGATCTTGAACAAGTTTAGACTTGAAAACCTCGCCTATTAACCTCGATAACACGACAGCCAAAATAACCTTGATAACACGACCCTCAACAAAAAGAGCACCTTGATAACAAGAATGTTTCCCTAATCCCCTTGAGATACTTCTTATCGAGGTTCTACTTTATATAAGTATGTACATAAATTGTTTTATGATCATTACCTTTTGAAGGGCTCATTCTTTGTTTAAAAATGAAACTTTTTTTACAAAACAAACCAACTTCACACTTCTGTCAATTTGTTGATAAAAAAAATACGAATAATTGAGACTAAAACACACTTGAGTCCTAACTATGATCTGACTGCAGTCCTTGGAGGTAATGGAGGAAGGTTGGATTGGTGAGGTGTGAGGTTCCCTATTCTGAGAAAAAAGGATGTTGTCCGAAACACTAGTGCCACACCTCCAGTCGTTTCCCTGAAAAATGACCCTACAATCTCGACAATGACCACAATAAACTAAATATTGATAACAGTAAACGGAAATTGGTATTGAGTAGCCTGTTCCATGCTATTTTGATCACACTAAGTGGTTGTATAACAAATGCATGTTATTAATTAATTAATTAAGAGATCAATACTGATTTAATATTTAGTAAAGGTTGCTACGAACAATAATAATTGTTCCCTAACGTCTCAAACAGATTTCTGTCCAGAAATTTTTGAGATTGATGACAATGCTTCTGTTACTTTTTGATTATCTCAAAAGCAAAAATAAAATTGATTAGACAAACTTTAAGTGAAAAATGTGGTTAAACTATTTTACTTTATCAATAGTTGAGAGCCAGTGTGGCGTGTGGATTTAAATTACTTACCATGTATGCTTGGCTATCACTGAATCAAGGGCGGGATGTGGTTGTGGGTTTGATTCCTCGTCGTGATGCTCCGATTTATATGGCTCACTAATGATCACATCATACTCGCTTCGGTGGTACAATGTACAGAGGTATGATGTGTGAAGTGGCTGCAACTCTCTACCTGGCTTGAATGCTAGGTTCGACTAGTGGTTTGTCCTACACGTCTGGTACTAGTACTAGCACCTTACTACTACTACTTATCAATAGTTATTGTTGGTCTGAAACCCTATTATATTAAATCCATCCACCTGTCATTCCTTAACTCCTTTATTTCTTAAAAATGATCTTGGGAAGGAATTAAGGAAGATGTTTCTCTATCAAAAGTAACCTCATTGTACAAAGCTGGCTTTCAGCGACAAATTATTATTTTCTAAGCTAAGATGTGCTAAAGACACTAAGAGACACAATTATTAAACTGAGAAAGATTAAACTCTTTCTTTTCTTGATTGATAAAGTCATTTGAAAAACAAGTTAAATAGTTATTTACGCACCAAGGGAGGAAACAAAGTCATTACTCCCTGAGCGTTTTGGTTGGTTCCTGAGGTGTAGCCGAGGGAACCATACTGTCTAAATCCCGAGGCGTAGCCGAGGGAGTTATTTAGTTATGAAGTTTAATCCCTGTGTTATGACTTTTTCCTCCCGTAGTACGTACAAGATTTTTCCTCTAGAAGGGAGAAAATCAACACAAATAAAACCAATGATTTCGATTTATCTATTTATTTAGGTATTAATAACTAAATTTACAAATTTTTGTTCCTTTAATTTTAAAAATGACTTTTAAAAGCAAAATAAAATTTTTTATAACATCTTGTAGTAAAAAAAAATAATATGAATTAAATGGTCAATTCATCAATTCCATCTAAGTATGTTTTATTTGATTTCTATAATGACTTTCTATAACTATGTAACTAATAATAATTCAAATGTACTAATACTACAAAATGCACAGCTAGCTGAATGATATTTTTAATTTATTTGTGTTTGACCCTAAAATACGAGAAATCAAAAACATAAATATAACCTGATTAGACGTAACCTACCTCTTTCGTATAAGTCTTGCCTTTTAAAGTCAATTATGAAGTCATAAGAAATTTTAAAATGACGATAAAAATTAAAGCATCACGGCAATCAAAAGTACGTGTTATTTAAACTCTAATATTTTAAAAAAAAACAAAAAAAAAACTGTTAAGCAGTTGAGTCATTCAGTTAAAAAGAAACTGCTACTAGTTACTAAACAGGCAACACTGATTTTTAAACAATAATAAGTTGGCTCTACTGTTACTTTCCACCACGATTTTTACTTTCTGCCACGATTTCTACTTTCCACCACGATTTTCACAACTAGGCTGTAATGGGATCCTTTCCTCCCTATAAAGTAGGGTGGAAAGTTAATGTTTTCTCCCTTCTGTATGAAAAAATTATTTTTGTGCTTTCCATTGACAATATTTTGATCAACCAATCATGCTTGGGATGTAGATAGCCCACGTTTTTCTTTTATGTGGTTCCATTGCATAAGACACCTACTATATATGTACTACTACTTGTTAGTGCATGCTTGTTCATAGATAAAGTGGCACTGATGGCTAAAGTGTTTAACAACGAAAGTACGCAGTATAATTGCAAAATAAATTTGTGTTGAAGGTAAGTGGTGATATCCTCCATTCTCACTACTCAACTTAGATTTATGCACAGAAATCCTTTCCTGATTTATTTAAAATTAAACTCTACTTCCTCTAAAAACAAAACTATATTATGATTAATGACTGCCTCTGTATCTGCCTTCACCCTTGCCATTATCTGCTTTGCTCAAGTGCCTGTTTTCCAATTGTCAATAAGAATCTGAATCAGCTGGCATCTGATCTATGCTTAAGTGCCTCTTTTCAGAATGTCAGTATGTCAGATTTGTTTATTAAAGCTTTAAGTTGAGAAACATCTTTCTTGATTCCTATTTTACCTTCATTGCTTCCTTTGTCCGTACTTTTATTTAATAATATTAATTTTCTAAATAATTAATTAATTTTTATTTATTTTTTTTAGCCTTATAAATTTTGATAGTCCGGATGAACCACCTTCACAAGGTTAGATCCTTTTTTTCACTATCCTATGATACATAAACAATAATTATACATAATAACATTTGAGCAAATTTGTACGAGTAACATTTTAAAACCAGATTTATCGAGTTAATAGAAATCAAATTATTACTTTTTGGTGGATAAAATGTTTAAAAGTAAAATTGAGAAGTTTTTTTTTCGTTAACGGGGTATCATCATAGCCGAGTATTTGGCTTACTCAAATTATTTTTTAATATGATCATTATAAATATTTTTACCTATAAATTAAAATCATGTTTTAATTCATTTTTAAAATCCTTATTAAATAAAGGTGGAACCTGTGAAGTGATAAAGAATTCATCCCATATCCTTTTACTCCTATCACCTCAATCCCTGAAAATAATCTAACCTATAACCCTTTTCAAAATTAAATTTCTTGTTGCAAAATCAATCATTTATATTATCGAGTAGTGTCCTTACAGCTACGACTTACCTCGAATTAATTTGTTATTGCTAAGCTAAGGCAACCACATTTATTCCAATAAAATTTTTTTTTTTTTTTTGATTCGTTGGTCTTCAAATAGATATAATAACTTTTCTAAAAAGATATCTAGATTAATTTACTTAATTTTACTTTTTTCTAAGTATAAACTTAAGTGTGTTGCCATGGGCTTAACGGCTCGTCTAATATAAAAGAATAATAAATTATTGTACTTTATCATTTATGTATTCAAATGTTTATTAAATTTTATTTTTTTGTGGATGGATGGATTTGGTGAAATAATATTAACAATTATTTTTCTTTCTTTCATAAGACATTTCGATTGTTTATAGGGTTATGTTCTGTCATAGCATTTACTATAAAATAACACAATAAGATGAAAAATAACGTCACTAATAATCAAAGCTAAAGTCTTTAAATGTTAATTTAATCTGGTGTTATTTTAGAATAAAGGTTTGAAATGTCTTATGAAAGAAATAAAATAATTGTTAATATTATTACACTTAATCCACCCATCTGCAAAAAAAAAAAAAAAAAAATTAATTTAAAAAAAAAAAAAAAAAAAAAAAAAATACAAAAAAATGCAAATTATTTAAAATAGAAAGGTGTTAATGTCAATGTTTTGTCTAATGTGGAATGTGGAGTTATTAGATTTTTGTGCTTCATCAAATTAATTTGTCGTTTGTTTTCAGGCCGTGCTGCATATGCTAGTGGTAAGATTCTGGAATCGTTTATTGGACACGAAATTCCCAGTCTTATGGATGCCATCTTTAATAAAATTGATGTAAGTTTGATGCTTAGTTTGTTTTTAAGTAGACTTTATGATGTAGTATATATTTACTTTATGTAGTGTAATTCGATTTGGTTTTATAGAATATATATTTACTGTGTTGGTTATCAATATTTAATAAGAGATTGCTTGCGTATTCACGGTTTATAGTGAGAGTTAGTTTTGTATATATTTAGTGAGAGTTGAAAATAGCTTTATTGACACTTCTTGTTAAGCAAAAGCCTAGTATCAAACTTTTACCCCCTTAAGGGGGTAAAAGTTTTGTGGCAAGAAAATTATAAATATCAAAAAAAGCATTTCATCAATTCCTCTTCTAATTATACATATTTTGGATAACTTTGTTCCAGCAATTCCTATCCTGTGCTGTTCTTTGCCACAAAATGCCTAGTTTCTCCACTATTTCATCCCTCCATCTCGTCCTAGGTCTTCCTCTCCTTGAGTAGTTCAAAGGTGTCCAGTCTGTTGAGATTTTAGCCCATCTGTCTGTAGGTAGTCTGGCCACATGTCCGTCCCAGTTCCATTTAAGTTTGTGTGCTTGAGTCTGCAGGTTTTTTTGTTAGGTGTTTCTTCCTAATATCCTGGTTTTTTATTTTCTGTATTTTTTTAATGCTATATATGCTCATTTGAGAGGTGTTAAGCTTTTTACTTTGTTGTGCCGTGAGCTTCTAAGTTTGGCATCCGTAAAGTAATGAAGTGAACACACACAGCTTTCTAACACTTTAATTTGGTTATCATTTGACAGATTCTCTTTAAAAACTTTTTTAAGTGACCAGTATTTTCTCCATCCTATTTTTATCCTCCTGTTTATTTATTCTTGATTGCAGTTATCAGTAAGGGATATACGTTTCCCTAAATATATGTATTCATCTTCATAAGCAATTCTTGTATATCCACACTTAACTATGGGTTTCAATGAGTTTGTGAGTACTTTAGTTTTTTCCCAATTAATGCTCAGTCCGACCTCCCGACAATGAGTACTTAAGTCGTTGACCATTTCTTCTAGTTGGTGAGGATTTTCTGCAAAAACTACTATGTCGCCTGCAAACCTAAGATTGTTGAGGGAATTCCCTTGTATTTTCAAACCTTTTTTTTCCCCAATCTAGATGTTTAAACACTGACTCAAATACACAAATAAATAAAATTGGAGAGAGAGGGCAGGGCAACCTTGCCTCATTCCTCTATTTACCTTGAATTTCTGTCCATTTTTCTCTAATGCGATATATGCTTTAGAGAGAGTATATGCTTTAGTGAGAGTTAGTTTTTTATATATTTAGTGAGAGTAAGTTTTTTACTACGTTTTTATTAGCTTGCATTCTTGCTTGTTTGTTTGTTTGTCCGGTACAAATCTGGCAATCGATTTCTAACTAACTTCCCGAATAGCTAGACATTTGAAACTTTTATCATAGCTCAGAACACGATTACAATGCATTATTTTAATACTTTTAGCCATCTTTCAGCAGAATTTAATTAGTTTTCAGCAAATTTTGCTGTGCGGAAAGTTAGTTCGGAAAAAATCCGCAAGTTATTTTATTTGTTTTGCCATATCCAATATTTAAGCAATCTTCATTTTGACGGGTCTCAAATTTGTGATAGATAAACATTGAATGACAGCAAAACAGGAAATATCGATTATATTATTTATCGATTATATTTTTTTCAAATATATCGATGGCATGCTTTAGATTTGGTGTTAAGGAGTTCCGTTGTACAAAGATTTATCCTTTTTAGGGTCCGTAGGCAAAACCAAGGACCCTTATATTTTCCTGCGTGTCTGTCCGTCCGTCCTCTCGAGTGCTCTCACGGCTACACCTTTCGTCCGATCACTTTGAAATTTGGCATGTATGTGTCTTGTACCTGCCCACATATTTTAAAAATATAGCGACTTAAAAAATATATTTTTCAAAAAAATAAGGGTAAAAAAACTTAAGGGTTAAAATTTTTTTATTTTTTTTCGACACCGTGAGGGGTATCATATGAAAGGGTACGTCGAGCTGATTACAAATATATATAATTCTTTAGAATGGTTCAAAGTGAGCTTTTTAGCATTTTAAAAAAACACTGTTTATACACTTTACAGTTAAACACTATATAGTGTGGTCTACGGACCCTCGCTGTGTGCTGACTAGCACACACTTGACCTGTTTATATAGGTTTAAGATCAGCTCTCTGGATGGTTGTCATTTATGTGAAGTAAATAAATTCGAAACTATTTTTATTTCACTAACATTATATATTATATAACAATAACAATTATATTATCAACATTACATATACGATTCAACAGAAAATTTAAAAACGTAGTATATAAAAAGTTCTTTTTATCTTGAAATTATTTATGCTATATTCACAGTTTTGTAACATGTTTAACAATGAAACGTGTTCTGTTTCAGGTTACACTTAAGGTTAAGAATTGTGTGTTAGTGGCTACGAAGAACGGAATGGTTGTGAACGAAAAACCCCACAGTCTACTCGACATCATTCAATTCAAAGAGACTTATCCCGATGCTGTCTGTGTTTTAGAATAATTAATATTCTGAAACACTTTTATAAACTCCTAAACCGGTAACAATAATTGTTTTAATTTTTTTGTCATCTATAATTTCTTTTTATCTGTAAAATTAAATGTTAATACATCCTTTCAATGAATACGTTGAAAGGAATTCCACTTTGTGATAAAATTATTACACAAGGCTGAACTTATCTAATAATGTAGTAAATTCCGTATGGAATTATTTCTTTGAAATTTTTGTACAGTTTTAAGGCTTTTTAAAAATTCTAAAATTGAACACAAAGTAAAATATTATTGAATTCTTAGTACTTTCATGTAAAAATTGTACTTTTTTTTAAATTAATTTTCTGTTAACAGTTGCTTTTTTTTAACAATACCACAGAGTCCTTCTGTAGTGGACTTTGTGGGTTAAAAATGGCGAAGAAGCATGGCTTCCTTGTTAATGGGTGACTCCCTACCTTCTAGTCCATCCCTCTTTCATTCCATACTAGTCCATCCCCCTCTAGTCCATCCTTCTCTTCCTATTATAGATTTGATAGAACTTGGAGCTACATTTGATGTATACTAGGGATCTCTCCATGCTATTGCTGATAAGCACTGATATGATAATAGCTGGTGAAGACTATAAAGTTGCTAAAATAGTATTAGCTGGCTCCGCTGTAAAGTAATAACACTGAAAAAATTGCCTCTAGCTGGAATTTGAAGGGGGTGAGTGTCCAAGGTATATGATAATGGAATTTATAAGTTTTATTAAAATTGATGCATTAAAGCTTAAAAAATATGTTCAAATATTTTACTTTGTGTTCCTACTTTTGAGCCAATGAAGCCTTATAACTATTAAATACTAAAATTTATTTTAGAAATTCATAGAAGTATATATATTTATATTAATTGGTTAACCATTTATCTTTATGACTGTTTGCTTAATCTTCCGTTCTTTCTATAAATATTTTTTAAACATTTTATTTTAGGATTAGAAACATGTAGTATATATTGTTAGTTTTAAATATGTATCTGCTTTTTTTAATATGGGTAAATTTACAAAAAAATAAAGTTTTATTGGCTGTATTTCCTTAAACGTTTTTTATTTTCAAATAATGTGCCTTATTTTTAAATGATTTATAGTATTTTTTTTAAACATTGTGAATGTAGGCGGTATAATTCCATAGAGGTTATTGAGTGATGGTTAGTTTTTATGTTTTTTTTTGGAGCTCAATCAAAAAGTGATATTGATTTGAGCCAAAAAGTAATTGTTTCATTTCGATCAAATAAAATAATGTAAATAGTAGAGCTTGAAAAGTTGATATATTAAGTAAATAAAAACTTATTACCATCTGAAGTTGCTACTGGTTCCTATTCGATATTGAAGAAATAAATTTTCAATTTTAGCAACACTGACATACCTGGTTCAATTTCCAGAAAGAAACATGTCCTAATAACATCATAGAAACACGTTATAATCATAAACACGATCTCATCGAGATGAGTAAAGTGGTTGTTCTTTTTGTCCTATAGTAACATAATTTTGTCTTGATTAGGACATATCACATAGAACATAAATAAATTAATAGTAAAAAAAAAAAAAATTAAATTAAAAGAAGCTTTTATTCGTATTCTTCTCAGCAAACCCTTTCATTTGATTGTATCTTGTGCGTGCTTAAAAAATAACTAGTCTGCCATCTTGGGCTGGCCGCCATATTGGATTTAGTATGACGTCACCTAGCTCATGCATTTTCATCCAAAGTAAACGTGTATGCAAAATTTCAATTCAATCGGTTGAGGATAACTGCTTTAAAATTCAGTTGCAAGATTTGACCCAAATATACATACAAACATTGCAAGTTAAATAAAAGCTTGTAAAAAGGATAACTACTTTTAACCATCTCTATAGTAGGAATATTTTCCTATAAAAAGTATGATATAATTGCCTTCTATAACAAGTATTTTCCCCAAATACCTCTAACCACCTTTGTAGTAGGTATATTTTTCTATAGAAGGTAAGGTAAAATTGCCTTCTCTAACAAGTTTTTTTCCCCAAATGATTTTAAATATAATTTTTAGCAGATAATTATTTCTTTATGAGAGTGTAGGTTTAATTTATTCTAATAACCTCTTCAATGGTTGTGTAGAGACATTTTCTATACAAAATATTGTCTCTAACTACCTCTAGCCACCATTGTTTTTTTTTAAGGATAATAAAAAAGCATGTATTATTTCCCCCCCCCCCCCCTCATTAGTATCTAGATATTTCATTCCTATTTAATAAGATAACCATTGTATTAATTAATTTAATAAGCTAGTTGGGAGGAAAGCAATTACCTCTTTCACACAGTATTTTTAATAATAAAATAAGGACTTCATTTCAAATCAGTGTTGCTTTAAAAAAAAACAAAAAAAAACTTCCTACAAAATCACTGTAAATTACTGATATGCTAATTTTGTTTGTTTATTTCTCTTCTGTGGTTTACAAAAAATGTCTATATTAAGGATTAAAAACCTATATTGTACATTAATTATCACAAAATATTAAGGAAAACAGCCAATATATATTTATATATATATATACAAATATATTATGTTATTATAGTTTGCACAACAATACCTTATGGAGTGCTTTAGATATTTTTATGTTTTTATTATTTTAATGGTGTTTCATTTTGGGTCTTATACAATACATCTATAAGAATTTATTTTATTGTAATACTTATATAAACAACTAATGTATTAAGTTTAGGAAAAAAAAAAAAAAATGTTTTGTTTTTTGTTTTTAATTTTGGGCTATAAAATATGTAATTATTTATTTTTTAATATATATATTTATATTTTTTTTATACTTACATAATATGTGTTATAATAATTGTTATCGTAGCAAAGGTTACATATGGAAACCAAATACTACTGCTTGTGGGACCCTGTCTTACCCATAATTTATCGTAGTTAATATAGGTTTATATTTAATTTTTGCTACTTTATTTTCTAATGATTATCTTTGGTCCCACAAAAGTGTTGTTTTTGCTTAATTGTTAATTTCTTTTGAGATTTTGTGGAACACTTGAACTTGTTCTTGCGTTTAGTTTTATGTTTTTATTATTTGTGGCACTTAATACTCATTTGTACTCAATCATGAGTTGTACGTGGAACATAGATTGTCCTTGTGTTCCCTACAGTTAATTACTTTTAGGTTTCTGTACAAAGTAAAAAAAGAAACCTTATATTACGGCTCTGTCTGTCTGTCTGTCCGTTGGTGTCTGTCTGTTGCTTGTTTCAATTCATAAACTACAATAGCTAGGAACATGAAATTCGGCACACAGGTGCATCTCGGCATTGTAGACAGCTGGACACAAATTGGGTTTTTCACTTAATATTTTTTCAAAATGGCGGGCAGTTAAAAAAAAGTTTTTAGTCACCATGACATGTTATATATCAATTTAAAGGTCTTGAAGTGTAGAAAAAGAATATGCAATTATTAAAATTTTACACTTAAACATTTCAAGATGGCGGCCAATATGGCGGGTGAATAAAAACAAGTTTTTAGTAACTATGACATGTTATATATCAATTTAAAGATCTTAAAATGTAGCAAAAGAATATGCAATTATTAAAATTTTCAAGATGGCGGCCAATATGGCTGGTGACAAAACATTGTTTTAGTTACCATAACATGCTATACATCAATTTAAAGGTCTTGAAGAGTAGAAAAAGAATATTACTATTAAAATTAGTGTAATTTTATTACACATAATAATTTTAACTTCAATGTACAGAAACCGGCGATTATCGCCCCACGTACTTACGTGAAGCGCGCCTTACTTTTTTTTTTTTTTACTGAGATTTTGTTGCCACTTTTGTTTGATAAAACTGGTTAATCCCATCAATGATAAATTAGATGGGTGGATGATGGAAATTGGTTCAGCTTTCCGATAGAAATTAGATGAGCTCTTCCAATATTTTTGTAAAACATAAGATGTAATTGTTTTTCATTGAGTGTTTAATCTTGGAATTTGGTGTAGCATAATGTCTAACCTATAATAGTGAACTTAATACATATTGCTTTCAACATCTTTTACTTGTCATCATCTGGAAAGGGTTTTCAGCACACCAATAATGAATGGTGGATGAGATGGAAACCGATTGAGCTATCCAAATCATCATTTATATAATCGAGTATTGTCCTGACGACTCACCTCGAAATCATTTGTTATTGCTACGCTAAGGCAACCACATTTATTCCAATAAAAATAAATGTTTGTTTTGATTTGTTGGTCTTCAAATAGATATAATAACTTATCTAAATAAATATCTAAATTAATTTTATAAATATAAAATTAGACCCGTTGCTGCTACAGGGTTAATAGCTCGTACTGGATAAAGGATAGAACTGTTTCATCTCACCAATGTTGAATTAGATGAAATGTTACATAAGTAGCAAATGTTATATAAGTAGTCTAATATTATTAAGTAAAAAGTTTTTTTGGAATCGTTTCTTGATCACTAATGATGAATTGGATGATATTTAAACTGGTTAAGTTAAGCCTATCAATGACAAATTGGGTGGGTGGATGATGAAAATTGGTTCAGCTCACCAATAGTACATTTGATGAGCCTCTTCAATGACAAATTGGATGTGTGTATGATGAAAATTGGTTTAGCTCACCAATGATAAATTGGATGAGCCTCTTCAATGAAAAATTGGATGTCTGTATGATGAAAATTGGTTTAGCTCACCAATAATAAATTTGATGAGCCTCTTCAATGACAAATTGGATGTGTGTATGATGAAAATTGGTTTAGCTCACCAATGATAAATTTGATGAGCCTCTTCAATGAAAAATTGGATGTCTGTATGATGAAAATTGGTTTAGCTCACCAATAATAAATTTGATGAGCCTCTTCAATGACAAATTGGATGTGTGTATGATGAAAATTGGTTTAGCTCACCAATGATAAATTGGATGAGCCTCTTCAATGAAAAATTGGATGTCTGTATGATGAAAATTGGTTTAGCTCACCAATAATAAATTTGATGAGCCTCTTCAATGACAAATTGGATGTGTGTATGATGAAAATTGGTTTAGCTCACCAATGATAAATTGGATGAGCCTCTTCAATGAAAAATTGGATGTGTGTATGATGAAAATTGGTTTAGCTCACCAATGATAAATTGGATGAGCCTCTTCAATGAAAAATTGGATGTCTGTATGATGAAAATTGGTTTAGCTCACCAATAATAAATTTGATGAGCCTCTTCAATGACAAATTGGATGTGTGTATGATGAAAATTGGTTTAGCTCACCAATAATAAATTTGATGAGTCTCTTCTATGACGAATTGGATGTGTGTATGATGAAAATAGGTTCAGCTCACCAATGATAAATTTGATGGATGAATAATGGAAATTGGTTCAGCTCACTAATGAAAAATTTGATCAGCTTCTTTAGTGATAAACTGGATGGGTTGTATGATAGAAATAGGTTCAGCTCACCAATGACAAATTGGATGGATGTATGATAGAAATTGGTTCAGCTCACCAATGATAAATTGGAAGAGCCTCTTCAATGAAAAATTGGATGGGTGCCTGAAATTAATTCAGCCCACCAATGATAAATTGGATGAGCCTCTTCAATGAAAAATTGGATGGATGCATGATGGAAATTGGTTCAGCTCACCAATGATAAATTGGATGAGCCTCTTCAATGAAAAATTGGATGGGTGCCTGATGGAAATTGGTTCAGCTCACCAATGATTAATTGAATGAGCTCTTCAATGACAAATTGGATGAGATCTTCAATGATAAGTAGTCACCATCGACAAAACCCACCAATAGTGAATTGTGGATGAGCTAGAAAAGTGGTTGAGCTAATGATGATTAATGGGATTAATGCTTGAAATCATTTGGTGGTGGTGTAATAATCTTGATGTACATTTCATAGATAATCTTTACTTGGAAACACTACATTAAACTTAAATGTCTAATCCAATAGTTTCATAAATTTAATTTATGATAAATTTAATGATTATAAACACCTTCCACTTGAATTGAAGTTGAAATACCAATTTCTAGTTTTAATTCGACGATGTGTTTGGTGAGACATTTTTCATTTAGGATATTTGTATGAAATGAATTATTTCTCCATCCTGTTGCTTGGTAAATGCTAACAAGGATGTAAAAATGAAAAAAAAAGGAGTAAATTTAAGTTTTTTTTTTAAACCAAAAGCTTAAATTTTCCTTGGCCAGTATCTGCATTAGATGTGTTTGTCTTCTTTATTGACAGTATTTGTAGCGGAAGGTATTTAACGAGTAATAAATTTATTTATTTTTTCCGTTACAAAGAACGGGATAAAGGTTCATTAAGATGATTGGGAAATCATTAAGATGGAAGTGAAATGTCAAGCCTTAAACCTTTAGACACAGTCAGTATTTGGTAAAAGAAAAACAATTTAATTATGTATTTTTTTAGTTTATTTATATGATTGTTGCCACACAAACATTAGAATAAGAAAAATAAACTTTTAATTTATATATATTGGAAATATAATTAATATTGGGTTCCAATTGCATTTTTAATTCTTTAATTTTTTTTGTGAATTATTCTAGTATAGTAATTCTCTTATGTTACTGATACATAATTATTCATTTTATGAATTATTTATGTATAGGTTTATGATATCAAATAAATAAATATTTATATTATATATAATATTTTAATGGTATTAAGTTTTTTTTTTTTTGTAAATTTAAGTTTAATGGTTTTGCCATTTTTAGAATATGATGCTTTACTACATCTTTATATTTTATTTAGTTTTTTAAGATTGAGGGAATTAATTCCTTGTGAAAAGAATTAATTGTTATTTAATAGGTATTTTATAACTACCTGTAAAATACGATTATTCTTTTATCTCTAATATCCTTTATTAATCTATATTCATTGTATTTTATTGGATGTTATAATTAATAATAGGTAGATTAATATTTAATTATATAAACTCCACGTCAAAATTAACGCACCACTTTTATATTTTTATGCTTACACGTAAGTTCTTCAATTAGGATCTTTTTTCTATTGTTTTCATCTCAGGCGGACCTATTTCGCCTCTGTCGATCATATCCAAACTTCTGGAACAGCCGAAAAGCTCAGCCGATTGTAGTGAGATGCAGAGATTGTAGTGTATGTTTGTGTGACTCCTAGTCGACAACCAACCTTTTGAGAAAAGCCTTTCTTAACTCATCACTACGGGTTTAATCGCTTCCTCCATAGTTAAATTAGGAGGTCTATTCATGTTGACACAAACAAACAACTGTATTGATGAATAACTACGTAAGAAAGAGCTCTCATTTAATCAATTGCAAATAACAGTGAATCATTAATGATGATGATGATGATGATTAAATATGATTAATTATCATGATTAAATATGAATAACGATGATGATTAAATATGAGATGATGATTAATGAATCATTAATCATCAGTATAAATTAGAGATAGTGGAAACAGAGAAATATAAAGGTGGTGCGTTAATTTTGACGGGGAGTGTATATTGGTGGTATTGAATATGATATACTTGAATGTTAACTTATATATATCACCAAATTAAAAATTAAGTTTAGGTATGTGTGTAACCAAGTGGTTAGTGTACTCCCTCTTTGTTCAAAAACACCGACATATATGTTGATCGTTCAAATACCAGAGAGGTGAGATATATCACTGTTGACCACATTAAATATATGTGTAAAGTGGCCAATCTCCTGTCCTGTAATACCATAATGTTGTGTTGATATAAATCTTTGCGCATGCTCGTTCATAATTCTTCACCTTATCTCACGATTAACGTGTTTGTTTACATTTAACAAAGCTAATTTGCTGTTTGTTTAATTAAAGTAACTGTTTATATCGAGTTTATAGTGAAAAACAATGAGTGATTTAAGTGATTATGACAAAAATGAGGAGAATAATATTCCTCCCGAAATAATTAGTTTTAGGACAAAATACAACTAATGATTTAATGTCATCTTTATCAAAAGATAAATACGAACTTACATATAGGAAGTTTATTAAAAAAAAAAAAAATTCTGTATTTATTATTAAAATCAAACCATTGTTGATGAAGTACGGTACACAACTTGTGCAAAAACTGCATTTGGCTTTGCTCGTGTGATTTTACTACCCTCGCTGTAGCTCGGGTGCAAACTCCACACTCGCATGCAAAATGCTACTTTCCGCACTAGACGCGTAATGTAGTATTACGTGGCCTGTGTACTCTTTAAACAAAATTCTACAATGTAGTAATTTGAATTATGTCCTGTACATGCCCTTTACACTCCCTGAGTTTAATACTCCCCTTGACAGGAATTCCATGTCTTCTGTCCATCCCTTAAGAAACGTGTCACGCTTGTGTAAGCTAGATACATGCCCTTTTTTCCACTAAAATATATTTAACAGAAGGTTGACTCCTTTAAAACCTTTAACAAATAATGTTTAATGAACAAATGTCAAACAACCTCTAAATGAGTAAATAAATGTATTTATATATATAATGTATAGAGAAGTATAAATATGATTTTTCGTGCTACATTATATTATAGAAGGGATCAAGTCAGTGCTGAAAACAACTGTCTAAACTCCAATATCTGTGGTTCAGTTCCCAGAGACATGAGATATATTTAATAATATATTCACATCCAAATATATATGTAGAGTGGTTGATCTCTTCATCCTGTCATGATTACATAATGATGTGTTAATCAAGTAGTTAAGAATATATTTGTGTAATTATTAAGAAGTTAATGACAGACAAATCAAAATCACATTTTGTAATAAAATATTAAACTGAAAATGTTTGATTTGTATGCATTAACTTATTAAAAATAATTTAGTACATAAATTTAAGTGGTGGCCAAAGATAATCAAAAAATAGACTTGACTATTACTAATTTTTAATCAGAAATCTGATGGAATTTCGTAAAAAAAGACAATATATATATATATATATATATATATTGTCTATTGCAAACTTGTTAAATTAAAAAGAAATTGTTCCAAAACAAAATTATATATATATTTCAAATTATAAATTATATTTTATAAGCCCAATATTAATATTTTATTTTAAATTTATTACTATAGAAATCCTTTCTTGTTATAGCATGCATAAAAAAAAAAAAATTAAAATTAAAAAAAAAGAAAAACTTAATTACAGTCTTTTATTGGCTTTACCTTAATAATAATTAATATTTTAATTTTAATATGTTTCATTGTTTTAATTGTAAGAAACATTGAGAGTTGAATGTAGTGATGCATGATTCAATTCCCAATGAAGGCAGTATTTTTGTTATCTGTATTTAGTCTTTCATCTTTAATAATTATTTAAAAGGATTTTTTACTTGGTATTTCTATTCTGAGGATGTAGGTACATCCTTTATTATTTAGAACATCCTTTATTCTCAAGAAATAAGTCCCTTCCTCTTAAATGATAATGCTGAGGATGTAGGGACATCCTTTATTCTCAAGAAGTAAGTCTCTTCCTCTTAAATGATAATTCTGAGGATGTAGGGACATCCTTTATTATTTATAACATCCTTTATTCTCAAGAAATAAGTCCCTTCCTCTTAAATGATAATGCTGAGGATGTAGGGACATCCTTTATTATTTAGAACATCCTTTATTCCCAAGAAGTAAGTCCCTTCCTCTTAAATGATAATTCTGAGGATGTATGGACATCCTTTATTCTCAAGAAATAAGTCCCTTCCTCTTAAATGATAATTCTGAGGATGTGGGGACATCCTTTATTATTTAGAACATCCTTTATTCTCAAGAAGTAATTCCCTTCCTCTTAAATGATAATTCTGAGGATGTAGGGACATCCTTTATTATTTAGAACATCCTTTATTCTCAAGAAGTAAGTCCCTCTTAAATGATTATTCTGAGGATGTAGTGATGGTGACACAGTAAGACCTGGTATCAAAGAAAACTTAAGTTTTTAAGAGATACAAAAACCTGATTTTTCTCTAGTTTTCTCAAAACGTTTTTCTTGAAATGTTTTATATAACATTACCTCCTAGATAACCTAATGTTACAATTTTTTTATGTATAAAAGAAAGAATTGCTAAAATTCCAATAATTTGAGCTTTAACAGCTCGAATCTACCAGGATAAGAGTTAATACAGTGAAATATGAGATCACACTTAAAGCTATTATAAATTTATGAATTGTTTAAAAATACAATGGTACACTAGCCAATAGAGAATTTTTTTATCCCAATTACATCAAATTTAAAGGTATTCTCACTGTGCCACCATCGATATAAATATATTGCCAAATATTAAAAGGAAAAAAATAAAATTACTAGAACTGTCAGTGTCAATTAACTATTGTTCATAAAAGTAAGCTATTTTATTCCAATATCATTGGAATAAAAAAATACATTTTTAGATCTTTATTATATTTTATGTATACAATAAAAGTGTAATTAAGACACAATAATTATTATTTTTAATGTATTATATTAAAAATGTATTTGCATGCTCTATTTTGAAATATAGTTGTTTACTTTTTATTACTTTGGCTTATTTTATTTAATACTAGCTGGATACCTGTGCTTCGCTGGGGATTGTGTTATTTTTAATTTGATGTACCCCCACCCCTTTGATAATATAATTTGCATATATCCCAAATTATTAATTGATTCAGATTACTGAAAAAATTCCAAAAGATAACTATCCGGGAAAAACAGGGGCATTTGCCTTCTGTATTCCCCTGTGTCTTTTCACATCACTAGATTGAAATTGGAATTATCTTCTTATACATCCTAAATAAGGGCGCTTTCTCAAGTATTAACTTCCTCGATTTCCCCTCTTTTCTTACTTTGTCCCTATGTTATTAGGGATAAAATTTTAGAAAATTCCTTTTGGCAATTATCAATATAATTTAGAAATTATTATACTATGTATACACGTTTAGATTTTATTTTTGCATGTTAAAGAAGTGGTGATAATTATGTTAGTAAAAATTTAGGCATGGTAAGGTGTGATTTATAAACTATTGTCTTCTTGATTTGTTAAAAAAATAAATCTAAATGTTTTGTGACAGCGATTAAAAGCTAATTTCTTTAAAAGTTCGTCCTATAGAAATTTTCACAAAACGTAAAATACTGTTTGTGGCTTTTTCTGTAACTTTGGTTAAATACATAAGGCTACTAAGTCCTAGGATTATACAGTGCTTACTAATGTTGTATACGCCCTTATAATTATATTACATATACTTCATTTATGGGACCTAGACTACAATAGTCTTCAGTTCCTCCTTATCATAAGCTCTACTATATTTAACAATTACTTATACAGGTCCCTACTTATAATTAAAATAGGTCTTCTATAATTATCATCTATTTATACTATTCCTCATATGTAGAATTAAAAATAGGCCTTCTACCAGTTACCCAATTATAATTAAATAAGCCTTTTATAATTAACAATAATTATAACAAGTTTACATGTACTTCCCCTTAATAATTCTATTTTGGGTTCCCTTTAACCTAAGGGTTACATTCCCTTTGTAATGGCTCGCTCAGCATACTGAACTCCACAACAGAAAACTGAGGGACTCACCAAGCAGTGGAACCATCAGCACGTACAAGTGTCTTCATCAGTGGAGTTGAAGTCACTACATCTTAGTTCAGGCACTAGTCCGTGGCTCCGTCTCACTGTACACTCACAACTACACTGAAGGGGTCAGGGGCTTTACCTGGTCAACTTGTGGACTCCCCTAGTCCGGCCCTGGCCGAGGAGGAACTGATCTAGCAAATTCCTCTGCCAACCTAGTTTGCTCTCTCTACTTAATCTATGTAAATTTTATTCTATATTATAACTTAATCTCCATTCTATTATCTAAGTTGAATGGAGGGAGAGATACGGGAGTACAATTGAAACAGGCATGTAAAATTCCAACTTGATAGAAGCAGTAGTTATTGAGTAGTAAAGTGATACATTTTATAATAGTTAAAATGAAGATGGTCGGAACATGTAAGTTAAGGAATATGTAGAAAGACAACCTTCTCATGGCCCTCTATTACAATCATACTCTTTAACTATCAACTCATGATTAAATGAGGAGCTTAGTATCAAAGACGGACAAGAGCACATTTCAAAATTTTACAGGAGAGCCGAAAAACTGTAGCTCAAATTCCACAGGTGCTAGAGCAATGATTTTTTTTCTGTAGATTCTTAATAGACTCAAAACTAGTTAAAAGTACTGAAAACGTGAATTTCTTTGTTATTTTAGCTGCTAAATGGAGTTAAAAAGTGGAGTTGTCCGCTTTTGAAACAAAAAACAAGGTTTTGTCTGTTTTTGAAGCAAA
Source organism: Gerris lacustris (assembly GCA_951217055.1). Lineage (NCBI taxonomy): Eukaryota > Metazoa > Arthropoda > Insecta > Hemiptera > Gerridae > Gerris > Gerris lacustris. The sequence goes on along the minus strand of OX578277.1, from coordinate 106,185,101 downwards.
ATGACGTTGACAATAATGGCTAGAATATTAATAATATTATTGTATAATATTGAAGAAATATATTTTTTTTTTTTTCACGTTTTTCAGAGTTCTTAGCGGGTAGTGCCCCCAAATTTAGAGCTAAAATTGATTTCTCGATTTCCCCTCGGGGTATCATTTTTCTAAACATGTATGACAAAATGGTAGGAGTAGGTATTCAGATGCTAAAGCCCGAAGTGCATCATAGGAACGAGTTAGTATAATGCAGCTCCCTGATTGGCTGTTTCGGTTATGTCCACTTTTGAAGCAAAACGTGTGTTGACTTGTCTGTATTTGAAACAAAACTAAAAATATTATTGCATTTTTACCCCTTTTCTGGTCGTTTTTGATGCAAATGGATAGCAGAATCTGATGCAGCAGCCAAAAATCTATATGAAAAAATCGATAACTGAAATTGGGAAAAAATTTTGACCGTCTTTAATACTAGGCTCCTCAACTATTTTCTTGATATCTAATATTTATTGTATTATGCTCACTTTAATGATAGAGCTACGGGGGGATGCCTAGTGTAGCAGATGGCAGATCATTGATTACAAATGATTCAAGCTGAGTTTGATTTATTTGACTGTGATGTTGGAAAGCTCTACTATATTTTAACTATGATTTTTTCTAAAATGATCAACCCGTTGTTATTAAGGGATGCTTTTTTGGGCTAAATCTTTTTGAAATTATCTTTGTCCTGTGTTTGGTTTGTGTTATTATTATATACACATAAAATAACAGCTAAGTTTCAAATTTCTGTGTTAGATACTTTCGGAGACTCAGGTGTGTTAACAGACAGACAGATAAATGCAGGAAATTATAAGGCTCCATGGTTTTGCCTACGGACCCCAAAAACTAAAAGTATAGAAAAGAAAGGGGAAAAAATTACATAGACAATATCTTTTTTTAAATTGTATTACTTTTGTATAATTTGGTCCTGTCATTTAAAGCTTTATGAGATTCTACAATTAATTCAAATATATATAAATAGATTACAACATAATTCTCATACAATATCCATTATAATGAGTACTACAGTAGTACACTAATAATAAAAGAGTTTTAATAAATTTACACTATTTATAATTTTTATTTTAATACTATTTTTTTAACATTTCTACAATTAAATATAAACACTTAAAAAGATTTGATCGACAATTCTAAGGTTTCAAATCATTTAAGGATTTAGGGATTCAGAATATTGCCGGCTCTATTAGCCTAGCTCTACAACCAAATTCCGTGCCAAATTTCATATCTTTAGATCAATAAGCTTTCTAATTTGTAGAGAAATTAATTTGCATTAATCCTTATATATATGTTCTTTCTAAATTTTTATTAATTCTTAATATTATCTTCATTTTAATTCTGCATACTTTCATATTGAATTGTTTAAGTAAAATATAAAATGAAAGAAGTTTTTTTATAAACTTAAATTTTGTTTGTTTATTATAGACCAGGAGATAGCGTGCAAAAAAGTGTCTGACTAACATCAAGCTAGAATTTTGTATACAAGTCAATTTTTTAGCGCCTTTTAAGATTATGTGGTCGGCTAAGTTCGTCTGCGGGACATAGCTTGGCAATAGACGTTTGAAAAAAACAAACCTGTGGAGAGCGGCCATGTCTCACCAATTATGGTGGACAATGTGATTTTCATGATCCTGAGTACAGAATTAGTTAGTAGACCAATAATTAAGTCGATGTTATTTTCACACTTGATAGGTTTGTTATTCAAATATTACTAAAAGTCAACGTGGTCACCTGTCAACAGGTAAACTAACATCAACTTGATTTTCGGTCTACTAACTAATTCTGTACTCAGGATCGTGAAAATCACATTGTCCACCATAATTGGTGAGACATTGCCGCTCTCCACTGGTTTGTTTTTTTCAAACGTCTATTGCCAAGCTATGTCCCGCAGACGAACTTAGCCGACCACATATTCTTAAAAGGCGCTAAAAGATTAACTTGTATACAAAATTCTAGCTTGATGTTAGTCAGACACTTTTTTGCACGCTATCTCCTGGACTATTAGTCAGTGGTCAAAATCTTTAGATGGCTAATTAACCCTCTTCCAGTCATTCAATTGTGCTGAAACATGACACATAGACTCTGTACCAATATACGAGTAATAAAATTTTATCTAATTTCAAGCTCTCCTACCCTTAAACACACACTGATAAACAACAGTGATTGTTTTGACTTCTAAATATAAAGGATTTATAATGAAAACTTCGTTTTCATGGGATAGTATTATTATGGCCTAAAATCAATAAAAATTTGATATAGGTTTATTGTTTTTGGTTTTTTTAGATCATCTTAAACCTTTTAGAGAGTTGACTTTTTGATTTTGTATTTATTATGGTTTAAATGATTTCCCCATTAATTTATAATTTGCTTCTTATGGCACAACTGTATTATATTCTTTATTAATGTTATTCTTAGTTTTGTTAGTAGGTAGTTAATAAAACAGTTAAGGATTTTCTGGTGAAGACTAAATATTGAGGTAGGTTCAAAGATTTTGCTGAACATTTTACTTTATATATGTGTACTCTAAAGTTCCTACAAATAGGAGAGGTAGGATGAATTAGTATTTATAATCTCTTCTAGCATGAAATTATGTTGGGATAGTTTCCACCAATCCTGAGGATGGTAGTAAAGGATCCTTTGTTTTCCTATAGTGATTTAGTAGGGTTCTATCAAGTCTAGATTGTGTTGGGATAGCTTCAAATCGTGAGGATGGTAATAAGGGATCCTTTGTTTTCCTATGGTGATGTACTAGGGTCCAATCAGGTCTAGATTGTGTTGGGATAACTTCAAATCCTGAGGATGGTAGTAAAGGATCCTTTGTTTTCCTATAGTGAGTTAGTAGGGTTCTATCAAGTCTAGATTGCGTTGGGATAGCTTCAAATCGTGTGGATGGTAGTAAGGGATCCTTTGTTTTCCTATGTGATGTACTAGGGTTCAATCAGGTGTAGATTGCGTTGGGATAGCTTCAAATCCTGAGGGTGGTAGTAAGGGATCTTTTGTTTTCCTATGTGATGTAGTAGGGTTCAATCAGGTGTAGATTGCGTTGGGATAGCTTCAAATCCTGAGGGTGGTGGTAAGGGATCTTTTGTTTTCCTATGGTGATGTAGTAGGATTCGTCTGTTGGTGTCTGCAGTTATGGGATTTCACTTTTTACTTTTACCATAATTAATAATGTGACCCAAGGGTTCCACATAACTAAAAAGAGAAATTCTATGTTTTCTATTTGAAGATAGGCATTTGCTTCATTATTTTAATTACTTCTGTAACTTTTCTTTATGTATTAAGAGGGAAGATGGCCACCAAAGCGAGTATGTTCTGATCAATAAATCAATGTGTTTTTAGATCCTTCAATTTCCCTGGTGATCAATAATACGTTTGAGTTCATTGTTGATTAGAGTTTGAAATCAACACAACAATCTCAATATATGCTTTTAAGATTGCTGCACGATTGTTCCCATTGTTGCTTTCCTGACGATAAATCTCTCCTCCATTAAAATGTCTTCACCGAAAAACCACCTAATTTGTTAATAACTACAGTCCCGTAAGCCTTTGCACCTGATTAGTAAGTAAATGTTAGTTAAAAATAGACAAAAACTTACTGGACTTAATCAATTTTTTTAGTAACACAAGGCCCAGATGCCTTGATGTTAAATTTCAGTCTGTAAAAGCTCCGCCTCTATTTGATGTGGGATCATCAAAAATTTTACACAGATCTGTAACATATCATAATTGCTTAAAACATTTTTTTAAAAAAAAATTAAATAAATCATGACCGCAAAGACTATTTACCCATGATCATTATGATCATGTTTCAAACCATTCTTTTTATTGAATGCTTTCAATTGTATGTATCTACAATTTTTTATATTATCATTATTATATTTCAAAATTTAAATAAAAATTATCTTTTATTTTTAAGATTATCAACTTTTTTTTTGGAGATAACTTGGTAACTTTAAAGTGACATTGTTGAACTAACTGTGCACTACCACTACAATTAATAAAAATAAATTGTTACTTAATTTCTTCATTCAAATTGTAAACAATTTTAACAACAATAAGATGTACTAATACTTAACTTAATCTATATACATATTTTTGGTTATAGCGTGTTTTGGCTAATGTTTCTTTGGCTAAAAATATTTAATCTATCCTAAAGAATTCCATCTTCTTTACGATTTTAATTAAAGTTAGAATAACTTTATTTTCAGTACAGCTTGTGTCCCTCCACATTTTAGAGATTGGGTTCCGATTTATGACACCTTTCAATTAACTTTTTAATTTTTTTTTTTTTTTTTTTTTTTTTTTAATGTCTAAATATAATGATATAATACAAATAGATCTCACAAAGGTTAGGTTTATATTCCTATGTCACAAATTTCTTGAGACTAAATATTAAATATCCTAAATGTTAAATATCCTTCTTTGTCTTAATCACTACTGCTGTTGTTATCTAGACAAAGTAATTCCTGAAAGAACAGTTTACATACTGTATTCTATAATTATTTAGAAAGAACAGGTTAGGTTTCAGTTAGGTTAACTTCAAGTTTATACTGAAAAGGTTATTATTAAATAAATTATCTCTTGAGTCTTCTTATTTATTCAAAATTAATTAAATCAAATTAATTACTGGAAATGCTGTAACATATAACTAAGCTGTAAAAGATGATTAAATATATCTTAATCCTAACCTATAGCCATAACCTATCTGAATTTATTATAACCTGTTCTTATCTGATTTATAGGATGCAAAATTATCAATGTATTTTATTTATTTTTACTTTCTCATAAAAAGAAAAAGTATTGTAATGGCACGAAAATTCGATTTTGAGATTTTGATGCATTTACACGTTTTAAGGTCCCCTGAGTCCAAAAAAGTGGTTTTTAAAAAATGTCTGTCTGTCTGTCGTCTGTACAGACGCCTGGAGCCTAAACTACTGCGTCGATTTTGACGAAATTTGGCATAAATGTTCAGAAAAATCATATCCTGAGGCGAAATCGAAAAATGAATTTTAGCTCCAAATTTGGGGGAGCTACAACCCCCCCCCCCCCCCCCCCCCCTGTTTTCTACTGTGAATGTGGAGGGACAATTACACTGATTTTTTTTTTTTTTCCTTTTATATATTTACAATTAAAAAATGTAAATTTGTCTACTTAATTCTAAAGGGTCCCATTACTTCGATTAATTTATAAGTTTACTAAATGTCTCTTATGAAGAGAAACAGCAATTTGAAGAGTGAAATAACATTTTAAATTAATTTACGAATTAAAAAAACCGTAAATAACATCATTGTCAATGATAAATGATGATTTTTATCAGATGAAGCCATGAGTAGCTCAGTCAATATAGATTCATTGGCTCTGAAATAGTCCAAATGAACGGGGGAGAGAAGTGGTTCTGAAGTAATCATATCGTCCACATACGTATTCTGATCGTTGTTTGTTGTGAAGGCGTTGTACGTTGTTAGTGGTTCACTTGTAGTTTCCAGTGATCTTTCTTCGTAAAGTGGTACGAGAATGATGTCTTGTCGAAGTGGAGTCAAGTGTCCGTTGTACTGTGCTTTAGCAATGGTAATTCGAACATGAGAACTCTTGTAACCTTTTGCTGATACCTGAAAGAAAATATATTAGAAATACAATGATTTTATTTTAGCGTTTCAAAGAAGTGGTAATAATTACAGTGAGGGGGCATGGTTTTAAGTACGTAAATAGCCACCATCTTGAATCAAAATGGCCTATCACAAAAGTTTTTATGTCATAAACGGAAGCTAACTTCCAAATTTTAAGGTTTTTATGCAATTGGTTCCGGTATATCGATGTCGAATTCTGTATTTAAATGGCCGCCATCTTAAATTAAGACGATGGATCGTAAAAATAGACTGCCAATTAGGTGTGGCAAATAGCTTCCTTGCATCCTATCCACGTACTTTATTGATTTCATCCTTTTACTAGCCATTATTGTCTAATTGGTTTAATTGTTTCCCCCGTTTTTTTTTAATCTGTCAAAATTGTTTTCATTTTTTACACGAATTAAAGTATCAATTTAGCAAAAGTTAAAGAGCGCAGACGGTTCATATTAATCTGGGGCTATCTGCGGGTAACTGAACCCAGTAATTGATCTGGGTAATTGAACCCAGATTTAATCCATATCCAAAATTTTTAGGATAGGAATTTGAGGATAGGCTTGGTCAAAAGTAAAAATATCCTCCCAATAAGTGTGGCGCGCATAGCTTCCTCACATCCTATTATTGGATGAATGGTCAAATTAGATTTGGTCCTGTTTCGATCCCCAGTGGGGTGACACTTATTTTTAAGCAATATTGAATGTGCGCAGACGTTAGAAATAAACATGGGACCATCTGTGGGCTACTTTCAACAAATCATCCAAATTTCTTCATAATCAGATCAGTACTTTTAAAGATCTGTTTAATTATTATTATTAAAAAACAAGTCTAAGCATTTGCGGAAGGAAGAAATGAGCATTACCCTCCTAATTTAATAAACATTAGATGAAATTGGGCTGAGAGTTGATGGCAACCTCCTGTACTTTCCTAACTCCCTGTCAATCGTATAAATCTTTTCGACCCTCTTGACGTGATCTTTTGACTCCCTATGACGTGCGGTGGAGGGAGGCCCAACAGCTGGAGACTGGATTACACACCTCCTACAGCTTTTTAACTCCCTGTTATACTTTTCTGAGTTTTTAAGCTAAAAGTAACGTAACGTTTTTGACTTATGTTCCATAGCCTAAACATAAAAAGGTAAAAAAAAACAACAGGTTAATTAACCTTTAAAAAACTTTGGTTTTGGAATGGGTCATTCTTTGAACCTGTACATTTTCCAAGGATCTTATATAAAGCGGATGTAATGTTAAGAAGGGGTTTTAAGGCAAAAAAGTGACCCCATGAAGGTAAGAGAAATTGGAGAAAAAATCATACTGCGCATGCTCCACGACCTTTGAACTGGGACAAATTACCTTTTTTAACAGGTTATAACCTGACAACTATAAACAAATTCTTGGTAACCTATAAACAAGAGGAAGGTAATTTGTCCCATTGGAGCTAATATTTTACATATCTTCATGGGGTCACTTTTTTGCCTCAACCCTCTATCCCCTATATAAGATCCTTGACATTTTCGGCTGGAAACTGGACCCGCAGTGTATAGTTTTTGTGCGGTTTTAGCATTTTATCCTTTTTTATAATTGTGGTTCCAGAGTCTATTACTACGTTCACACATCGTTTTGAAAGCGTTTCGGATCCAATTCGTTTTCAAAACGATACGCGTTCTTACAACAAAAAATACAGGTGATCGAAATATTTGTTTTCGAAATCTCGTAACGGTGACGTCACGAGTAAAACCTTCTTTCTTGTTACCCAATATGTCCGCGAATTTTTACATTTTATTTACAAGTTATTAAAAGTTTTTACAGGTTCTTTATAGTTTTAACTTTTGTTCAAAAACGTTTTTGCAGTTAAAAAAAAGAAACGGAAGCTCACGAAAACAAAGAACTTAAAAAGTGGAAAAGAGTAAAATAACCTGAAACCTCGATCCCCTCCACGACCTGTTCACACGAGCGTTTTGAATTCGATCCCCCGTTCCGATCACGTATTTTTGGTGGATCGGATCTAAACCGATACGATCCGTCGATCTCCGTTCGTACAGCGTTTTGAACTAGCGGATCGTTTTCAAAACCGTTTCCAAAACGATGTGTGAACGTAGTAACTATCTCGACCCTAACTTGGTTAAGCTCAGAAGTCAGAAGCAAAACAATGTTTCAGACTCGCTGACGTTTCAGAAATTTGATTTCCTTCTTCGAGAATTCTTAAATAAAGAAAGCAATTTTTTCGAAGCATCTGTAAATTTAAAACTTTTTTTATTTTGACTGATCCTATTCTAAAATTCTATTTAATTCACAGTAGGTTTTTATATTATTTTATTACTTTTATGCCTACCATATATTCTTTCTAACAGGTATATAACACTGTTCGGCTTGTGAAAGAGGAACTAATATTTTTTCACCCCTTAAGAGTTAATGAGAATAATTAACGCTCTAAATGAATAACAAAACAATCTATAACTTTTTAAAAATAGTATATATAGTTTTAGAGCTTAAAAAATATTACAAACAAAGTAAGCTTCAAGAGCATTTATAAATAAGTACATAAGATACCAATCGCATAATTGCATAAAAAGAATTAAAAAATCGGTCCGAGACAACTCAGACAAACTTTCTCATACACGAGTTTATAATTACTTAGCCCAGTGTTTTCCATTTATTAGTTTTCGTATGTACATTTAATTATTATTGAACATTTCATCGTTTCATCGAAATGTATCATACAAAAATCGAACCCGGGCTCTCTCCGTCCGCGTTTTAAGCTATTTTCTCAGGAACTAGATTTTTCCCAGGAAAACAGCTTATATCGTTAGATTCGTATTTAAATGGACTACATACTACATTTTAGCATTTTTTCATCAAAATAGTCAGAACTGTTTTCGAGAAATAATTTTTTTCACGTTTTTTCAGAGTTTTTGGGGGATAGCGCCCCCAAATTTAGAGGTAAAATTCATTTCTCGATATCGCCTCGGGGTATGATTTTTCTGTACATGTATGCTAAATTTCGTCAAAATCGGCCCAGTAGTTTAGGCTCCAGGCGTCTGCACAGACGACAGACGACGGACAGACATTTTTTAAAAACCACTTTTTTCGACTCAGGGGACCTCAAAACGTGTAAATCCATCAAAATCTCAAAATCGAATTTTCGCGCCATCACAATATTTTCTCTTTATATGAGAAAGTAAAAATATAAAATCTAGTATCCTTTAAAATAGCTATTTTACATTGTGCTTCAGGTAATGGTATACCTAACTGCCAATTGTCATTCAAATCGGCCAAAGCGTCCTAAATTGTGATGGCGCGAAAATTCGATTTTGATGGATTTACACGTTTTGAGGTCCCCTGAGTCCAAAAAAGTGGTTTTTAAATAATGTCTGTCTGTCTGTCGTCTGTGCAGACGCCTGGAGCCTAAACTACCTGGCCAATTTTGACGAAATTTGGCATACATGTTCAGAAAAATCATGCCCCGAGGCGAAATCGAGAAATGAATTTTAGCTCCAATTTTGGGGGTGCTATCCCCCAAAAACTCTGAATAAACGTGAAAAAAAATTATTTCTTGAAAACGGTTCCGACGATTTTGATTAAAAAATTCTAAAATGTAGTCCATTTAAATACGAATCTATTAACGATGTAAGCCGTTTTCCCAGGAAAAATCTAGTTCCTGAGAAAATAGCTTAAAACGTGGACGGAGAGATCCCGGGTTCGATTACCCGCCCTGGAGAAGTTATTTTTATGGTAAATTTTGATATAATTTTCAATAATAATTAAACGTACTTACAAAAAACTAATGAATGGAAAACATGGGCTAAGTAATTATGAACTTGTATATGAGAAAGTTTGTCTGAGTTGTCTCGGACCGATTTTTTTCTTTCCCGTGCTGTCAATGCACTAACAAACATTTTGCACAAACTTTACTTTTATTTTTATAGAAGAAATTCTGCACTTAATACTAATACAGATTTTTAAAATATTACAATTTAAAAGATGTCATGTTAAAGAATACCTCAAGAAAGTAAGTTCCAGGAAGAAGTATTCTCCAGTACTCTCCTCTTGGACTGGTATAGAAAGTCATATTTCTTCCTGATACTTTAACACGTGCTTGACTTATTCCTTCTCCTGTGTTACGATCAAGTACCAAGCCTTTAACTCCTCGCTGACCTTCTTCTATCAGTTTTAAAAGAGGCTAAAAAAACCAGAATTACAAATGGTAAAAACATCTAACATAATATATATGTGGCAACACTGTTTGTATGCGTGTAGTAGTGTGTGTGTGTGTATTAGTATAGTTTGTATTGTATAGAGTAGAGTCCTGAGCCGTGAGCCGAGTAGCGTCCTTATGTATGTAGAGTCGAGTCGTGAAATAGAGACCAAGTTATTGTGTTTAATCATTCTATTATTATGTGTAATGTGTATTATTGAGTTGTTTAAGAAAAGTTATATTCAAGGGCTGTTGATTTATTACAAGCCCCCTACATATAAAAAGAAAACTTAGAAGGAAGAGAGCTTTCCCGTGTTCTATCCCTGCACCCAGTGGCGCACCAAGGATTTTTTTCTGGGGCGGGGGTACTGGAATCTAGACCCCAGCTAGCTTCCTCGCTTCCAATTTCGTATTCAGTTATGATTTTGGCTTTTACAACCCACTATTATCTAATTTATTACCCCCCCCCCCCCCCCCCTTTGACGTTACCTTCGGTAATGTCGGAAGCTATTGTGTGATCGTTCTACAGAACGAACAATTTTTAGGTCTCCGATTTTAAAAATTCCAAGACAGAAATCCGTTTCAGCCATCAGGAATCATTTTTGGTTCCGTGTCTGTGTTGGTCTGCCGTTCAATTTTTGCGAACCAACAAAAAAATTTGGGTGGTGAGTAGCCTATTGTTGGTCCCATATAAGTTTTAACTTTCTACGCTCATTTGTTTCTCTTCCACATGCGCACAAACATACATTAATTTATACGTATAGCTTCAAAAGTACTTATCTGATCTGTATGAAACTTTTAGTTTATCGAAAGTAACCCGCAGATAGCCCCAGATTACTTTGAACCGTCTGCGCTCTTTAACTTTTGTTTAATTGATACTTTAATTCAAGTAAAAAATCAAAACAATTCTGACAGATTAAAAATCAGGGGAAAAACAAATAATGGCTTGTAAAAGCATAAAATCAAAAAGTACGTGATTGCGAGGAAGCTGTGTACCATACCAATTTGCAGTCTATTTTACCTGTATAAAAGTATCAATTTAGCCAAATGTGGGCTACGTTCGACAAATAGTTCAAATTTCTTAAACATCAGATGAGTATATTTAAAGATATAGGGGTTGATAAAATAGTACATTACACGTCGAGTGCGGAAAGTAGCATGTTGCATGCGAGTGTGGAGTTTGCACCCGAGCGACAGCGAGGGTAGTGAAACCACACGGGCAAAGCAACATGCAGTTTTCCCACGAGTTGCGTACCGTACTTTATCTACGATTGTTAGATTTAAATAATAAATACAGAAAAAATAAACTTCCTGTATGCAAGTTCGTATTTTTCTTTTGATAAAGATGACATTAATTCATTAGTTGTATTTTGTGCCAAATTAATTATTTCTGGAGGAGTATTATTCCCCACATTTTCGTCAATTCACTCATTGTTTTTCACTAAAAACTCGATATAAAACAGTTACTTCAATAAATGAACAGCAAATTAGTTTTGTTAAATGTAAACAAACTCGCTAATCGTGCGTAAAGCTGAAGAATTCCTCTTCTTTACCGCCCTAGGGTGGTAAAAGAGGAATTCTTCAGAACTATGAGACGCGCACAACTACGTAATGAATCACTTTATATGCATTTAAACAGAGATACAGATACAATGTTTATATTTCGTATCAATCGTAGATAAAATACTTTGTGTGCATGTGGTAGAAAAACCTATGAACTCAGAAGGTTGAAACATACGAGTATATGGGATCAACAATAGACTAATTTTGACTTACCATCTAAATTTTATAAAATTTAAAGGGCGGAAACAAAAATGTTGCCATAGATATACCTTTGGTAATCTTGGAGGCAAAATAATACATTTTTTATTTATCAGTAACAATCTGTATATTCTAATCAAATGTATCATCCAAATTTCTTAAAAAATGAACGCAGTACTTGAGATATGGGCGTTCGTATAAAATGTTGACAAGACCCAAAACTATTTTCCGATGTTTGATTCACGATTTCCGACTTTCTATAATTGCTCAGATTTGATGATGCAATATAGCAATTTAGTTTGATTCTTTAGAGTAGGCACGAATCTTGCTTTCCAGGGAGTTGTAAAAGCAATTGCTTTGTTTGAGATCAAGGTCTTTACAATTTACTGCCCTTTCAAAAGAAATCTTGTTTGCCTCCATTCTGATTTTAATCCTGACACTGATTTGTTTTCATCCAAGTGTAAGTGTTGGAGCAGTAATTCGAATCAGGACTGTTGCATTTAGGAACAACTCGGTGCTAAAGTAAGTTTTTGATTATTCATTTCCAAAACTATCATATCGCTAGTATACCTGCAAAACCTCGTAAGTTCGATTTTTGGGATTTTTATTTTTTTTCATATTTCCATAGATTTAGGTCGACTGCGTCTCCGTGTGAAATATTGTAAGTTTTTGTCGACTACAACGCCTTTAAACGGCGATTGAAAAAACTCGTAAGTCGAGATGGTAGCATGAAAGGTAATAAATCCTCGTATGTCCGTAGAAAAGCATGCCGCTCGCAGGCTACAGCAAAGTTCCAGTTTTAAAATAAGTTAAATGACTTATATTGACAAATTTTTATTTAAAATTATTATATTATTTTAAGGTACACTTGTGTTTTTATTAATTACTACATCTATTTATCACTAATTTTAAGGGGGACTTGTAGTTCAGAAGACTTACATGGTTTTATACAATGCATTGTTAGAAGGAAATTCAACTTGCGTGGTTTTGTACCATATATATAAACTTACAAGGTATTACACCTACTTTTAAATAACCTTACGAGTTTTTATCTGGACATTTTCTTTGTAAAACCTCGTAACTCAATAAAAGTTCTTGACTAAATCCACGTAAGTACAAAATTAGTCCACAAAATTGTAATTTAATTATAATTTTAATTATGAGTGTATATAAAACCTCCATTGGTAGTAAAACATCATATAAATGGGCAATGTGTAATAGAAATAAAAGATTAACCTATTATTCAGTTTTTTTGCTCTCCTGTAAAATTTTGGATTTGGTACATACGAGGTTTTGCAGGTATACTAGCGATATGTTTAATTAAATGAAGTTAGTTGTGAAGACATTTGCAAGTATAAAGTTTGCTGATGTTGCTCCTGATTAAACTGATTTGATATCTTTAGAGTTGAACTTGTAATAACTTATATAACTTGTTTGTCAAGACGATCTAAATAACATAATAGCTTTGAACTTGTGCTTAATAGCGCTGCAACTCAGACTTCAAACTTTGTCATCGCTCTAAACTTTATCTTGTAAAGGGCCCCGCGTACAAACCAACTAAGACTTGCCACTATAAATTGACTCATATCAATAACTTATTATTCAATGATTAATTTATTCAATAGATGTAGATCAATCTATCTATGTATAGATATAAATCAATCTATTTAAATGATATAGATTAATCTACTTGAAATATATAGATCAATCTACTACAAATTAGAGCAATTTATTAAGTAGATATAATAGATGAATATACCTAATAGATTTATATCAATCTGTCTATAAAATAGATCAACATGTTTAAAAAGGGTTCGTTGCATGCGTTTCTTACAAGCTTCAGAATATAATCTATGGCTGTTATAAGTTATAACCTGACGCGTATAAAAAGTTGGTTTGGAATAACTTTCTTGTGTTCAAATGAAACCTTCCCGTCCTCTTGAAACCTTTCCGTCTTCTTCCCTCTTGTTTATATTTTTGATTTCATTTTTCGAGTCATCCATTTGCATAGTAAAAATGTTAAATTCACACATGTTTTTCATTTTAAAACTATCCTTTTAGAAAGATGAAGTATTGTATTTTATTTTAATAATAATAATGTATTCACCTTTGTTTATAACCTGAATGGAACACTGCGCAAGTGCACAAGGAAGGAAGGGTGATTTAGGTTAGGATTTAACAGGAGGTCAATAGGTCTTCATTTTTAGTATATTATTTTGAGAATATGAGGTCTGAAGTATTAAAAAATGACAATTATTAATTTACTCTTATAGGAATGTTTGTATTATCCAATAAATCATATTGGATACACTTAAAACTATTCACAAATCACTATACGATATGTACATACAAGTGTATTTATGTATATAATAAGAATAATAAACAAAACAATAAAACAAAAAATTAATAAAAATAAAACTTAATTATTGTAAATTAGTAAAAGTTTATATTAGTCTAGATTTCACTGCCATTGTACAAGTAAAAAATGTTTTTATTTAAAATACAAAAAACACGAAATTTACCGACTGACACACCCAACACAGAATTCGAAAACTAAGTGATAAAATATATTTTTATCATCTTTAAAATATGCCAGCAATAATTCCAAGCAAGAAAAAAAAGTGGGTTACTAGGAGATAGGTGTAATTCACAGAGTTAAACAGAGACCGGTGTCTAGATAAACATGTTTGTGTTATGATAAACATTATCGTCTCGTCTCACCCGCTCTCCTTTCGGAATTGGTATTACTAAGCTGAGTTAAAGGCTCTCGACTTGGTGTCTCATTTTTATTTTAGACCTCTCTATCTCTACATTATCGCCGGTTTAAATAAGGTGTATGTATTTAGTTCGTTTAGAGTTTAGAGAAGCAAACTCTTTTTGTGTTAAGCTACTTTTGATTTTTGTATTAAAGAAAAAAATAAGTATGAAAATACCTAGTTTTACTTATTATTTCGTGTTAAGATTTTTTATACTAAGCGTTTTCGAGTTAAACAGTTTTCACTGTTACTACTTTATTATCAGTTTTAAGATATGGTAGTTCGCAAAAATGTTAAACGACCGACCAACAGGCAGACCCAAGATAGGAATTTTCCCCAAGAATTTTTGAATTTGGAGACATAAATTATTTCGTCCAGGAATTTTTTAATTCGGAGACATAAACAAAACAAGTTCGTTCTTGAAAACAACCACAATCCACAATGCTTCAGTTACCATCGGTAAGCTTGGAAGCAAAAATACTTAAACGTTCATGAAAATGTAAGTAACTGCGCTTGGAATGGTATAATGTATGGGTAACTGCACTTGATCTTGATATGATATATGATATGGGTAATGATAAATACCATGTCATAATGTGTGCAGTAAAGTTCAGCACTTATTGCTTTGAATTATATTTACTTTCAAAGAATTTTTGTTTTTAATTAAATAGAATTAATGTTACCTTGAGGTTTTCATTCCATGCGGATGGTAGATGTTCTACTGGAGGATATTTACAGCATCCGATCTCTAGAGTTAGTTCCATGCAGCCGTGCCACAGGTAGTTGTAATCCTGCATACCTCCTGGAAGAAAAAAATTTAACATTATTTCATTTATTGGAGTTGCACGTGTCTTAAGAATAAATCACGTGTCAAGTCTTGTATATGTGGGACCCATATCATGTGTCCCACCTTGTGTGTCAAATCTTTAAGTTTGTCAAGTCTGCAATTTTACCATGTACTTCGAAAAGTCATCAGCAAAATCAAGGTGCTCCAGTCCATTGACTAGTGATGGCAAACCTTTTGAGCTCGGTGTATCAAAATCCTTAAAAAAAAAACAACAAAACCGCAACTTAACTTGGGTGCAGTTTTGATATTTGTAGCTCTTGTAAACAAAATGGAAATAAGAAACAATAAATCTACTTTTATGACTTTTTGTTGCTGACTTTCATTTTCGAATTCTTCAATTGAAGGATGGTCTTTCGATCGAACACATTAGTCAGTTTCTTTTATTGGTCTAAGGTATTGGAATAAGGTCCTACAAAATTACGTAAAGAGAAACATTTTGAGTGTCTTCTCAAATGTCTTGGCGTGTCACATTTGATTCGCGTGCCATAGGTTCGTCATCACTAGACTAAGACCTATTGAATGCTGCTATGAAAGCGTGATAGGTTCGCCTTCACTTGACTACGACCAATTGAATACCCTATGTAAGCGTGATAGGTTCGCCATCACTTGACTACGACCAATTGAATGCCCTATGTAAGCGTGATAGGTTCGCCATCACTTGACTACGACCAATTGAATGCCCTATGTAAGCATGATAGGTTCGCCTTCACTTGACTACAACCAATTGAATGCCGCTATGTAAGCGTGATAGGTTCGCCATCACTTGACTACGACCAATTGAATGCCGCTATGTAAGCGTGATAGGTTCGCCATCACTTGACTACGACCAATTGAATGCCCTATGTAAGCGTGATAGGTTCGCCATCACTTGACTACAACCAATTGAATGCCCTATGCAAGCGTGATAGGTTCGCCATCACTTGACTACAACCAATTGAATGCCCTATGTAAGCGTGATAGGTTCGCCATCACTTGATTACGACCAATTGAATGCCGCTATGTAAGCGTGATAGGTGCGCTATCACTTGACTACGACCAATTGAATGCCCTATGTAAGCGTGATAGGTTCGCCATCACTGGACTAGGACCTATTAAATGCCGCTGATGAATTCAAAATCAATACAATTCGAAAATTGACTATACTATAAGAGATCTTTCCTTCACTACTCGTGCCAAGCTTTCCTGTATATTTTATTAGTTTTTTTTTTCTTTATTCCTAATCAAATGACTCCACTGCTCATCTATGCAATAAAGTTACTTTTAGTGGAGACGTCTTTCTTTATTCCTAATCAAATGACTCCCCTGCTCATCTATACATTAAAGTTAGTTTTAGTGGAGACGTCTTTCTTTATTCCTAATCAAATGACTCCCCTGCTCATCTATACATTAAAGTTAGTTTTAGTGGAGACGTCTTTCTTTATTTCTAATCAAATGACTCCACTGCTCATCTATACAATTAAGTTAGTTTTAGTGGAGACGCCTTTCTTTATTCCTAACCAAATGACTCTTCTGCTCATCTATACAATAAAGTTAGTTTTAGTGGAGGCGTCTTTCTTTATTCCCAATCAAATTCTGCTCATCAATGTAATAAAGTTAGTTTTACTGGGGATACATCTTCCTTTATTCCTAATCAAGAGACCCCCCCCCCCCCTGGACATCTGGACAAACAAAACATCTGATTTGATACATACCTCAAGTCACAGGTCATTACCAAGATCAAAAAATTGAAATGATTAAAAACATTATTATTGATCTATGTTACCTGAGACCTGGTACCAAGCAGCACCGTTGGTAATTCCCCTGTCAAAGACATGCCTGTGTGGAGGTTTACAAGATATACCCCGGTACATGTCAGGGTGATTCTCTGAGTAGATAAGAGCGAGATGTTTAAATACATCGTCATCATCTGTCTCCGCGGCTTCACCAAGTTCTCGTGTGAACCTCCTTCCAGCTAAAACAGACACCGCTGAACAAAAATGAAAAAAAAAAAAAAAAAAAAAAAAAAAAGAGATCAGAATCGGAAATTTACTGTTTTCTATTTGTGCAAATCCGTGCAAACTTATTTATAAAAAGTGCAAAATGTTTCTACAAAGTTCATCAAAAAAATTATTATTTCTTTAATAGTCCAGGAGGTAGCATGCATCCATATAGTTGCAAAGTGCAATTAATTGATTAAAATGTGTAAATTCATAAAAATCGAATTTGTGAGACATCACAAAATGAATTTGGAAAAACCCTCTTGCCTATCATAGTTAGTATTTGACTGCAGTTTCTTACCATTGTGCCTGTACTTGTCAAATGGGTAGTTAGCTAGAAGTGCGCCGCCATGAAGACTTGCTGAAAGTAAGAAAGGTCTTGAAATGAGCCATTGTCTTATAGCTCGAGTCTCCGGCTCCTCTCTCCTTCTCCAATTGCTGTCTTCTTCTGGGAAATTTCGATTCAGGTCAATCCCGTTAGCGTTGCTCCTGAACAAAGACAACTTACTGTCCATCATGTAGTCTATGTATGGTGCTAGAGGTAGATCTTCTCTGATCTATATCGTAATGGTTAGAGGTGATCTTACCATTCTTACCTCTGACTAACCTTATTATCTCTTATTACTCTTAATCTTTAATACATCTCTAACCACCATTAAAGATCCCAAATTAACTCGTAAACTGTAAACTTCTTTAACTAATCCCAAGCTATCTCTAACCTTCCAACTTTAAACTATCTCTTAACTTACCAACATTAACCTTACTACCTCCAACTACCTTTAACTATCCTAAATTATCTCTAACCTTCCAACTTTAAATCGCTTCTTACTCTTACTCTTACCAACATGAACCACCCCTTACCACATCCAACTACCTTTAACCATCCTAAACTATCTCTAACCTTCCAACTTTAAACTACCTCTTACTCTTACCTTCATTAGCCACCCCTTACCACATCCAACTACCTTTAACCATCCTAAACTATCTCTAACCTTTCAAATTTAAAATACCTCTAGCTCTTACCAGCTTTAACCACTCCTTACCACCTCCAACTACCTTTAACCATCCTAAACTATCTCTAACCTTCCAACTTTAACCACCTCTTACCACCGCCAATTACCTTTGCTCACCCCAAACTATCTATACCTTCAAAATCCTAATGTATAAATTCCAGACCCCCTACAACCACTTCCAAAATCCTCAGCTTCAACCTCGTTCATTCCCTTCTAATTTAAGAAATTTTAATATAATACAGATTTTTTAATGAAACAACTAAAAAGAAAAGATCGAAGTACCTGCCTGGTCCTAGCCTACATGTTCCTTCATATGAATTCTCGAAGCCATCCGGATTCATACAAGGCATGAGATGTAACTTGGTGTTCTGCATGACGAAAGTACATTCCTTATCACCTGCAGCGAACCCAGTCAGAAGGTACTAGAACATAACAACACAAGTTTAGCACAAAACTCCCTAAAATAATGCAACATTGAAAATATGTCATTTGTAATTATTCATCATTTTCAATTTCAGCATTTTTGAACGATGATAATTTCAGCTTTCTTTACACTTTCAAGTATTATTTTTTCACATTGGATGACGAGAGTTTGTAGAGTTAAGTTCACAAAGAATTCTTTTGCCAACAATAGGTTCCATTTGCGCAAATAAATATGAATACTTATAAAATATTCTTCAACTTGTTAGTTCCATTTAAGATATTTTGGTCTAATTTAAGATTTGGATTGCCTTTTTGGGTCGGTATGTTAATGTGTTTTTAAGGTAACTTTCAGTTCGTTTGCAAGAGAGGAAATATCAGTTTTATTTTAAGTATTACTGTAACCTTAAAAAAATCATTAGATCAAGGTATTAACAAGGAAAAGAAAATGAAAATATTGTAGTTAAGTCAAATGAGGACGTAACTGTTAGTCGAAGCGACATAACTGGAATCAATTAGCAACACTGGGAGTTATGAATTTCTTCTTCTTTTTCTCATTATTATCTCGTACAATTCTGTACAGTTACATTTTTTTAAGGTTTCAGATTTGAAATCTAAATATTTTTTACTTTCTAATATAAAGAGAAAGTATTGTGATAGCGCCAAAATTCGATTTTGATGGATTCACACGTTTTGAGGTCCAAAAAAGTTTTGTAAGAATGTCTGTCTGTACATACTCGTGGAGCCTTAACTATTGAGTTGATTTTGACGAAATTTGGCATATATGTTCAGAAAAATCATACCCGAAGTGAAATCGAGAATTTAATTGCAGCTCTAAATTTGGGGGCGCTAACCCCTAAAAACTATGAAAAAACGTGAAATAAATTATTTCTCAAAAACGGTCAAGACCATTTTTATTAAACAATTCTAAACTGTATTTTTATTAAAATATGACTCTAATGATTAATGATATTATAAGCAGTTTTCGCGGGAAAAATCTAGTTTCAGAAATATCGATGAAAAATAAAATCTGATTTTGTTGAAAATCGAAAACACTAAGTAAACAACCACCTGTTAAACGCTTTTTGATTTTTTTTTTTTATTAAAATAATCAATTAATGAAATATTATGGAATTTAAATACAGTCTCAACAATATGAAAAAGTTTGTCTGAGTCGTCTCGGATGGTAATAAGACGAGGAAGACGAACCACTTATTCGAACTTTGAACACTTAATTGGCCCACAACGTAGATAGGTCAATTGAACCCACCTATTTGGGCCCTTGGGCCCTGTTTACTAACTCTGTGTGGAGCTCAAACACCAATGTACCACCAAAGTGAATATGGCACAATAAATATTGAGCTACGTATATTAAAGTGCCTAATCGTAGAAGCGAACCTGTAAATCCGAACTTGATTTATAGACGGCCGAGTAAAAGTGATCAATTTATTTACAATTTCGGTTATTCTGAACCATCCAAAACAAATTTTATCCAGGCATCGAATGCATATTTTTCTAAGTATTAGCCGTTTATCGTCTTGCTATATGCTAAACTGTCAAACTATTAGATCATTGCAGGTTTCCATGGGCATGAGTGTTTGTAATCTTTAGTAATCCACACGTATCGATTTTTTCCTCGAAAAATTAAATTCGATTTACTGAGTTTCCTGCATTCTTTGCACAAAATAAACTAAATTACATAAAAAGAACTGAAACAAAATCAGCGATAAATCTAAGTTAAAAATACATAATTTATCTTTATAAAAGATTTATTTAAAAGGTTATATTATTGTACCTTGGCGAGATGTATAAGGAGTTCTTTGCCTAGAGGTTCATTGCCATGTATATTGGCGACTAGTTTTACATACGGAACTCCGAGTTTCTGCTTATCAGCTGTTAGTTCCAGCACCCACAGCTCCCTTCCTTGCAAATGAATAAAAACATGTGTTTTGTTATCACATTTGAGAAAAAAAAAATTATATTTACTTAAGCAAACAACAAACAACTCTTTTTACATTTACTGAGGAAAACAGATGATTTCTATTTAACAGCTGTTAAAGCGATTTTTACATAATTTGGTCTTATATGAAGGTACGAATAGAACGCTTCTATTCATGAATTGATGGGGAATGAATGAATGAATTGATCGGGAATCGTTTAGGACAGGTCTTATGCGCATGCGCATACATTATCCTATTATCAAATCTTATCAGGCTCGAAAGGGGTTTGAGATTAATTATCTCACAGTATTAAAAACATTCAAGAAAACCCAAGAGGTAGGGAACCTTCCTGTCAACATTGACGATTGATTCAACTGAGCACTTCGTATCAATCGGTACTTGGTTATGGCTGACAAAAGGTACTTGATTTGGACCTTATGGTAAACGATTTGCAAACGATCCATGCGTAGGTTGTAAATGATTGGAGAATAGTCCTAAGTCGTGTTGGAACGGCTTCTATTGCGGCTCCATTCCTATTGGCTTTCCATTGCGCATGCCCTTAATCGAATAGAAGGTTCCCAGCTCGGTTGGAACGTACCTAAAGGTTTTACAAGAGGAGAGAACACATTATAGTCCAAAGACTGACCTCAAGTTGATATCGTAAGTTCGATTCCTAGAGAGGTGAGACATTTTTCTTTTTAAATCAAATATACTATAATTAAACTTTTATTGATTACCTTGAACTGATCTGCCGACTGAATAGAGAGATGTAAATTCAGGATATCTCTTGTGTATCAAATTCAACTCAGCTGTCATATTTTCATAGTGATGATAGTACAAGGGTGGAGGCTGGAACGAGAAACAACACTCAGCAATGCTCAGAACAAGTAAAACTCCGAAAAACCACTTTGCTGAAACAGCTGATGTCCATTGGCTTAGCTTTGGTACGAAACTCTTCATGTTTGACAATTCCAATCGACCAATCTGTCTTAATTCTTAGAACCTAGACTTACTTCACTGAAAAAGAAAACATTTTTTCATGTGAAAATGGAAAAATCCTTTATTTAGGCTGAAACTTTAAACAATATTTTATAAAAATGGAAATGACAAGCATTAGTCATTAATATAAAGGGTGGCACAAAAGTATGGAAACCCCCAGAATAACTCGTCAGAAATGCATTTATACAAAAGTTTCATGATTTTTGCCTAGCTATTTAATGGTAACCTTGGATTTACCCTGTCCTTGTCCTTAAGGTTATTTCATGGTCAACTTTGTTTTTTTTTTTTAAATGGGAACCCCCATTTTTATTGCAGATTTGAAAAAAGCAGGGAATTTTACGTAAAATGTGACCTTGACCATGTCTTTGACCATGTCCTTCAAGGTCATTCCAAGGTCAAAATTGTTTTTCCAATTAGAACTTGCACTTTTTATTGTATATTGCGAAATAGCTGAATTTTACCTTCCACCATGTCGTACACCCACGGTTGACCATGGCCTACACTTCGTCCTTGACCATGACCTTAAAGGACCTTTCATTTACACCCTTCCCCCTTTTCTTATTTAATTTTTTTTGTCCTTAAAGCTTATGGTCTAGGACGTGGTCGACGTTCAAGGACAAAAAGATGAAAAAATAAAAAAAGGGAGGGGGAAGAGTTTACATGACCGTAAAGGTCATGGTAAAGGACGAGGTGTAGGCCATGATCGACCGTGGGTGTACCACATGGTTAAAGGTAAAATTCAGCTATTTCGCAATCTGCAATAAAAAGTAGAAGTTCTAATTGGAAAAACGATTTTGACCTTGAAGGTCATGGTTGAAGACATGGTCAAGGTCATATTTTACGTAAACTTCCCTGCTCTTTTCAAATCCACAATAAAAAATGGGGGTTCCCATTTAAAAAAAACAAAGTTGACCTTCAAATAACCTTGAAGGACAAGGTCAAGGTCAAATAAGTCACCATTGAATAGCTATGGAAAAATCCTGAAACTATTTCAAAAAAATGCATTTCTGACGAGTTATTCTGGGGTTTCCATACTTTTGTGCCACCCTGTGTAACACATTCATAGAATCCTTTATTCTGGCTGAAACTTTGGACATAATTTTATTGCAAAGTTGTTTTAAAAATGTTTATCTATAGAGATAAAACGCAATCTATAAGTGTTGTATCTGTATTAATAAAAGAACAAAATATCGATTTTCTCCCGTTTCCTTGATTTTTTTAACATAACATTACTTTCTAGATACCCTAATGCTAATCCGGCGACTAATGCCAATTCTACGATTGGTAGCTAGGAGCAGTTGGCCCTCCTGTTAATAAACTTATAAAAAATCTCGCGTCACAAAAATTGGACTAGAAATTCAGGTTCCACTCCCGGATCGGTCCCTTACTCAATATCAGCCCAGCAACTTAAAATACAAATGGGGAGCTCCTCGAAAGTATTAGAGTCATGAGGTTTCGGCTTGTACAACCAAAATCAAGCAAAATTTAGGGGATCGGTAAAAACATCGGCGCAGGACGTCACGGAACTTTTCCTTATCAAATAATTCCAAAATGGCTGCAAGATATTAAGTTGAAAGGCCAAAATGGTGGCAGATATTAAGTTGAAAGGCCAAAATGGCTGCAGATATTAAGTTGAAAGGCCAAAATGGCTGCAAATATTAAGTTGAAGGGCCAAAATGGCGGCAGATATTAAGTTGAAAGGTAGAGGACTTATTTATCTTATAGAAAGGTACAATTGGTGCGAATTCCAGCTCTATTGGTGAAATAGTTCCGAAATTATTTAGCGTTAAAGTTTCAATGTTTAAAAGTCGATATTTTCAAAATGGTGGCAAAATGAAATTAAGTGGAAATGTTTTTCCTATAAAGAGGTATAATTAGTGAACATTTTTGCACCAAACCTCCATTCGATTATATATCCATTCGTTTGTTTGCGAAGTTTTGACATTTTTGCTTTCTCAGGACATTTTTGCATGACGTCAGAAAATTATGTTTTTCCCGACAGTTTATGATTTTACGGGTTGTACTACATATAAGGAATGATGTTGTACGTATTTTCAACTCTCTAGTTAAAAAATTGTGGAACTTATGTGTGACACAGACAGACATCCAGCTTAAAACTACTGAAATCGTCTTGAAAAGACCAAAAACGGTTTGAACAATAATTCCGTTGAAATATCGGTTCGGATTCTTTAAGTAAAAACCATTCTATTCTTTTTTGGTAAGGAAAAGTAAAAATGTATTGTATAAATGGAGTTTCTAAATATTGCGTTTTAGGCACTTCTTCAGATTGTTACTCCCTTTATAAATAAAACAGAGGGGTGTAACTATCTAAAGAAGATGTACGGAATGTTCTTCTTTAGACTGTTACTCCCCTTATAAAAACAAGTGTGATATACTTTTGTCCAACAGTACATTGGACTAAACATCCCTTTGTCTTAATAGTTATTTAGTCAAAGTCATTTACATTCTAAAAAATCATAGGGGAGTAACAATCTAAAGAAGAGTGTAAAATGATAATGAGTGAATTCGATAAAATACGCGAAAAAAATCGAATCGAATAGGCGTTGTGAAATTCTGGCCTAAGTGTGTTAAATATAGGTATCAACGTCAAGTCTGCAACTTTTATTTCAATAAATTCGAAATAAAACTGTAAATATGTGTAAAGGACTAACAAAAATAATCTTTATCTACGATTGTTACGAAATATAAACATTATGTCTTTGTTTAGATGCGTAGAAAGTGATTATTTACGTTTGCCATGCGCGCAATGAAGAATTCCTCTTCTTTACCGCCCAAGGGTGGTAATGAAAAAGAATTCTTCAACTTTACGCACGATTAGCGAGTTTGTTTACATTTAACAAAACTAATTTAAAGTTTGTTTAATAAAAGTAACTGTTAATATCGATTTTTTTGTGATAATCAATGCTTGATTTAAGTGATTATGACGAATATGAGGAGAATAATAGGTACGCCTCCCGAAATAATTAATTCCGCACAAAATACAACTAATGAATTAATGTCATCTTTATCAAAAGAGAAATACGATCTTACATATAGGAAATTTATTATTTTTTTCTTTATTTATGATTAAAATCTAACAGTCGTAGATAAAGTACGGTACGCAACTAGTGCGAAAACAGCATTTTGCATTGCTCGTGCTCGTGTGGTTTTACTACCCTGTCTATCGCTCGGGTGCAAACTCCACACTCGCATGCAAAATGCTTCTTTCCGACTGGACGCGTAATGTACTTATCTACGATTAATACGTAATATAAACATTTTATCTCTTTTTAGTTGCGTAGAAAGAAAGTGATTCTTTTCGTATAGTTGTATTCATTTAGCTGAGCATGCGCGTTCCACACTAGGGCGGAAATAAAGAAGAATTCTTCACCTTATCGCACGATTAGCGTGTTTGTTTTAATTTAACAAAACTAATTTGCTGTTTGTTTAATTAAAGTATCTGTTTATATCGAGTTTTTAGAGAAAAACAATGATTGATTTATGTCATTATGACGAAAATGAGGAGAATAATACGCCTCCCGAAATAATTAATTTGGCACAAAATACAATTAATGAATTAATGTCATCTTTATCAAAAGAGAAATACGAACTTACATAAAGGAAGTTTATTTAATATTTTTTCTTTATTTATTATTAAAATCCAACAATCGTAGATAAATTATACGGTACGCAACTCGTGCGAAAACTGCATTGTGTTTTGCTCGTGTGGTTTTACTAGCCTCGCTGTCACTCGGGTGCAAACTCCACACTCGCTTGCAAAATGCTAGACGCGTAATGTACTATTATACATCTAGATGTTAATTTTACAATAACGTTATGAATTAAATTATGTAATAATTAATTATTAACATACTTGCTTTACGAATGTTCAAGAAGAATTCTGTACATAGATTAAGCTAATCTTGTTTGACATAGACTTCATCTTTAAGCCTTCTGAAAAAAAAAAATGAAATAAAAAAATAAAATAATTTACAATTATTGATTTAAGTCAATGTTTAAGTTAATCTTTTTTTAGCTAAAATAGTACAAAATGACGGATGTTTAAATCAAGAAAGCTAAATTAATGGACAGGAATACCCTTAGAAGACTATAAACTATAATAATAAATTAAAACTATAATACTTATAGATTAATCGCAGATATTATAAATTAAAATCAGTGGCTGGAATAACAAATTTTAAATGTAGTCAATTTAAATACGAATCTATAAGCATATAAGTCGTTAAAATTTAGTATTCGAAGTATTGATAAAAAATAGTCTGCTACTTAGTGTGGCACATAGTTTCCACGCGCCTTATTTCATATACCTACATACTTATATATTTTTATGCATTTACAACATACTATTGTAAAATTTATTTAGTTTAGCAAACTTTAAAGACAAGAGACGAACCAAAAATCTAACGAAATTAAAATGAGACAATTTGTGGTCAACCTTCGACCTACTCATCCAATCCAAATTGCTTAAAAATTAGATGAATACTTTTAAAGATTATGTGGGTGTAAATAAATGTATGTTTGTGCGCATGTGGAAGAGAAACAAATAGGCGCAAACGGTTGAAACAATGAGCTAATTATAACCTACCATTTAAATTTGATTAAAATCGGACGAGTAGTTAGTAAGATATGTTGGTTCGCAAAAATTGAGCCACACCGATAGACACACAAAAACGTGGGAAAAAAAGAAAAAGAAAAAGTGTGCGGACAGACAGACCAAAAAATACGAGACCAAAAATGATCTCTGATGTCTGAATCGGATTTCTGCTTGGGAATTTTTGGAACCGGAGACCTAAAACTTTTCCGTTCTTCAGAACAATCACATAGCTTCCGTTACCTTCGGTAAGCTCGGAAGCTAAAGTAACACAACAATATTATAACTACAATTTTATATTAAACATACGTGTTTCGACATTTATATCATCTTCAGTGTTGTAAGTGTTTGCATAGTGAGGGAAAGACTCTTTCAGTAAATATATACCGTGAAAGTCTTTCACTCATTATGAACACTTACAAATCTCAGTCAAAACTACCAATAATTTATAAACTATTATTAAAAATACATACGATTTCCTTTTCGTATATTAAAATTTGTTAAATATCCTTCGAACCCTTTGTGTTTACTGAAAGCTCAACTTTTTTTTTTAATTTGCATATTAATATATAATTTAATACCTAAATATATATACCTTATTGTGAACTGAGTGATAATTACAGGTAAATTTGATCTCGAACAAACCATTGTATTTTAATTTCATTTCTTCGTCGTTTTTATCGAATTGTTACTTTATTTATTGTTGTATTTTAACTTTATCAATTTAAATATTAAAATTATTTTAATCAAATTAATATTTATGATAAATTTAATTAATTATTTATTAAACGAAATTAAGTTAAACATAATTAATTTTATATAAATATTGAACTCATTTTATTTTTAACATTAATAAATTAAAAAAATAGAAACTTATAATTTAATTTAAAACTTTACTTTAACTAATTATTACATAATTAAGTAAAAAGAAAATAAATAGATAGGTAACACTTCTAAAGAATGTACCCACGTTCAAATTTGAAATTGGTAAATTTTTTTTGTTTCCACAGTTGTTACTCTTGTCGTGTTTGTTTTTCATGAAGCACTAGCGGTACTGTAGGGATGTTTAAGGAAATAAGAATAAAAATGCATGAAATGATAAGAGTTTGTTGATAAGACTTATCAGTGTTAATAAGTAAAAGGGAAGTTGATAAGGAATTGTACTAGAACTCGGTGTCC
This sequence comes from Gerris lacustris, assembly GCA_951217055.1. Lineage (NCBI taxonomy): Eukaryota > Metazoa > Arthropoda > Insecta > Hemiptera > Gerridae > Gerris > Gerris lacustris. The sequence continues at coordinate 106,157,732 of OX578277.1, read as the reverse complement.
CGATAATATGATTAGAATATTATTGTATATTTGTAAACAACGACTTTTTTTAAAAATGCTGTTTTGTTTATTTTAATTTTTTGTTATAATATGTTTAACAAATCTATTAAACTGTGGGAAGAACTTTGATAACAAAATTAGTTTGTATCGGCCCTATAAGGTAGCCACAGACGTCGTTCTTTTTTTGGCAGTTTTAACCGTACGGGTAAACACGAACAACGAAGGTAGCCATAGACGTCGTTCTTTTTTGGCGGTTTTAACCGTACGGGTAAAACCGCACGGGTAAACACGAACAACGAAGGTAGCCATAGACGTCGTTCTTTTTTGGCAGTTTTAACCGTACGGGTAAAACCGCACGGGTAAACACGAACAACGAAGGTAGCCAAAGACTCATTTCCATGGAAGGTGGAGGTCCGTGGTTCGAGTCCCGGTGCTGAAGTCTATTTTTCTCAGTCTGTCACCCTTAGTAAATAGTAATTATAATTTGATTTAAATTTAAATTTAAACGTTCCGTAGTATGAATACTACCAAAAACTTATAAAAATTGAATAATAGATACTATAATAATAATTTATAAGTAAATATATTTGGAAATGTAGTTATGTAGTGGTCCACTTACCTCTTTAATTCTCATCTAATCAATACTCTACTATTGTTATTTTTGATACGTACTACTACTTTTCTGATTATATGGAGTGAGAAAGTAAGTCTCAAGATTAACTGGACAAAAACAAAGATACTAACACTGAAAAGCCGAACGTCAGTCGACAATACAGAAATAGAATATGTATCAGAAGATATCTACCTCGGTCAGATCGTGACGCATTTGGAAGGATGAAAAATAATTAAATAAACAGAAGAGTTAACATCGGATGGAGAAAGTATTGGTCATTAAAGAAAATATTTAAAAGTTCTGTATCTGAAAATATAAAAATTAGCACACTGCAGAGCTGTGTTTACCCATCGATCTTATATGGAAGCCGCAGATATGGAGCCTTATCCAAAACCAAAACCAGAAACTAGTATCCCCGCAATGTCAGATGATAAGATCATGCCTTGGAATAAGCAGAAAACAGAAGGTCAGTAATAAAACAAATATTAAAGCAACCTGATGTGAAAAGTTTGATGAAGCAACACAAGCATAAATGGAAATGGGCAGGCCATGTGGTCAGGATGGACCCTAGCAGATGGGCACATAAGGTAACAGAGTGGAGACCAATTGGAAAAAGAAAACAGGGACGACCAGAAAGAAGATGGAAAGATGAATTTGACGAAAGATTAGGAAAGTTATGGCACAGATCAGCAATGGACAGACACGTGTGGAAGAAAATAGTAAAAACATACACTGAACAATAAAAAAAAAAAAAATAAAAAACATACACTGAACAATCAAACAAAATAAATAAAGAAAGAGATTTCTAATACCCCCGCCTGGGGAGGCTTATGCTTGTGTATAATAAGTGTCAACAAACTATTAAAAAAGAAACTACTACTTTTATTTGGTACGTACTACTACTGTTATTTAGTACCTATGTACTTACGTAATAATTACTTATACTGTTATTTAGTACGTACTTATGTACTACTACTGTTATTTAGTACGTACTAATACTGGTATACATATACTTATTTGGATGGTTAAGTTCAAACAATATTATTGAGAATAAGTTTTATTTATCCGCCTACCTGACTAGTTAACCTAAAACGGCTTTCAAGGAGTAACCTTGAAACAGCGTCATATGTAGGCCAAAGTTACAAGTTCTAATACTTTACTGGGAATCCCCAAACACCCTCTACCTTGAACCGAACAATGTATAACCTTGGACTTAAACCGCATCCCAAGATGACCACTTCATTTCACAAATTAAAATAAGCACTTTAGGTCTTTAAATAGAAATTCCAATCCTACTACTCATCAAGGACATTCCTAATGATTATGAATTAGTTTTGTTTTTATTAATGAAACGCTTACGATCTTAAGATTAAATAAGTATTCCAATTAAATTGACGTCTCTATTATGCGTGATTGGAATTATAAAAATTTAAATATGAAATTAAAATTTGAATTGTCATCCTTTGCTTTGATCTTAAAGAATAAACTTGAGCTGTCAAAACACACATTATTTTAAATTATAAAATAAAGCTAAAACATTTGTTTTGCTTCCGAGCTTAAACGAAGGTAATGGAAGCTATGTGATCGTTCTGTAGAACGTTTTTGATTTAAAAAATTCCAAATCCGTTTCAGACATTTTCGGACCTGTGTCTGTCCGTCGGTCTGCCGGTCTGTCTGCCTGTCACTCTCAATTCTTCGTCTTTTAACAAATGACCTGGTTTCTCTTCAGGAAAACAAATATTATTGAATAGATAGTAAAATAATTATAAGTTATGAAGAAGGAGAATTAATTAAAGGCCTAAAGATGCCTCAAAAGAAGGTGAGGAGCGTTAGTTCTGTCATTATTCCCTGAAGACCGTAGATAAGATAATTAAAACAAACATTTATTTCATTTATAAAGATAACAAAGACTCCCGACAAAAAATTCTATATTTTCAAGTAATTTCTGCGTATATTTTATAGTAAGTAAAAATGTGATAACGTGAAATATTTGACTTCGAGATTTAGGTCCCTGTGTTTAAAAACATAGTTTTATACATAAGATTTATTTTTATTATTTTAGCTCAAAATTGGGGAACGCTACTCTCCAAACACTCTGAATAAACTTATTATTTCTTTTAAAATTTATATTTCACAAACCTTTTCGACGATTTTGATTTAAAAATTCTAAAATGTATTCCATTTAAATACGAATCTAACCATACAAGAAATTTTCCCGTTGAAAATCCTAATTCCTGAGAAAATAGATTTAAACGCAAAAGATGAGAGGTTTGGGTTCGATTCCCCGCTGGGGGGAATTATTATAATGGTAAATTTTGATAGAATATTCAAAAATAATTAAATATAATCAGGAAAATTTGAAACAATTAACAAATGAAAAACACTTCAAGTAAATAATTAAGTATAATTATGTACTGGGAAAGTTTATGATATGACTCGCATCGAACCGATTTTTATCTACGATTGATACGAAATATAAACATTATATCTCTGTTTAGATGCGTAGAAAGTGATTATTTACGTACTTGTATTCATTGCGCATGCGCGTCTAATAGTTATGAAGGATTCCTCTTCTTTACCACGCTAGCACGGTAAAGAAGAGGAATTCTTCAGCTTTACGCACGATAAGCTAGTTTGTTTACATTTAACAAAACTAATTTGCTGTTCTTTTATTAAAGTAACTGTTTATATCGAGTTTTTAGTGAAACACAATGAGTGAATCAAGTGACTTTGACGAAAATGTGGAGAATAATACTCCTTCAGAAATAATTAATTCCGCACAAAATGCAACTAATGAATTAATGTCATCTTTATCAAAAAAGAAATACGAACGTATTTATTATTAAAATCTAACAATCGTAGATAAAGTACGGTACGCAACTCGTGCGAAAACGGCATTTTGCATTGTTCGTGTGGTTTTACTACCCTCGCTGTCACTCGGGTGCAAACTCCACACTCGCATGCAAAATGCTTCTTTCCGCACTCGACGCGTAATGTACTATTAAATAATATATTCGGCTTTTATATGTATATAGATGACAATTTAGTTATTTTACTATCTTCTCTTATTATATCTTGTAAGATCTAATTGCTAGAAGATAATAACTTCTAAATGTAGATCCCTAAATCTTATTAATCTAGGAAAATATAGCCAGAAGATTATAATGTCTATAAATTCAAACACACCCGTAATATAAGTTTCATAATTATCCAGCTATAATAATGACATTGAAACGTTATAAGTTATAAATAAACTACTTACTGAACTGGAGATAAAAGAAGGAAAAAAGATCATTAAAAAAAAAAAAAAAATAAATCTTAATCAGGAAAATATTATCGGAAATTTTCAGAAGGTTACGTTCTTATCACAAATACTTTATCATTATCCTTAAGCAAATGACTCCTTACAAGATTTTTATCGACTCCTTTTTATAGATTCTCGAATACTTAAAAAATACTGCGGTTGATGCAGAATCTACGATTCTGAGATTTTGATGTATTTACACGTTTAGAAATAGATGAGACCAAAAAAATATTATTTAAAAAACAAAAAAAAAAATTATATTATATATATATATTCTTTCTGCAGACAAATTTTTATATCATTTTTAGTGTTGGTAGATCATCCTCGAACTCGAAACTCTTATCCCGAGGGTGATGATGTGTCTGTCCGTCCGTCGTACTTTGGTTATTATATCCTCCGAACAATAATTCACATTAGAGAGTATTGGCGTAGCTTTTTGACCCACAAATAGGAAAAATATAGATAGGCTAAACATTTTAATTTAATGGGGTACTAAATAAAAGCTACTGATAAGAAAATATACAAATATATTATATATAAATATTTTTAAAAAATTTCATTTTTTGTTGCATTTATAAGTTAAAATATACCCCCAAAATCTCCCCCCTCCCTCCCAATCACCCTATAGGTATAACGGCTAGTCCTAAAATTTTTAAATAATTCACGCTAATACCTTATGGAAGGGCGATGAAATTTTCCAGAAAAAAATGTTGTTTGCCTTTTCGTTATTATACCGATAATAAATATTGTGACCCTGGGGATCGAACCAGGGGGGGACCCAGGGGATCGAACCCTTACTAATATATTATTTCAGAATATAATAACATATTATATGCTTAACAACCTAAAAAACCCTAAAAAGTACTTCCCTGTGATTTTTTATTATATCTAAGTTAACTTTTCAAATAAAATGAGTATCTTTTAAATAGGGTTTTCTTTAAGTTAAAAAATAACAAAATTGATTTTACAACTAAGTATAAATAATACCTTGAATACGAGTATAGTTAGAGTTAACCGTGAAAACAAGACTAGTGAGCGGTGGCTTTACGCACTAGTTATATATTGCTAAAGCGCTGACACGGGTTTCTAGCAAGTCAGCGTAATGTCTGTTGTTAACGTTAACTTATATACATTTACAAAAATTATACTTTGCAAGCATCCCTGATGCGAAATCGACTTCAAGAAAATGTGATAATTTTATTTTCCTCATGCGAATTAAAAAAAAAAATAATTATAAAAACAATATGTCGCATTTCATGATAAAATTTATTTTAAGGTCTTATTTTTATTTGTTAATTTTTAAAGAATATTACAACTAAATTAAAATAATGTAACAAGTAACATAATTATTAAAGTTTACAAGGACATGTTGACATAACAACGATTTAAAGGCACAGAAACGTTTAGTCATATAGGATAAGGATATTGCAGAATAATGACAACCACACATTAAGAAGTACGTCAAAGAGTAAGGCTATTGCAGAATAATGACAACCACAGTAAACAATACGTCAAAGGGTAAGGATATTGCAAAATAATGACAACCACAGTAAGAAATACGTCAAAGGGTAAGGATATTGCAGAATAATGACAACCACAGTAAGAAATAACGTCGAAGGGTAAGGATATTGCAGAATAATGACAACCACAGTAAGAAATACGTCAAAGGGTAAGGATATTGCAGAATAATGACAACCACAGTAAGAAATACGTCAAAGGGTAAGGATATTGCAGAATAATGACAACCACAGTAAGAAATACGTCAAATGGTAAGGATATTACAGAATAATGACAACCACTGTAAGAAATACGTCAAATGGTAAGGATATTACAGAATAATGACAACCACAGTAAGAAATACGTCAAATGGTAAGAATATTGCAGAATAATGACAACCACAATAAAAATATGTATATGAGAAAGGATTTTGTAACTTAAAAATTTCAATATTTTTATTTTAAACCCTATTAAAATAAAAGTATTGTAGGAGGCAAAAATGACAATGTCAAGTAGTTGAGGTAAATATGAATAATTCATACGGAGGATTGTTGGTTAGAAGCAAGTTGATGAAGAGGTAGATTTACATTTGATTATACAGCAATGTTGACTCAATGTCAAGTGTTATCAAGATTAGATAAGGAAGCCACGTGTTCCTTATCTACTCAAGTCTTACTTTCACACTTGTCTTAAGTATATACTTGACTATTATTAATGAAGTCCTTAATTTTACCAAGCTACAGAATGTACTCAAGTATGAACCTTTCAAAGATCCTTTCACATTTTTATAAAGCCATCATCAGTGCTTAGAAAACAAGCATTAAGTACTTGAGTATTATGTTACGATTTATTTATATAATGGAATTTTTTTACCGTAATGCGTTATTTTTAGAACTGAAATTAAAATATTCAAGTTATTTGCGGATGTCATTAAACCAGGCGAGTGCCAAAGTCTGATGAAACCCATAGGGACACAAAGCTTTAATTTATTTATATTAAAAATTAAAAAAAAAAAAAAAAAAAATAGGTCCAAGACAACTCAGACAAACTTTCTCATATTCGAGTTCATAATTACTTAGCCCAGAGTTTTCCATTTATTAGTTTTAGTATGTACATTTAATTATTATTGAACATTTCATCAAAATTTATCACAAAAATAACTTCTCCTGGGTGGGGAATTGAAACCGCCCCCTCTCCATCCGCATTTTAAGCTATTGTATCAGGAGCTAGATTTTTCCCGGGAAAACAGCTTATATCGTTTGATTCGTATTTAAATGGACTACATTTTAGAATTTTTTAATCAAAATCGTCGGAACTGTTCTCGAGAAATAATTATTTTGAAATGAGTTTTTGGGGGGTTGCGCCCCCAAATTTGGAGCTAAAATTCATTTCTCGATTTCGCCTTGGGGTATGATATTTCTGAATATGTATGCCGAATTTCGTCAAAATCGGCCCGGTAGTTTAGGCTCCAGGCGTCTGCACAGACAGACGACAGACGACAGACATTTTTTAAAAACCACTTTTTTGGACTCAGGGGACCTCGAAACGTGTAAATCCATCAAAATCTCAAATTCGAATTTTCGTGACATCACAATAACACAAATTCTCTTTATATGAGAAAGTAAAAACCGGTGGAGAGCGGCCATGTCACCCTTTATGGTGGACAATGCGATTTTCATGATCATGCGTACAAAATTAGTTAGTAGACCGAAAATCAAGTTGATTTGAGTTTGTTACTTGATAGGCTACATATTCAAATATTACTCGAAATAAAAGTGGTAACTTATCTAGTGAAAATCTTTCATCAACTTAATTTTTGGTCTGCTAACTAATTTCGTACTCAGGATCATGAAAATCACATTGTCCACAGTAAAGTGCGGGACATGGTCGCTCTCCACCGGTTTTGTTTTTTTAAATGCTATATATTGCCAAGCAATGTTCCGCAGACGAACTTAGCCAACCAAATATTTTTAAAAGGCTTCAAAAGATTTACTTATACACAAAATTCTAGCTTGATGTTAATCAGACACTTTTTGCACTCTATCTCCTGGACTATACATGAAAATTGTTTTACAAATAATTTTGCATACGTGTAAAAAAAAAATCTTTCTTTGGTTTCCTTTAAGGTTGGGAACTGGAAGATGAACCCAGTGAAGCTTTCATTGTTGGCATATGCTGATGACGTAGTTCTTCTGGCAGGCTCAGCAGAGAGGGTACAGCGAAACATGGATGTGTGGGCATCGGAGTTAAGGAGGCGTGGTTTACGGATCAACACAGTCAAAACAGAGACCATGGTGATCTGCCGGGAACCAATCAAACACGCAATTATGGTAGGACTAACACAGCTTAAACAGGTGGAAGAATTCAAGTACCTGGAAGCAGTCTTAAGTGCTGATGGCAAGCCAGATAAGGATCTGAATACTAGGATTGCAGCTACAGGGAGGCTGTACAATGCACTCAGAAGAGTCTTTCTAGGTAAGAGAGAAGTCCCAACCAGAACAAAAATGGCGGTGTATAACTCCACATACCTACCCACCCTGACATATAGTTGTGAATCCTGGGAACTAACTTCAAGTAGATGCAGTCGACTTCAGACAATGGAGATGCGCTACCTGAGATGAACTACGGGCAAGACCGGAAGAGATCGAGTTAGGAACCAGACCATCAGGAGGAGCGTACAAACAGAGCCTCTATCTGATAAGATTGATAGACAAAAGCTTCGCTGGTTTGGCCACGTGGCCAGGATGGAGGACCACAGAATCCCGAAGCAAGTGACGGAGTCGAAGAGCGAGGGAAGGCGGCCTCCAGGCCGTCCTAGAATGACTTGGCTAGACTCCCAGGAACCGGCTTTCCGCAATCGGGGTATCGACCCAAGAAATGCCAGGACAATGGCTTCTGACAGGAAAAACTGGCGACATCTTTCTACATCCTCTACACCAAGAGGTAGAAGAGGACTGGAATAAGTAAGTAAGTAAGTTAAAAAAAATCCCTCGCTCCAAAATTTTAAAATATGTATATAATATATTGGGGACAATTAGACCTAAACACTTAGGAATTGTTTTAATTTCGTTGTACGATATAAATGTTTGTAAAGGCGTCATAATAAACCGTTCAAAAGTTAAAACAAACTTTTAACTAGCCTCCCTCTTAAAATGGTTGATTTTTTTTAACTACCTATAGACTATGTGTGTGTGCTTAAATAACATTCCTGGCATATTTATTTTTTAATATGCTGCATTGTTAATTAATTAAATTAGATAATTAAGATTGTAAATTCATTATCACGATGAGTTTGTGAAAATATTTATTCCAGTTTGTTGACAGATTTTCTTTTAATTTTCGGATGGATCTAAAGATGTATATACCTGAAGATTATCATTTTAATATTTTATATATATATATATATATATATATATATATATATATATATATATATATATATATATATATATATATATATATATATATATATATATATACATTACATCCTTTAGAGTTAGATAGGCAAGGTAAAAAGTAAAGAACAGATTCTTTTCTTTTATATAAAGTTAATTTAAACTGTTTGTTTTAGCGAAGGCTTTGTTTGCTGATGAAGGCTGATCTAGTGAATGGATTGAAGATTAATGATAACAACTTTTTATTAACAGCTAAACCCTTATAAACCTGTTAAGATGCTGAGCAACTTTATAGCTTAAACTGATCAACTTTGGCTGTAAACAATTCCAACTTCCACAAAACATTATTAATCTCAGTTAAAAAAGTTGTTTTAAACCTACAAAGATTTGAATGATAAATAAATATAAATCATACGAAATCAATCAATGGTGAAGATATTGGTGTGATATATAAATACGTAAAATATCTATCTATATTATTAAAAAAAAAATGTGAAAAAACAAATGTGTAAAATTGTCAAATTGTAAAATGTCAAATTGTGCGAAGAAAATATATAAAATAAACAGGTCAAGTGTGTGCTAGTCAGCACACAGCAAGGGTCCGTAGGCCACACTGTATTGTTTAAGTAGTACCCTATTGATGGTGTTTTTTAAAATGCTAAAAAGCTTACTTTGAACTATCCTATGGGTCTGATATTCTCAAAACACATAAACAAACTTCTGATAAAGTATTGTTTTGCCACTGAACCGGACTACAGCCATATAAATACATCGAAAAGACCATAGTTATAAAAAAACGTATTTTGTCAATAAAAAAAAAAAAAAAAATTTTTTCGTAAGTTCCAAAAAGTGGTTTCTTTACTTTTGGTCGAAGAATGTTCTGGAATTTTTTCAGATTTTTTGCACTTCACATAAGCGAGATAGAGGGGGGGGGGGGGACACGTTTCACACCCACTTCAAACTTGCCTACGCTCGCCCTATCAAAGTTATAACCAAAGAATTATATATTTTTGTAATCAGTTTTTTACCCTAATTATTTTGAAAAATATTTTTTTTTAAGTCGCTATATTTTTAAAATATGTGGGTAGGTACAAGACACATACATGCCAAATTTTAAAGTGATCGGACGAAAGGTGTAGCCGTGAGAGCAGGCGACAGGACGGACGGACAGACACACGCAGGAAAATATAAGGGTCCTTGGATTTGCCTACGGACCCTAAAAATGACATGTAAGGATTTATTTTTGTTAATTTATTAATTAATCAAGTCAAAAATGATTTTATTGATGTTATAGGCATGAATATACTTCCGTAATCAGTAATCTATGGTATCTTCATTAAAATCAGTTCCATTGATTTTTATTTTATTTAAAAAGCGCAGATCATAAAGTAGATAATTGAAATTTACCCC